>OZ012695.1:25766286-25798192 GCA_963942565.1 Maea johnstoni | reverse complement strand
ACCTGATAATATCACCAGCAATGTCTTAAAAAAGCTAAAAAGGAAAAAAATCACTTCAAATTTTCTTTAATTAGGAGCAAGCAGAATTAGGTCTTTGTAAAACACAAAAGGTAACACTATCTAGATAAGAATACTACTGTTAGTCAATAGTATTTCTTTTATATGCTCCTATGCAAAGGTACATGTATATACATGTATGTAATTCATATGGCACAACCATTGCTTGATCTATAAATATGCCCCAGGTGGTCAGGAAAGAAACTAAAGAAACGCGAAAAAGGCTCCAACTGATGAATGCGGGGAATCTCCTGCATGTTGACAGGTACCTTCAAACTGATTGGTCAGTAAGGATGGTATACTACACAATATTCTCCCCGATAAACATTAACTAATACAAATATTTCATATTTACTTTTCATAATGTGTTTATGATTTAAAAGAAAACCTTGTTCTCCTTTGTTTGGTTACGAATCTGCAGGAAAACGAGTGACTCGATTAGAGTGTCAGTACCCACAAATCTAAGAATTACCTTACTGCCAGCTTGTGCCAATTTTTTTTGTGGCGGCTCAGCACACAATCCAAACTCGTAAATGTTGATGTTTTGATGGTCAAGTATTGAAAGGCTACTCTGGTATAGAACCATGGAAGAAGCAGGCATAGAAGCATCTCTAGAGACCTACAAACAGCAGGTATATCGTTCAGGGTGGCCTCAAAAACTATTCATGAAATGTTAAGTGAGATATTTTTGGGTTGCATCTTCATGATCTTGGACTTGGACCAAAATAATAAATTATACTTGTGGTTGCTCATCTAAGGTTGCATGCAAGCACTGTCACTGACTTTTTCACAGAAGTCAAATGATGGTATTGGTGTAAGAGATGTTAATACCATCTGAGACTAGCAGTGGCAGATCCTGGATTTCACGAGGGGTGGGGTTAGTTTAGTTTCTGAACCAACCACCAAGGTCTTAGCCGATATTTGGAAACAGGGTGTCCAAATAGAGATTTCATAGACTTTTGCGTGTCCAAAGTGTGGTACAAAATACATACTACTAATAAGATAGACCCTATACCTTTACAGATTTTACTTTTTTAGGCCAGATACTGCTTTGTGTGTCTTATAAAAGTGACACTACAGCTTCTACATCTTCTATCTTCTAAGAAAAGTCATCTTCAGCAAATTCTGACATAAACTTTTGGGTGTCCAAACTGTCAAAAAACAGTGTTCTGCGTGTCCAAATGACACGCTGGACGCATTGCGGCTAAGCCCCTGCCAACCACTAGGGGGCATTGCTATAGGGATTAAGATCTGCCGCTGAGCATTGGTGCAGATTTATAGCCGAGACGTAGGTGTTTGTTGCCAAAGCTGAGGCCGCCAAGGCCGAAGCTTTGCAACAAACACCCTCGGCGAGGCTATAAATCTGCACCAATGCTCATGGGCAGGTCTTAATGGCTATTATACCGCATTTGAGTGATAAAAAACTATCCTACAACTCTGTGGAAATGACACAAAAATCATGTTTTCTTGTGGTTGCTCAGCCTGGATTTGGTCCCGGCTCAGGAGCCTCATTCTGGATTTGGTCCCGGCTCCCTGCTGTGAACCCGGACCACTTTGGAGCAACAGAAACAGCTTCTCACTGTACATAGTGTGTTTTCCAAGCCTAGGTATTTTTTTATAGCTATGCGCTATAAAGTTGTTCCAAAACATCACCAGGGGACTTAAGATCAGGATGTATAATGTTATCAGAGACATCTACTTCACTGATGTTATGTAGCTTTCAATTTTCTTAAAATGAATAAAAGTCCTCGCTTCTTGGTGCAATCTTAGATGAATAAAACAATGGATATAGGTAGCGAGAGACCAATTACCATATGCACTATATAGTGAACACCTGGGCATCCCAGTGGATCAACATTTGTGGTGCATTTGAGTGTACATAGGCCTACATCTGAGAGTAGTAGACAGGGAGTGGGCACTGTGATCTGGTAATCTGCTAATTAGAAAGCAAAGGCACTGCTGTGTCTATTAGATAGATAATACATTAAATTAATTCATTTAAGTGTTTTTAAATATCTGTACTAGAAAATAGGAATGAGTGAGTGGTTGATAATATTCAGCTCTGACCAACATTTCTCCCTCAAATAGTTTCTCAAATATACTTTGGCGTGAAAGATTATGTACACCAAAATTGTCAGGCTACTATTGGCTTCTGTTTCAAGCGCGCACAACTATAGCAGCACTTTTTTGTTTACTCCACAAAACTACATGGAGTTCTTGGCCTTACCTGTTAAGATGACTAGCCCCAAACAGACGGTACGGACAGCCTAAGGGGGCAAGTCTCCTGGTCTAAGCCCCATAGGGCTAGTCTTACTTTTGCTTAATAGCCCGCCAGCCTAGTTTGGTGGCAACAACTAGCCCCCGGCTTGCAGGCTACCATAAATGTAGAACACTGCTGGATATCTCTTCGACAAGTTTAGTTTGGACCTACAATAATTTTTGAAAATAACAAAATATTTGAAGGAGTGTTGTTGATTTGAATCTAATCAAAATTTCTCCTTCAAACTTTATCAAAAAGGGCTCTTACCACAAAGACAAATTACCAAAATTTTCCAGACGTTTTTGGCTGCTATGGGCATGAATGGGTTAATATATATACTATATAACTGGTATTTTTGCAGGCATTTGATTTTCGCGCTGCCCATGATAGAGCAAAAATAACATCCTTCAAATAAATATCCTGCGTTATGTATGGTTTACTTTGAGTGTCTTCAGAATACGAAAATTTAACACAAATACCCTCCATCAGGGCTGTAGAGCAAATTATTTAGCACTCCAAATTAATGGCATGTACAGTACCTCTTGTTTTGTTTGTTTCAGCTGGCTCAGGTTGAGATGACGCTGCAAGCGTTGGGGGAAGACTTGGAGGCGAGTGCGGACCTCGTGAAACTCCGCTCAGATCTCCGCAAAGTCATCCAGCTAATGGCTCTTGTTTGTTTTTCAGCTAGCGCAAGTTGAGATGATGCTGCAGTCTTTGGGGGAAGACTCGGAGGCGAGCTCCGATCTCCGTGAGCTCATCCAGCTGACGGCTCTTGTTTTGTTTGTTTCAGCTGGCTCAGGTTGAGATGACACTGCAGGCGTTGGGGGAAGACTCGGAGGCGAGTGCGGACCTCGTGAAACTCCGCTCCGACCTAAGGGAACTCATCCAGCTGACGGAGGAGAGCTTACTCTCACTCAAAAAGAGCAAATTGATGGCATTGATAGATGGCGCTGAGGACTCCTCGGTTTCTCAAACGGCATCTTCTGCAGACAATCATCTGGACGCAGAATTTGCCGCTTTTCAGGTGAGGTATTTTTAGGCAAAAATGAAATGAAGGTGATTCGGGTTACATTGGCACTTCTAAAGTTGCAGTGGAAATTTAAACATCCTATGTAGCGAGGATTTAATAGAAATATCTTGTCCCTCAAAAGTAGAAAAGAATTATGTGTTTCTATCCTAGGTATCACAATTCAATTTTCACTCGAGAAAGACCATCAAAACCACTCTGGTTCACCATATTATCAGCCCCGCTTAGGGTCAGTACCGGTACTGGATACAATATGAAATACTGATATCCAATGGGAAAAATATTGTACACGTTTAAAATTGATTCAAGTATTGTATCATATCATTTAAGATATATAATTATAACTTATATAACTAGTCACGACTTTATGGCAGAAAAAGTGACAAAAAAATAGAAATTCCTTAAGTATTTAACATAACATCCAGATGACCAATGTTAGGCCTAAAAAAAAAGTTGTTTGTTTCCTGTAACCCTACCCTAAAAAGTTTTTATTCAAAAAAATCCCTACCCTAAAGTTTTTATCGCCCTCCCAACTCCCAATCAACGTAAAACATGCATAAAACACACATTTTTGACCAGAAAAATAATGCAAAAAAAGGCCTTAAGAAGAACAAGATGATCTAGGCATGATGGGGTTAAAAGCTAATGATACATCTCTTGTTACAGGCAGCCATAGGTGGAGATGTCTGCGACCCTCAGGACGAAGTCGTCGGCACCAGTGCGTCGCCGTCAACGGCAACATCAGCTTCCTCCGCCAGCCAGCAGGGGGCAGCACCGCAGGAGATTCCCGACTACCTACAGGGGGCCATGGATGAGGTGGTGGGCATGAAGTGTCGCGTGAGGCACATACACGAGTGGGGCGAGATGCAGTACCACAATGCACTGGTCTCGGGCGTCGAGCCATTCCAGGATCTGGACGACATCAAGGTAAGCAGGGATTGACCTTAACATTTTCAGACAGGAGCAGATTTGGCTCCTAGGATTTTAAATTTAGGAGCAAATAAATCCCAGTGCGGGCAGCACGCCTGTAAGATTTTGCCAGAGGCGCACTTTCCAGGTATTGGAGCATGCTCCCCCAGAAGAATTTGAAAAATATGTGCTTTCAGATGCATCTTTTTGGCACTATTAGGTGAAATAAGAAGATAAAGAAATAAAAAAAAAGGAAAAAAATTCAAAACGCTCCAATTGATAATTAATATGTCCATTCACAAACTTGGCTCCTATAATTCAACATCTGGTAGCAAAATCACATGATCCAGGGGCATATGCCCCAAAAACAACCATAAGGTCGATCCCTGGTAAGACCCCAGGAGGGAGAGATGGCCTTTTGATTTTTTACCTTACAATATGGATATTTCTTTAACAATCCAATATTTTAACAATGTTTTTAACAATCCAATTTGCTTCCTAGTTGACCTAGTTTTGTAAAATCTAGCAACTGCCAAACTTCAAAAAGTTCACAAGTAACTTCACAACTACCTCCAATTGTCCTCCATAAGAAAATGGATCCTTGATACATGGGAAGACAAAACATGATTGCTTGAATTCTCTCCTAAAGTGATTTCTAAAATCCTATCATGGTATACATTTTTTTCTAAAATGCTCTCATTGCATTGATGTATTTTGCAGGTGCGTGTAGTGTTCTGTAACCCCACCCATAGGTCCATGGTGCCGTGCCCGTACTTCCTGGATGGCAAGTGTAGGTTCACGCAAGAGTCATGCAGGTACGTCCACTACATCGGTAAAAGTTGACCGGCCTGTTAACCCTGCTCTTGCTAACACCGGATATATCCGGTGCTACATATCTTGCCTGTGTGACCAACACCGGATATATCCTGTCTTTGGGTACCCTTGCACTTAGCTAAATAAAAACTACATAGGTCGATTAAGGGGTATTGAATTATACTAGATATCAAGGTTTTACCTTTTACTATATTTCTATTTCAGTTTGTGAAGCATATTATTGAAACAGTAATAGAAATCTATGAAATCCGTCTGATTTGGTGGGTAGACCCACAATATCCCTGGTCTCAGGGGATAAGTTCTCCCATATGGGCAGGGCTCGACGCTAAGGGTGAACCTATGGCCCTAGGCCAGTAAAAATTCCCAAAAAAAGCTGCGGGCCAGTAAAAAAAGACCTCAACTGGTCCTACAGGCCCAGTAAACATTTGGAGATATTCTTGTTCAAAAGTTTCCCACCGAGAATGTCCCCAAATGTTTTTGAAATAAATGAAGATAAAATCTGTAAAGATAAATGTTGTGGTGAATTTTGTGCAATGTTCTTTCTTGTTATGTTAAAGAAAAAATGTAGGACCAGTAAATTTTTTGCAGGACCAGCAGATGCTAGGTGTTGCTGGTCCTACAGGGCCAGTATCATTTTGAGTTAGCGTTGAGGCCTGATGGGGGTCTAGCATAACAAGGGTGAATGGCCAACACTGGCCCGTCACAGGCCCGTTATGGTGTGAGTGAATGTACTCTAGGGAGGGACCATCTTTACAGAAAGCAAACATGAAGAGACTCAAGCATATCATTATGACCCAAAATCCCCTACTTTTCAGAACTTCAATGAAACATGTTTACAGAGGGCCCCATAGAAGATGACTCTTGAAATTAAGATTGATTTTTTTGTGAAACTGACCCACCATCCCCTTACTGGCCCGTCTTACTAGGGCAATAAGTAAACCGTTACGAGCCTGTAACAGGCCCATTACGGCTTGAAAACCCGTAACGGGGCTGTATGGGACTCTCTTAACAGGCCTGTTAAATGGGCCCATAACAGGCTCTACGGGCACGGAACTGGCCTGTCAAAATAACGGCCCGTACGTGCCCGTAAATTTTCACCTATGTAGTTCTGGGATAAGCTGGTTTGAGATGGGAGCAAGCAGGTCCGCTTAACCCCAGAGTCCCTGTACACAGCTATTCCAGTCAGCGATAGAATATTATTTCCCATACCCCAATTGACTTCAGTAGGCATCAAAGAATAGATTTTCCTCAAAACACAAAGGTCTGGTTTCTCTTCTCTTTACCCTGAGATTTCTATAACATTGCATCCCTGTGGACTTAATTTTGATATATATGGATTATTATGGTTGTCTACAATTTACAGTCTATTCGTATGATGATACAAAAGTGTCCATTTAAAGGCTGGAGGTACAGTTTAAAACAGACTATACAGGGTTAACTAACCAATGAGGGGTTGTGACTTTGACATTTGAATTTGGAATGCATTGCATATCTGAACATATGCGTCCGACATACAAAGTAGCCGAACTAGTCGTGGCTAGTAAAACCCAGCCTAAGCCAGAGTCCGGCTACCAAATAAATTTCCCCAAATCCCGAGCAGACTAGTGGAATTCTGAGTGTCCACTGGTCAAGTTTTATGCAATTTTCACCTCTTAAAGCAGGTGTTATTGTAGTAGATATGCTGATTTATGGTAATATTTTCTGTCAAATGACTTGTCATTCTTTCCCTATTTCAGGTATTCCCATGGCTACCTAATTAACTTATCAGACTTGGAGGAGTTTCAGGAACCAGATTATAGGTAAGGTATTGTTCTTTTGATATGTATATGTATATATATATATATATATATATATATATATATATATATATATATATATATATATATATATATATATATATATATATATATAGTTGAAAATGTTCTGCCAGCATACAGACAAAGGAAGGGTTCTCTTTTGAAATTTACTTAAAACATGTCCCTCTATCTCTTCTTCAAAATACAATAAGATGAATTTAGACACTGACAAATTACTGGTTTTAAAAGCCAAGAAAGTGTGTTTGTGTCTGTGTGGCCTTATCAACAACATATTCCTATATTAGCTTTTGTCTCAACATCTCATCACTGAGTATATATATTTATTTTTAATTCAGAACTTTTTACTATGGGTAAACAAAAAAAGTAGCAAAATAAGTAAATAACAAAAAGTCTTGAATATTATCCAAAAAGTCATACTTTATATGCTTTTTGCTTTCAGCTTCCTTGAGCTTGGCAGTAAGTGTCTGTGTAAGTACCAGGATGGGATCTGGTACGAGGGTGTTATTGTGGAGGTTGAGCAGGAGAATCATCGCTACACCGTGCACTTTGAATCCTACGATCAGACGGAGGAAGTGGGGATCGAGGACATTCTACCACTAGGTAAGAGTCGCTGCAGAAGAACAGGAGACCAGATATCATATCTCTAGTTGGCTGCACACAGAAACAAACACTATCTAGCTACGCAAAAGAAACATCCAAATCAAATCAGTAACACTTGAATCACCAAATCAAGAAACAGGAAATTTGGGCTTCGGAATTTCAATTTTCATGATTTTTTCATATTAATTTGTGGCTAGCTAGTCCTAATTGGTGAAGGGATGCAGAGAACCAGGGGAGAACAGCCATTTAACCCCAAGGGTTAGCCAAGTCATTTAAACATACTCAGTGGTGAAAATAGACAGTAGCCCACAGGTCCGTTTCTACCAAAAATTTGAATGGGCTACTTAAAGTCTGTGTTTACTTGCCCAGAAAGTATCACATCCAATTTCACATTTCTTCTACATAAGATTATAACTGTCACAATTCAAATTTAGCACAATTAACCATGAATGTTCAGTTATGAAATTATATGGACCGCTAATTTTTCTGGTGGACCACTGAACTATTCATTTTGATGGACCGTTTGACCACCAAGACTTAGCAAACTGTTTTCAGCACTGCTTACTCACCACACATCGTGGTTATCATGATTAATGGTTATAGTAAATTAAACGTCTGTGCTTAATGTCCAAGTCAGCGGCGAATTTCTTTTAACATAATAGAATAGAATTAGTCATGAGTGTTGACTACTTAAAAATGAGCAACAAAAAAGACTAATAAGTTGAATTTCAAAATATATTATCTAAGTTATTTAACATACATAAAAATCTCAAAATTATCCTATTTTCACAAATTAACTTCATCAGCTTAATGGGATGTGAGTAACCTTTTGCTGAATTGTTTAGGTCTGGAGGATGATTCCAGTTCCTCAGACTCTGATGAGGGAGGCGGAGAGAAGCTGGCACTCAATCACCACGGCAACAGTTCAGAGGACGAGGATGCTCTCCCAGTGTATCTATGGCGACCACCAAAAACTCTGGAAGCCATGGGAGAGTGGGAGGCTCACACCAGGGTAGGTTCAGAGACACTCTAGCCAGGGTCTTAGCCGGGATTTGGAAACCTGGTGCCTAAAATTGGCAATTGTAAAATTTTTGGGCGTCCAAAATTTTAAGGGGGACCACAATATACTCATATTTCAAACCATAAACATGTGTAAATTTATCAAAATAAGGCATGATATCCTTATACAATGTCATGGGAATTATATGGAGATGAAAAAGTTCAAATATATGCTTGAGATCGACATTTTAAGAAATTCTTCACTATTTCTTTTGGTGTCCTGAGGGGTGCTTTTTAACCCTTCCAGTGCTGAGGCTATTTTTGTCCAAAGGACAAGGAAGCAAAAATCTTTGAAAACCATTCAAACCATGGCATGTTGGTATTCATTGGATAGCTCTACCTGAGTGCTCTCATATGAGTACCAGTTTGCCAGGGTTTTAATCATTTTCAGAATTTTTTGCATCTTTTTGTATTGGCCAAATTAGCCACCAGCAGCATAAGGGTTAAGGGTTTGGGTGTCCAAAAAGACACCCAGACGCCCTGCTGGCTAAGACCATGACTCTAGCAATAACCAGAACTCTGGAAGCTCTGTTCCTAGTTTTTCCTATTTTCTCCATCCAAGTGATGGATTGTAATACTTTGATTTAGTCTCTAAAAATTTAATCTATTAGTCCTAAGATTTCAATTTATGCCCTAGGGCATTGATTCTAAGATTTCAATTTACGCCCTAGGGCATTGATTCTAAGATTTCAATTTTCTCCCTACTTAAGGCATTGGTTATAAGATTTCAATTTACTCCTTACGGCATTGATTCTAAGATTTCAATTTACTCCCTAAGGCATTGGTTTTAAGATTTCAATTTACTCCTTAGGGCATTGATTCTAAGATTTCAATTTACTCCCTAAGGCATTGGTTTTAAGATTTCAATTTACTCCCTAAGGCTTTGGTTTTAAGATTTCAATTTACTCCTTAGGGCATTGATTCTAAGATTTCAATTTACTCCCTAAGGCATTGGTTTTAAGATTTCAATTTACTCCTTAGGGCATTGATTCTAAGATTTCAATATACTCTTAGAGTATCGGTTCAAAGCTTTTTATAAACTCTTAAGGACAATACATGTACTTCTAATTTTCACTTTACTCTCTCACTCATTGATTCTAAGTCTTCACTATCCCCTCTCACTCACTGACTGTAAGATTTGAATTTCCTGTGCTGTAGGGTATTGGTTCTAAGCTGATGGCTAAGATGGGTTACGTGCCAGGCCAGGGTCTGGGTAAGAACGGTGAGGGGAGGGCGGAACCCGTCCCGATACAGCTGCTGCCACCTGGCAAGTCTCTGGATAAGATCATGGAACTCAAGGAGAAAGCTGGCAACCAAGACCTCTTTGACGTCCTCAAGAAAGAAAAACGCCGCCAGCGCAAACTGCAGGCCAAGAAAACCTCGCAGAATAAAAAAACTCCTCAAGACAAGACGGATGTGTTTGGTTTTATAAATAAAAAGCTGCATGGCAAACGAGGTATGGCACGTCTACTTCTCTTTAATGTACTTGCACTTCTTCTTTTGACTCTTAATTACTTTTTCCATTAGATATTGAGGTCATTTACACACAGAACCCCTTAAACAGACATCAGGATACCCAATGTTTTGAACAGGAGTTTCTCAGTATTTTGTCATGATAGGTCTGTTGTTTTCGACAATAAGTGATGCTAAAAAATTGACAAAGTTGACAGTTTACTTCTCAAAGTGAAAAGGGAGTGTACACTTGCAGCAGATGCACTGATGAGCTCTCAATAGTGTGTAACAGGTATTTTTCACAGATATCTAATTTTTCCTATTTTTCTGCTCCACATGATAGCACCAAAATAACATCCTTCAAATAAATATTATGCTTTGCATCTGGTTTAGTTTGAGTGCTGGAATGCACAAATTTAAAGTAGCACTAATACAGGGCTGTAAAGCAAAATTTTTAGCACTCTAAATCTGTATACAGTATATAAGCATTTTCTATTTTTTAACCATCTGCGAGTGTGAAAATTGGTGGTTTTTATCATCTACTCTCTGCTTATGATGTTTATTTCAGGTAACCTCCATGACCTGATCAAGCCAAGTAGTAACTCCGCCAAGGCCAGCACGAGGAAAACCCACATATCTCACGCTGACATGAAGAAAAAGAGCGATAAGCATCTGAATGTGCAGGTTTGTACAATTATACTGTCGTCTAGAACTCTCATTCCTTGAAAGATAAAAAAAAAACATGTCTTCACATATTATTAGGAGGAGATATATTTTTACTTTTAACGATACTGCCTGCCTCCCAGAAAAATAATTTTGTTGAATTTAGCACTGTCAGGTTCTGAATTCTCGCAAATATATAGGGAACTTCCTTTAAGGAGAGAGATCCATGTAGCAGTTGAGTCAATTTTGTTTATATATTTCAAATCTTAAACTATATGATACAATACAATACTTAACTTTTTTGATATAATGAATTTTCCCATTTGATACCAGTATTTGGTATCGTATCGAGTACTGGTACCTAACCCTGTGGCCGAATTTCAAATGAAAGAGCAGCCATGCTGGCTTTCCATTCTATACCATCACCTCTCCTCTCCTCTTCCTAAAATTAACTTCTCTTTTCCCAGCTGCTGCAAACTCATGATGAGATGAAAAATGTTCAAAAGGAGATCATCAAACTGAAAAGCTCATTGGAAAGGAACAAAAACAGGTGAGACTTGAATTGTTTGCTTGATGAACCTCATACTTCCAGCAGCATATCAATTTGGAATTTCGTTTTTGGCCACTTTTTCGTGACTAGCCAGTTTGAACTGGTGGAGGAAACCGGAGTACCCGGGGAAAATCTCCGCCTAACCCCAAGTCACTGGCAACTTTCTGACTTGCCTCGGGTGGGATTCAAACCCGGACAGTGGTGAGAGACAGCTAGCAGTCAGTGGCTGCGCCTTAGACCATACGACCATCGGGGCTGGCCCTGCAGCATATCTAAAGGAATGTGGTGCTCATGGATGCCTACACACGTTTTATTCTTTTGTTCTGGAATTTTTATCATTTTTGAATATGTTACATCTGATGATATAAAACCAATGGAAATGAAAAAAGTTTGGGGTGTCCAAGACAGTTCTTTTCGCTAGGCACAAATTTATGTTTTTCAAACAGTGGCCAACAAGTTATTGGACAACTTAAACCTTATTTGAAAGTTATACGGGGCAACTTATTCACAACTTTCTGGAAAATTTTACGAAAATTTTGTTTGCTAATTAGCTCACAACGTTATTCAAAACTTATCAGGTTGAACATTCACAAATTTTTACAATATATTCAACAACTTATTAACTTGTTTGCTGTGTTTTTCAGGGGAGACAAGGTTGTGACCAAGCAGATAGAGACAAAGCTGTCATCGATGGAGTCCTACCTAGATCAGCTGCGGTCCTCGGAAAAGTCCATTTCTCAGCAGCAACAGAGCAGGAAGGACCACAAAAAACTCACCGTCTTTTAACAAAGAGCTATAGGAACTCTCTAGGGAGAAACTTCTAGGAAATTTTATGAATCTAGCACCATGGAGGCAAGAAAACTGCTGATTCATGTGCTTAGTCAATTTTGCTGCAATTAAAGTCCATTTATTGTACTTTTTACTCAGCTTTTTTTGACCTTTCCCAAAAGATAATTTCCAAGCAACATCACAACAGGATGCCCCTCCCCCAAGAAAAACAACAACTTTTTACCAAAAGTTAGGGCAACTATGTGGGCTATTTCAAGAGTCTTGGATTAAAGATGTCAGGGAAATTGCTTTTGTTCTTTGCAACAAGTTTGCTTCCAAAGAGTTTGAGCTGACCATTGCTGTAATGTAGCAGGAATTAGGATGGATACATGTGCATGTTACTAGGGATTAGTACTGCTACTCGGTACAATATCCATACTTATCGAAAAGTGAAAGTATGGAGAGGAAACCAGATGTCAAAAAGGCGGAGGTTTGCTGTTCAAAATGAGATAATTTTCTGGCATTTATAAACTGCACAACAGGAGATTTGGGATACTAGTTAATCTATCTTAGTTTGTGTAAATGTCAGTGTAAAGGGGATGGTGCAATTAAATCCAGTGATCAGATTTAGTGAAATATGTCACTAATTACAATAATGACACTATTACTACTCATCTACTACTACTACTACTACTACTACTACTACTACTACTTCCAAAACTACTACTACTACTACTACTACTACTACTACTACTACTACTACTACTACTACTACTACTACTACTACTACTACTACTACTACTACTACTACTACTACTCATCTACTACTACTACTACTACTACTACTACTACTACTACTTCCAAAACTACTACTACTACTACTACTACTACTACTACTACTACTACTACTACTACTACTACTACTACTACTACTCATCTACTACTACTACTACTACTACTACTACTACTACTACTTCCAAAACTACTACTACTACTACTACTACTACTACTACTACTACTACTACTACTACTACTACTACTACTACTACTACTACTACTACTACTACTACTCATCTACTACTACTACTACTACTACTACTACTTCCAAAACTACTACTACTACTACTACTACTACTACTACTACTACTACTACTACTACTACTACTACTACTACTACTACTACTCATCTACTACTACTACTACTACTACTACTACTACTACTACTTCCAAAACTACTACTACTACTACTACTACTACTACTACTACTACTACTACTACTACTACTACTACTACTACTACTACTCATCTACTACTACTACTACTACTACTACTACTACTACTACTTCCAAAACTACTACTACTACTACTACTACTACTACTACTACTACTACTACTACTACTACTACTACTACTACTACTACTCATCTACTACTACTACTACTACTACTACTACTACTACTACTTCCAAAACTACTACTACTACTACTACTACTACTACTACTACTACTACTACTACTTCCAAAACTACTACTACTACTACTACTACTACTACTACTACTACTACTACTACTACTACTACTACTACTACTACTACTACTACTACTACTACTACTACTCATCTACTACTACTACTACTACTACTACTACTACTACTACTTCCAAAACTACTACTACTACTACTACTACTACTACTACTACTACTACTACTACTACTACTACTACTACTACTACTACTCATCTACTACTACTACTACTACTACTACTACTACTACTACTTCCAAAACTACTACTACTACTACTACTACTACTACTACTACTACTACTACTACTACTACTACTACTACTACTACTACTCATCTACTACTACTACTACTACTACTACTACTACTACTACTTCCAAAACTACTACTACTACTACTACTACTACTACTACTACTACTACTACTACTACTACTACTACTACTACTACTACTACTACTACTACTACTTCCAAAACTACTACTACTACTACTACTACTGCTGCTGCTGCTGCTGCTGCTGCTGCTGCTGCTGCTGCTGCTGCTGCTGCTGCTGCTGCTGCTGCTGCTGCTGCTGCTGCTGCTGCTGCTGCTGCTGCTGCTGCTGCTGCTGCTGCTGCTGCTGCTGCTGCTGCTGCTGCTGCTGCTGCTGCTGCTGCTGCTGCTGCTGCTGCTGCTGCTGCTGCTGCTGCTGCTGCTGCTGCTGCTGCTGCTGCTGCTGCTGCTGCTGCTGCTGCTGCTGCTGCTGCTGCTTGTGGTGCAAGATTCCTATATAAGTTGTGGAAACTATGGCATTATGAAAAAAGTGCTCCAACACTTATGAAGGTTTTCAGCTGTGCATGGATAGCAGACACCATGGGAGATGTGCAAGTTATAAAGAGATTCAAGTTATCAGTGTACTTATTACCCATACATCTGTCATTTCAATACTGGTACTTATGTAAATAATTCTTGGCAATAAAATATGTTTATTAAAAAGTTTGAAGTGATTTGTTGATTGTTTACTGGTTAACCTCTCTACTTTCAAATTATGCTCTGATATTCATTTCGAAATAAGGCTGTTTTTTGGCTATGGAGGGAAAAAGGCTATGTTATACTAAAGCCAGGAGCATAGAAAATCTGTGAAATACATGTACTATTCAAACAAACACAAAACATGCAATATTAAAGGGAGTGAGGGATGTCTCACCAGTATTTGACAGACCTAATATTCCAACAATCCTAATTCAGTGTGTCAACCTCAATCAATGTTATGGCAGCGTTGCCGGTCTGGTTAGGTTTCCTAGGATTTATATCACTTTCAAGCCTGTGTCTTGTTACATACATTATGTCGTAAGTCATTTACACATACATACAGCAACACGTACAGGTATCACCTGAATAGTATTGCCTTTCCTAGTTGCTTCCTTGGTGAATGGTCTTAACTGTTAATGTCTTTATTAGAGATGGAAAAGCATGGTCTGCATTTGAGTATAAAGGTATCTATAGGTGCTTAGGGAATTCTAGAATTACTTGGTTCACAGTGTAGTTACAAATGCTGCCGCTAGGAGTCCCTACTGATGGGGATGTAAACGCATTCATGCCTGCAACAACGAAACGTCTATATCATTGATTCTCAAAGGTAAATGCTTCAACAAAATGTTTATGAGGAAGAAAAAACAAATATTCTTTAAATATTTTGCAAATTCATGTTTTATTTTCCACCTCAAATATCACTTGCCATGGGGATGACAATGGTATTGGGTACGCAAAAGATTACAGCCTATACTAAGTATATATTGATTGACATACTTCTGACTATAATTGTTTTAGTAGTCTAGGCCTCTGATTAATAATATATTAAGCCTCATTGAATTACCCTTTCAGCAGAGTGCAAGATGTGAGGCGTGAAAAATCAAAAACAAAACAATAACTTGCATATTGGTTTAAAGTAGAGATCCTCTCCACAATTATTGACTCGGGTCCGCTTAAGTCAAGATTGAAATTTGCCGAATTTACAATGAATTCATTAAGCATGCACATTTCAAGCTGCCATTTTTTGTTGAAATTCTATTTAAAAGAAAATTAGAGCCAGAAGTCTTATCTGCTTGCGTACAAGCCATATGCCAGATCTTATGAAAGAAATGTATTTCTTCTTCTGCTCAGTGGGGGCATACTCTGGTCTGGTTTATGACGAAAAGCGTGTAGGCTTTAACATCTGTAACATTCACATAATATTGGCAGAGTAACCCCAGCAAGGCCACTGTAAGGTTTCAAGTTCATGCATATGGTTACCTATGTTAGATCTTAGATGAGCAATTAATTCAAGTTTAGATGGAGGCATCTCAACCTTAACCTTAACCTTAATCTGTCCTTAGCCGTTATGCTGCTTGTGGCTAAATTGTGAGATATCTCGCGTGTGAAGGCATGGGAACCCCTTTGATAGTAGTGGACATACCTCGCTGATCACTTCTGAGCACTTGAAACAAAAGACATTTGCACAAACATACACCTCGACGATCTCAAGACAATGGCTTGTTGTCAGGATGCTATAAATAGGTGCTAGCTTTGAGCACGTGAGGTCACCAAGTGTAGTTGCTGTGGAGATTTCTAACTAAGATTTTCAACGTTATGGACTGTAAAAATCTTCAGCAGTAAAAAATCAAAAAAATACTTTTTATTGGGCATAGACAATGACTCTGAACCTGCAGTAACCATCACCTGCGTAATTAATGAGAATATGTCATTTGAAAGAAAAGTTGTAAATTTTTAAATAAAACAGAATATGGATTGAATAATGACAGGTGGCGACGATATTCTCTACCTGATAACACTCAGGAACCTGGAGATACACCTAGTTATAGGATTATGCTGCTTTGAGGTGTGTTTTGGGACAGGGCTTTTAACTGGCTTGCAATGGTACTCATCACCTTAACACAAAATGACTATCAGACCAGTAGGTTTTCCCCTTTACCAGCGACCTTCCCCACTACAAGTGCATGACCTGGTCACAACACCCATAACTTTTCTGAGTTCATTATACATGTTCCCAAAAAATATACACCCTTCCTGACCTGTATGTCATTTTGAGAGTTGCATGATATATTTAACAAAGTTGAACGATATTTTGAAAGTTGCATGATATTTTGTGAGTTGAATAAATATCATTTTGGCATGCCATAGGACAGAGATACCCCTTGAGGAAAAACGTTCCCTAAGGTCATTCCCAATGGGAGTTGAGATTATGGTTTCGGTTTCACATATGGGTAAAATAATGTTCTGGGACCGCCCACATTTTCCCCTATTGGCATCTGCTTAAAGAACCAAATGATCTTTCTGGCATTCTCTCCTTCATTATACCAATCGAAATTCGTGAGCTGTAGACCTATAGCCGGGGTTCGTTCCTTATGTCACAAGTTTCATACCTATAGCTCGCTGGTTAAGGAACCTGTATGTTCACTCTTCTCTCCTAGACTGCTATTACGTGGTCCCTGTTATTGCGTCCTTCTCGGCACTCACTTTCCTGTTGAAGATCAAGGTTTCATATACATTAGGAGAATATCAAGGACTAATCGAGTTCATAAAGTACTATCTTAAGGCACACTCTACCAGTAGGCACTACAGGTAGATACCACCACCACAATGCAGCTCCTACTATTCCTCTGCGTGGTTGTTGGGGCGACAGCTTTTGACTGTAAGTATCGTATTGTATTGTATTGTACATTTATTTCTGTAAACGTCATGTTACAAAATGTTACATACTCATATGCAAAGGGAAAATAAGTTTAGAAGAGAACAAGAACAGAAAATAGTAAGAACATATACAGGGTTTGCTTGCAATGATGCACAGAAAATACTACATGTAGATCATCTGTGGATCATTCAGCTTCTATTGTTTGACCCATGTTTATTTTCTTGCTTGTTGGCTCTTTGCTTGTTTTCGAGGCTTATTGTCTCCTTCACCACTGTCCGATTCCAATCCTGCTCGGGTACGTGAGATAATTGTTTTTGACTCGATGTGACGACTCTGATTTCCATATTCATTCATAATCGGAATTTCAGGTGTCTTCACTTTGTTTGCCATATAAGACTTTCTGTGGTGATTAATAACACATCATATATAAGGTTGGCTATGGGATAGAATTGAATTTTGGTTTATCATTATTTTTTCTGCCACACCATGGCTGAAAGATAGCAGGTCAGCACCGAATGGGGAGTAAGCTGTAGTAGTTTGGGGAAACCACATACAATCCCACCAAAACTGGCAACTCTCTGATATGTTTTGTGTTGTATTTGGATCTGGGATGTTTTGTGAGCGGTGGGAGATTTGGCTCTGGATTTTAAATCTCAATCATCGTCATTTTTTCAACAAATTGAGGCTCAATCGTATTGATAGTGCAATAAAACCGGGGTACCCGAATAACCACCACCTAACCCGGAGTCAATGGGGACTTTCATCCATGCTACAGGTCAGATTGAAGCCCGCAATGCACGCACTGACCACTAGGCTTTCAGGGCAGCCCCATTTCATGCGTGGAAATATCCTTTTCTTACATAATATTTTTAAGCCACACTTTTCTCATGCATGAAACTTTTCGTACTAGTCCACAGTTATATGTTTGGCTTTAAGTGAAAATAGATTGTTTAGCCAGTGTTTTTTTTTTAGATGAGGAGGTTCTGGTGAGCCCGGAGAACCACACCTTTGTCTACGAGGACCTGCCTCAGATAGGAATAGCCGAGCCTCTGTCTGAATACAGCAAGAACGTCATTTTGGGCAACCACAACGCTGGCCGCAGGATAGTCCGACCCTCTGGCGCGGACATGCGCGAACAGGTACGTGTTCCTACAGTGACAATATTTAATTCCTGCACTAAATGCGTGGTCAGCCCGGGAATAGTACACGCGTGCATGTCGGATTGCCACGCAGTTTCCTGAGTATGGATGCCTGGATGACCTCACAACTGAACGTACTTTCAGTTTGATTCTCAAGCAACGTGGGTCATTGTATGCTTGGCTTATTGTTTTGACATATCACCCATTAGTATGGCGGCCAAATCCAAAAAAGCCTCTAGAAAATGGTTTTGATGGCAAAATTTGTTACAAGCTGCCATCCATGCTAAATCATATCTTCATAAAGTGGGCCATACTGTATGGGTGGATGGCGGGATTTCTTTTGTCGTTTAAGGTGTTTTTGGGGCAAAAAATGCAAAAAATGAACTAAAATGAGTGATTTTTGTAATTTACGTCAAAAAAATATTTATTGTCGACCTAAGCTCATAAAAGTTTGTACATATATGCTTGAGGACATACTCTTTGAGATGGTTGAATTAGATTTAACAAAATATTAAGCGTTAACCTAAAAACCGATATAATATGGCAAAAAATGGCTGAAAACAGTATTTTTTCAAGATTTACGTTAATGAAAAACGTCCATAAAATTCCATTGGAAAGAACTAGGATTATGAAAAATGGCCAATAATATCCCTGATGTGTCCCAATAAGAATATGATATTGGTATACTGTGTATGTGACCCAATGATCCTGTACTGGGGTTGTTGAATTTGAGATATATACAATTAATGAACATATTACACTTATTACAATAGTATTTCATAATACATGACCCACATTGATAGAGAACTTGTAATATAAGGTTAGCAGCAATGTTTCATATATTGTATAGGTGGATGGCAGGATTTATTTTGCCATTTAAGGTGTTTTTGGGGCAAAATTTAGATAAATTGAGTGAAAAAAGTAATTTATGTCTAAAAAATACTTGTTGTCTACCTAGGCTCATGACAATTTGTACATATATGCTAGGGAAGATGTTCTTTGATAAACTTGCATTAGCTTTAACAAAAACTGATGCGTTATCCTAAAATGGGTAGAATCTGGCCAGAAAATGGCTAAAAACGGTCATTTTTCAATAGCTTTGTATACAGAAAATCTAATCATCATGCAAAGAGCTAGGAACATGAAACTAGGTCCATAATATTCCTAAAGGGTTCTAAAAAAGGTACTTTATAGGATGTGTCTATATTTCACCAAATAATTATGCAGAAGTGTGTTCAACTTGGAAGTTGCAAAAGTCAGGATGTATAGCATATGGGCTCGGTCAAGTTGAAGTTAGCATCTAAGACCAAAAATAAACTATAGTAGCAATATGTATCTCACATATTTGGAAAGCTAGACGTCTGAAGTTTTTGGATCTTTGGTCAGATTTACTGTACCCCCATTTATGAAAAAGTTATAAACATTTTACTGCAGGGTGTTTGTTTGTTTGTTCAACGCCTTTCTGACAGTAACATTTCACAAAATGTTAAAACCCCCATATTTTCTTGTAAAACCGTATTTTGAACTTCAATATTGTTTTTGATGATACAATTAGACATGTGAAGACTGTGCCAATAGATACAGGCTTGAATATTATGTTTTGGGGTGTTTTTCATGAATTTTAATATATGGTGATCTGCGATTCCGTAACATGTGAGTCTGTAACAGAAGAATATCATTTTTTTTTACATTTGAAAATGTTCAGATTGGGTCATTACCATGGAACTTAGAAAAAAGCATTTTAACATTAATTTAACTATGAGGGGCACACTTTTAAAAAATAGATTTTCAAACAGTGTTTTTGTGGGGGTTAAAGTTGGTTATTCCATAACAGTTACAGAATCAGATATTTGCTTAATTGACTGGTTCAAGCCTATAGATGTCTTGAATATTCTTTAAATGGACTAGTTTCTTATCTTATCTTTAAGTTTTAACTGATAGTGTCCATATTTAGAATTAGACACTGTGCACAATAGTTTGAAAAAAGAGTATCTGAAGTTCTAACGCATAGGTGATTTTGAGTAAGGTATAATTATTCAAAATTTCAAATGTGTCATAGCATCAAACTACCTTTTTAAAACATTCACACAGTTTTAAAGTAGAGTATAATAAATCTGGCCTGCAGTGCATCTCACCCAGAGTTGGACACGCAATCCCTCAAAAATCACCCATCAGGACCCTTAAAAAAAATGTGTAACCCTTCAAAATTCCATTTTCAAACATATGATTGAATTGTTTTCACTCCAGTATGAATTCAGTGACTTTTTAAGGCATTTATTTCAATAAGTACATGCATGTTCATGGTTGTAATGGGCCATATTAAGCTATTCAAATTGTTGGGGACAGAATTTTAGAATATTGAATTCAATATTTTTTCTCAAATTCAGGAAAACTTGCTCCCTCATTTGGCTGTTTTATCTTATAGAAATATCACATCTGAACCCTATTTGTTCCAGTTACATGGAAGTTTGTAAAACAAGGCACTTGTGGACTTTGATGAATCATTGTGAAAGGTGCTAGATCACGTGTGCCTCTAGATGCACTTTTTGGCAATTCGCGCACATTTCGATAGGTCGTCCGCCAACGACTGGTCAACTAGTTGCCTGCGAATAACCTCCAGCTCTAGCGAGCCAGGATATCTTATAGCCTCATACCACAGTATAGGAACTGACTGCAGACACTGTAGCACGTGATAGACTCACATCATATCGAATGAGAAATGTGATATGATAAAACAAGTAGGATAGAGGTTGTGAATAGACCAATTTAAATCAGATAAATAAAACAATTAGAGTACGTTTTACTATAGGTTTGAACGTTTTGATATATTCCTTTAGATGGTGGTGAGCATTTTAAAACCAGCTTACCAGGTTGTCGAGTTAGCCGATATTGCATCTCAACAAAATAATGGTCTGGAGATTGACTGAACGCGCCATCTTTTGCTTTGAGTATAAACTACATAACGTTGATTTCCGTTCCTATCGTTTTAAAGGCATAGTAGGGTATACAACAAGGTGACAGTAACACTTAAACCTCAAAGTCCATTTAAAAGTACCCCACAGTCAGAAATAATTCAAACTTTGCATACGCTATCATTGTCAGATCCCCTTTGAATATCCAACATAAAAAGGGTTTTAACAGTCATGCCGTCCAAAATGGTGGCGCAAAAGTGGCGCTAAATTTGCAAATTCCACGTCTAAAATTAAAAGTTCATTTAAAAGATAACCGATTGGCACTTCGTTTGTGAATTACATTATTTGCCACTTTTGCCTCATCTATATGTGACCCCCCCCCCCCTTATATTTTGGATATTTAAAGGGCACCTTACACAGAAGGCCTATCCGGATCCCAGGTTTGATGAAATATCTGCTATGCCTATAAACATCACATACAATAAGGTTCAATAACGTACAGTGCTGACATTTAATGCCTTCACTAAATGCGTGGGCAGACCAGGGATAATACACGACTGCCCGATTTTCACCAAGTTTCTTGGGTATGAATGCATGGATGACCTCACACCTGAGCGTAGCTTTGTTCTTCAAGCTACGTGGGTCATTGGCGTGCTTGGCTTAATCTTTGACATGTTATCAAAGTGAGTTTGTCCAATCAGGCACTAGCAGACGTCCGGTCGACTGGTGCAGGAATTAAATGTCTGTACTGAACGTATGTATGCATGTATGTGTCTCTCACACTATGTTTCTTACCATGTAGAGATGGAATAGTAACCTAGAGAGCCTTGCATTGGAATGGGCCAAGGGTTGTAATTTTCGCCACGGACAGCCCGCGAGGGCGAAGAGGCTGTTTCCCAATGGTGTGGGCCAGAATCTCTACTGGGGGTCTGGGAGTAGAGCCATGCAGCAAGCCTTCTCTCCGTGGTTCAATGAGCGCAGGGACTACGACTACAACACTGGCCGCTGTACAAAGGTCTGTGGCCACTATACACAGGTGAGTATCATTTCAGTTCTCAGGGCAGGTAAATTGGCAAGTAATTGTTTTTACCTTGGCTTCATGCTTTATACTAATTAATGTATATATATATATATATATATATATATATATATATATATATATATATATATATATATATATATATATATATATATATATATATATATATATATATATATATATATATATATATATATATATATATATATATATATATATATATATATATATATATACATGTATATATATATATATATATTATATATATATATATATATATATATATATATATATATATATATATATATATATATATATATATATATATATATATATATATATATATATATATATATATATATATATATATGCATCTTTATTGACGACACCTCTCGCCGTAAAATACCATACAATAATACAGTAATACAGCAATACAACTAATCACAAGTACCGAACATGTGCCATAAGAAAGGTTAAAAATAAAGTAATATGCAATGCCCTATCCAATTCATTTGATATCCCCTTGACCCACAATGGATGCATCTGGAAGATTGACAGTTAACACGGATCCCTTTTAGAACATTTGTAAATGGAGTAAACATCATTTTGGCCAGGGAAAGATTTGCTTAGATAGCATCAAAGTTGCTGACATAGTAGTGCGCTATACATGTACATACTTATCTATATACCTATTTATCTACCTACTTACCTACATACACATTCCTACCTACCTAAAGACACCCATACATACATACATACACACATACATACATACATACATATATACATACATAAATAAATACATACATACATACCTACATACATACATACATACATACATTCATATATACATACATACAAACATGCATGCATGCACACACGCACATACTTACGTACGTAGGTAGGTACACCAGGCAGTAGGTGGATAAACTCCATAGACCACCCAGTCATGGAGGCATCCCCATGCTAAACAGGGTTTCCATTTGTATCTCGTTGTATTTTACAGATTGCGTGGGCAACGTCATACCAATTAGGCTGTGCAAAAGCGTCCTGCAGTGGCTCCACCTATGTAGTGTGCAACTATAACCCACCGTAAGTATCTGCTGATAAAGATGAATAATCAATGTCACAATGAATAAGGTTTACATGGGTGTATCATTTACGTCTCCTTAAATTAAGACCTATCCACATGGTCGTAAAAGAGGACTACAAAAACGTCTCTCTTTCTGTTGATTGGGATTCTACCATCTATATACTACTACTACTACTACTACTACTACTACTACTACTACTACTACTACTACTACTACTACTACTACTACTACTACTACTATTCTTTCTATCATTAATATCATTTTCATAATTATTATTATTATTTATTATTAATAGTATTACAACAACAACAACAACAACAACAACAACAACTACTACTACAACTACTACTAGTACTACTACTACTACTAGTACTAGTACTACTACTACTACTCCTACTACTACTACTACTACTACTACTACTACTACTACTACTACTACTACTACTACTACTTCTGCAGAATCATTATTGTCGCTTGATGAGTTATTTGATTATTCTTGTACTTGACTTCGGATATAGACATTTCCATTATTTGTCCACAGGGGTAATTATGTCGGAAGGAAACCTTACATTGCTGGCGCGCCGTGCTCTCGCTGTCCTTCTGGCACCACGTGTAAAAGCAACCTTTGTGTCTAACACTCTTCATTCCTCTTCCATGTAAAACCTACTTGTATAGTACAACATAAAAAGATACTTTCGTGTCTTAGTGTTATATATCATATTTCACGTTATGGATACTGTATATATATATATATATATATATATATATATATATATATATATATATATATATATATATATATATATATATATATATATATATATATATATATATATATATATATATATATATATATGTACTCTCTAGGATTTTATTTTGGAAATTCTATGAATCTAGATCCATGGCGGCAAGAAAACAAACATCTGATTCATGTGCTAAGTCAATTTTCCAGCAGTTAAAGTCCATAATATAATTTTTACTCTGCTTTTTTTACCTTTCGCAAACAATAATACCCCCCCCCCCCCAAAAAAAAAGACTACTACTACTACTACTACTACTACTACTAGTACTACTACTACTACTACTATCTACCGCGACAACAACTATTTCTTATAAAACTCCAACAACTACTGCTACTGCTGCTGCTGTTGCTGAAGCTGCTTGCTTGTGGTTTTGGATTCCTATATAAGTTGTGGAATCTCTATGACATCATGAAAAAGGTTTTCCCACACTTATGGAGGTTTTCAGCTGTTCGTTAAGTTCAAAATTGATATGTGCTGAAGTTCCACTAAATTTATAAAACATGCATGTTTCAAGCTTCCATATTTCTGGTAAAATTCTATTTCAGTCATAGGTCTAATCTGCTTGCGTGCATATATATATATATATATATATATATATATATATATATATATATATATATATATATATATATATATATATATATATATATATATATATATATATATATATATATATATATTCCATATTTCTGGTAAAATTCTACTTCAGCCATAGGTCTAATCTGCTTGCGTGCAAGTCATATGTCAGATTCTGTGAGACAAGTAGGCCGCTTATTCTGCTCAGTGAGGGCCTACTTATTCACAGCTGAGGTGGTCAGAAGACTACAGATGGCTATTAAATATCGACCGGTGTGCAATTTTAAGGCGAGTTAGTTTCATCGTGGCTATATTGCAGATGCTGTGGAGCTAGACCTTTTGACAAGTAATTTGATTATTTAATGTTAAGGTTGAGATGTCCCAGTCTAACACGGGTAGCCATGAACCTCAAACCTTACAAGTGGCTTATGGGGTTACTTTGCCAATATAGGTTCTAAGTTGGTAGTTTCTGTTTTTACTCCTAGTTTGTATGTTAAAGCTGCAAAAGTATAGGTTATACCTCCTTGAGTGTTTTTTGTGTAATGTATATGTCAACTGAGATACTAGTAAGTGTGGTCTCAACTGATTTTCCTTATGTTTTGTTATATATTCAGTTTTTGTACGTTATATTTAGTTTTGTATCTGTATTTTCAAATCTCCGTATTTGGTCAATAAACATACAATACAATACAAATACAATACAATACAACAGGGTTGTTTTGTGAATTTACAGATGTTAAAGCCTACACCAGATCACCTGTGACTAAGTTAAAAGATTTGAACCCATATATGAATGATTTATCAATAGATTCATTTGTTTAAACCTTCTGTTGGTGATTCTTACGTGAAAGCATAAGGAATGATAGGAGATACACAAATACTGATTGCTATTCTCCCCCTCCAATTAATGCTCACAGCTTACTGAAAGCAGCCAGATAATTTCGGTGATATCTAGAGGATATATATTACACTGAACGAGTTAAGCGACAATGTTTGTTATCAACTTTTATCAGGATCATGTCGCAATGATTAAGCGAAAATATTTCCCGAATATGATAAATGGTAAATGTGATAAGTTTTTATCAAACACCTTTTGTAATGATTCGGCAAGGGTTTCCTTACTACGATAACTGTGGTTTGTTTTACTTGAAGGAGAACTCGATTTATAGAACCATTGTACAGATACCCATTGAGGAAAAACATTCTCAATAGTCATTCCCAAAGGGCGTTGAGATTATGGTTTTGGCTCCATATACGGGTGAAGAAACCTTTTGGGACCGCCCAAAATTTAGTTGTTACGCGTCACGCGCAAATGCTAGGCACGCACTTGTTCAACAATATTGAACCTTTCTTTTGCATCTGATATTGTTTATGTCGATGTCTATTTGATACCGTCATCCAGAGTTTTTCGGAACTAGGGTTGGATGCCATGTGTCGGCAGTAGAATGGGTGTAGTAAGGGGGGGGGGGGGGGGGGGGGGGGGAAGGTTGATTGTAACATGTTCGTGTTCGGCGTTCATTTACACTACAGGTCTGTAGTGTAAATGAACGCCCGCTACGCGTCGCCACCGTCGCGTATTATAATATTATAATTACTTGTGACGTCATCAAAACTGTAAAATCGCTAATTTCACTGATTTAAAAAAGGTTATTTGATTTCCTAAAAGTGTATTCTTAGTACAATTGGGCCATTGAATGTATCCATGCTGTTTGACCAAGACAGATTGGACGCTATCATACATAACTGGAAGAACCAAGTTTTCGGTAATAAAACAATCCATGGCGTTCCGCGAAGTGCATTCGACGTGTTTGAAGCCGCCTATCGGCGGGTTCCGGAACCTCGCGTCTAGGATAACAGAAACGAGAAAATAGGTAGGATTTATGTCTGAACTAGGCACGCAACATTGTTGTTTTCTTATGACATAAGCGTAGAGAACAATTCTCTGTAAATTGCTCAAATGAGAGCAAAAAACAAGATAGTATGTATTAGAATGCGATCGCCATAGCTGGCAGACATTGAATAAAACCAAAAATTCTTTAAAACTAAAAAAAAAGTTTTTATCAATCTAAAATCATTTTAGGAGATCTGGATAATGGTAATATTTTGACAACTATAATCTAACTCACCAAAAAGGTAATATATGCTCCTTTTAAAAAAGAAAAACTACCCGCTCTTGCTCATATACAAAATGCGACCAAAAAATTCTTTTATCTTGAAAAATATAATTATTACCTCAAACACAAATCTCACATCTTTGAAAAAAGATGGAATTTACTTAACATCTATTACAATAACCAAGACAAATATCAAAATTTAAGGTAGTACATTTTATTGTACGGATCAATACAACAACTATATCAATTCCTACATGTGTTATACACTTGTATACTACAATGGTGTATTCATTACAGGATTCATAAATTGCTGCGCAGTTATGAATCATGGATATATATTTGTACCCTGTCTATTTACATGCAACTGAATAAAAAAAATCATTAAATAATATTTTTTATCAAGCACCTTTTGTAATGATATTCGGCGAAAGTTTTCCTTACTACGATAACTGTGGTTTGTTTCACTTGAAGGAGAACTCGATTTATAGAACCATTGTACAGATACCCATTGAGGAAAAACATTCTCAATAGTCATTCCCAAAGGGCGTTGAGATTATGGTTTTGGCTCCATATACGGGTGAAGAAACCTTTTGGGACCGCCCAAAATTTAGTTGTTACGCGTCACGCGCAAATGCTAGGCACGCACTTGTTCAACAATATTGAACCTTTCTTTTGCATATGATATTGTTTATGTCGATGTCTATTTGATACCGTCATCTAGGATAACAGAAACGAGAAAATAGGTAGGATTTACGTCTGAACTAGGCACGCAACATTGTTGTTTTCTTATTGACATAAGCGTAGAGAACAAGTAAGTAATCGTTACGCCATTTTTTTCATTATGATAATCTAAATCAAAATGCCACAAATAGATTCCCCAATTCGGGACCTATAGTCCTACAACCGAGGCAAGTTTCTGAGGGCTGAAAATGATTCACTTCATCTAAGAAGTTTCGTTCCTATAACTCGCTTGTTTGGGAACCTACATTTCCACTCTTTGTTCCTAGAGTGCTATTACGTCATCTCTGTTATTGCGAACTTCTCGCACTCGCTTTCCTGTCGGGGTTCAAGGTTTTATGTACGATAAAGAGAGGTTCAAGGATTAGCCGAGTTTAATAAAGTCCTATCTTAAGGTGCACTCCTACCAGTTACAGGCACTACAGGTAGATACCACCACCACAATGCAGCTCCTACTATTCATCTGTGTGGTCGGTTGGGCGACAGCCATTGACGGTAAGTGCGAACATACATAGTTTGACCCCGGTTTATTTTCTGGTTTGTTGGCTCTTCTTTGTTTCCTCTTTTACTATTATACATTTTGTGTTTTCCTTTTTCATTCTTTTTTTGGAAATCGATGTATGATATCTTAATTAGTTTTACTCCAGTCAATATATGAATATATTTTATTGACTTCAAACATGGTTACAAAAGTAAATGTATATAGACATTATCATAGACAAAAATGCATTCTTTCACATACATTTCACATAAACATTAAGTGACATGATTTAAACTTCTGGTGAGTGAAGTAACAATAACATACATAAAAGGTTTGATTAGAAACGATTAGATTAGCACATGTACAGCAACGGTTTAGTAATTTAAATTGTAACTACGAAACACTTCTGTTATAAATATAGATGCAATATTATCTACATACTTCTATATATTAAGGTAGGAGTGGATTGTGTAAGCACCACTCCTCATAATGGTACAACAACACTCTCATTAGCCTTTTGTTTAGGATGCTGATTGCATCAATAGAAAAGAGACCTTTAACGTACTCTTAAAATGTACATATACATTGTCTCCCTGAGACGCCGCCGCCGGTTTTCGAATCCTGCTTGGGTATGTGAGAAAATTGCTTTTAACTCGTGGTTTGACGATTGCTTCTACCTCAATGTAGAGTGAGGACTTTGGAAGAGATCTCAAGTTAAATAGTCTTTAAAGCTAGGGTTCCACATCGAGGTGTTTCGAATGCGACTTTATGCAAATGATATAGTAATAAGGAAAACCCCGAAATTTCGAATCGAATGCGAGTTTAAGGAAAAGTCGCATTCGCCTTTTTGCAAGAGTTCGCCAATTCGAAAACGAGGTTGCTTTTGCCACAAAAATAAAAGTCGAATTCTATTTTCTTAAATTGTTGAATGCATAGAAAGGTCCTCGAGATCCAATCTCGAGGTCCCTACATCGTTAAATTGTCGAATGCGATGGAGTTTTCATTTTGTCATTATCATAATGATTTTCCTCATGTGCATAAAGTCAAATGCGTCATAACTATGTCGAATGCGACTTCCCGAAGGTGCATTCAACTTTTGAGAAGTCGAATGCGTAAATTATATGTGCGCATTCGACTCAATCAGTTTGAGAGATATTCCCACGCTCCAAAAGTCGAATTCGCATAATATCTGTCGAATCAGACTTTTGGAAAATCGGATCGGACATTTCCATGTCGCATATTGTACATTACGAATGTCGAATTCGACAAAGTAATTTGTTGAATGCGACTTTAAAAGGTTGCATTCAACTTATTAAAAGTCGAATGCTATTACTAAAGATCGCATTCGACTTTTTAAAAGTCGAATGCGACTTTCCAATGACGCATTAGACTTTAGAGAAGTCGAATGCGTAAATTATGTTTGTGCATTCGACACATACAAGTGCGATATTCCCACGGTCAAAAAGTCGAATTCGCATAATAGATGTCGTATGCGACGAGTTACTCTTGCAAATTGTGTCGCATTTGACAATTTATTGGGTTTAAATTGTCGCATTCGCCTTACTAATGTTGAATATGACCTAATTAATGTCGCATTTGACGTTAAATAAGTCAAATGCGACAAAACCTGGATAAAGACTATCCATTTTTGAATACCAGTAGTCACATTCGACAATAATTGTTGAATGCAAACTTATACATTTCGAATGCGATTTTTTTGTCGAATGCGAACTTTTAAATGTTGCATTTGACGCAAACTGTTAATCAAACTGATACTTTGCATGAAGTCGAATGCGACTAGTGTTTTCGACATTCCAAACCGACCTTTCAACATTCGACATGCGTCGTAAAGCGGTTCCACATCGCATTCGACACGCCTAAAACACCATTTTATTTGCCCAACCCGAGACTTTTTTCCGTGTCGAATTTGGACGCATTCGACTTTTAGCCAGCTTTCAAAAAATTGTCGATTTCCAGCCAGCTCGATGTGGAACCTAGCTTTAGTGAACATAGCATTGTTTAGCCAGTGGTTTTGTTTTGTCAGACGAGGAGTTGCCTCAGACAGGAATAGCCGAGCCTCTGTCTGAATACAGCAAGAACGTCATCCTGGGCAACCACAATGCTGGCCGCAGGATAGTCAAACCCCTTGGTGCGGACATGCGCGAACAGGTAAAAGTTTCTACAGTACCGTCATTTAATTCCTGCACTAAATGCCTGGGCAGCCCGGGCATAATACACGACCGCACGCCCGAAAGCCAGCCAGTTTCCTGGATGCATGGATGACCTCACAACTAAACGTAGCATTGATTTGCAAGCGTCCTGGGTCATTGTATGTTTGGCTTATTTTTTGGACATATCGTTCATGGGTGTTTGTACAACTAGGCTTTTCGGACGTCCGGTCGACTGGTGCAGGAATTATTTGTCTGTCTTTACTCCACTCGGAATAGCATCTTCATTAGCTGCGCACGCCATCTCTTCCAGCACAGCCAGTACTAGTTCGCAGGCCATTTCAAATGTGACGCAGGGTTGTCCAAGTTTCCGAGTCCTGGAGCACAGTCAAGTGATAGATAGACCCCGCGGAAGCTGTGGTGTATGTGAATTACCCGAGGTGTTACGAGGCGGAGCCGAACAGTCCAAAGGGTATCACATACACCACAGCTTCCGCGGGGTCTATGTGGCTTGTACCACAGTTGACTGCCATCCACCAATCACAGGCCGAGAAAAGCTTGGCAGAGCGCTCTTAATATTTTTTTTATTTTTAAAAACTTTTTTTATTCAATATCAAGCAAGTCAGATCAGCCTAACGGCAGCAGGTACAAATAGGTATATAGATAGCATCACAAAAGTGTACAGCAAATCACGCATTATAAGCTAGTCATTGTCATAATATAAACATAACAGGTTGTATTGTTTATCAAAAAGAGTCTTTTTACCTTTAATGTATAATCTATATTTTTCTTGATAAAAAAAATTCTTCACTTCGTGTTTAACTGCCATGAAATGTGGAGGTCGTTCCTTTTTCATCGCATTGTAAATAACGCTCTTAATAATTTCCCTTGGGTAACACCTTTGGATTTAGGCAGCATAGCCCACACTTTGTAAGCCTTTGCTCTCTAATGAAAATATAAACAACACGAGGGACTGGGGGTTATAATGGAAAATCCAAGGTCCCGCACGAGTGCGCAGCACGAATGGGGAACCGAGGGTGGTCCACTATAACCCACAGGTCCCGAGCAGTTCTTTGTCACTTGTAGCATGGCCTGCTTCCTTCAGCCAATCACAGTGTTTTCAGTGAACATCTCTGTGTGGGTGAGACACAGACAGCTAACCGTGTTCTTCAGGAAAAAGAACACACTTTTCGAAGCCTGTGATTTGCTGAAGGGAGCAGGCCATGCTACAATTCCTATAACCCTACACTTTTCGAGGCCTCTGATTGGTGAACGGCAAGCAACTGTGGTACATTCAAAATGTAAAGTGTAACATTTAGCAGAAACATTTGGTCATGCTTCTCGGAAATGTCCAGAGAAATAAAACAATAAAAATAAAATTTTCTTAAACCAGGTTGTCGAGTTTTGCATCTCAACAAAATAATGATTTGGAGATCGACTGAAGCCGCCATCCTTTGCTTTGAGTATTAACTACATATCGTTGATTTCTGTTTTTGTCGCTTTACAGCTGTGATGCTGATGACAAAATCAGACATCTCCTAGTTTAGCACTCTCGTCCCCTTATGTGTGTATATATATATATATATATATATATATATATATATATATATATATATATATATATATATATATATATATACATATATATATATACAT
>OZ012695.1:25691286-25763786 GCA_963942565.1 Maea johnstoni | reverse complement strand
GTAATGAGATATTTTCGTTTCCAAATGTTATGTTTTATATTATATATCTTCACGCTATACATACTATATATATGTATATATATATTTATATATATATATATATATATATATATATATATATATATATATATATATATATATATATATATATATATATGTTTATGTATATATATATATATATATATATATATATATATATATATATATATATATATATATATTTATAAATGCATATATATATATATATATATATATATATATATATATATATATATATATACATATATATATATATATATATATATATATATATATATATATATATATATATATATATTTATATGTATATGTATTTATATGTGTGTATATTGTGTGTGTATCTATCCATACAGTCAGAGAGATAGTAGCAAGCTATATATGCGAAATGTTATCATGCTATTGTTTTATGTCACTATCAAAGTATGCATTCAGAGAGACAGTAGTGAGAAAGTGGGCAGCGGCGGTCTGTTTAACAGTGCTTTTCCCACAAAGCTTCAGTCTGCTGATCCCAATGCCTACCCCTGGGTCTAAGCCCCATACCAGCAACCATTTTGACACCATGCTGTTTGGCACGGCGAATTGTCAGCGTCTTATTCCATGCTGGCTGCATTAATCGTATGGTCGCCTGTGAATGCATGAGTCAGGCAATATATTCTACAACAAAACACAAGGGACGATGTAGTGATGATACGTCAATGGCCTATTGCTTCCAAACATACAATAAGCGATATGATGCGTCACATACTGCTCTTATTGCTTCCAAACATACAATTTAAGCATTACGATGTGTCACATACTACTCGTATTGCTTTCAAACCTACAATAAGTAATACGATGCGTCACATACTGCTCTTATTGCTCCTAACATACAATAACCAATACGATGCGTCACATACTGCTCTTATTGCTTCCAAACATACAATAACCAATACGATGCGTCACATACTGTTCTTATTGCTTCTAAACATACAATAACCAATACGATGTGTCACATACTGTTCTTATTGCTTCCAAACATACAATAACCAATACGATGTGTCACATACTGTTCTTATTGCTTTCAATCATACAATAACCAATACGATGCGTCACATACTAATCTCATTGCTTCCAAACATACAATAACCAATACGATGTGTCACATACTGCTCTTATTGCTTCCAAACATACAATAAGTAATACGATGCGTCACATACTGCTCTTATTGCTTCCAAACATACAATAACCAATACGATGCGTCACATACTGCTCTTATTGCTTCCAAACATACAATAAGTAATACGATGCGTCACATACTAATCTCATTGCTTCCAAACATACAATAACCAATACGATGTGTCACATACTGTTCTTATTGCTTTCAATCATACAATAACCAATACGATGCGTCACATACTAATCTCATTGCTTCCAAACATACAATAACCAATACGCTGTGTCACATACTGCTCTTATTGCTTCCAAACATACAATTACCAATACGATGCGTCACATACTGTTCTTATTGCTTTCAATCATACAATAACCAATATGATGCGTAACATACTGCTCTTATTGCTTCCAAACATACACTCACCAATACGATGCGTCACATACTGCTCTTATTGCTTCCAAACATACACTCACCAATACAATGCGTCACATACTGCTCTTATTGCTTCCAAACATACACTCACCAATAGGATGCATCACATACTGCTCTTATTGCTTCCAAACATACACTCACCAATACGATGCGTCACATACTGCTCTTATTGCTTCTAAACGTACAATAACCAATACGATGCGTCACATACTACTCTTATTGCTTCCAAACATACACTCACCAATACGATGCGTCACATACTGCTCTTATTGCTTCCAAACATACACTCACCAATACGATGCGTCACATACTGCTCTTATTGCTTCCAAACATACACTCACCAATAGGATGCATCACATACTGCTCTTATTGCTTCCAAACATACACTCACCAATACGATGCGTCACATACTGCTCTTATTGCTTCCAAACATACACTCACCAATAGGATGCATCACATACTGCTCTTATTGCTTCCAAACATACACTCACCAATACGATGCGTCACATACTGCTCTTATTGCTTCCAAACATACACTCACCAATAGGATGCATCACATACTGCTTTTATTGCTTCCAAACATACACTCACCAATACGATGCGTCACATACTGCTCTTATTGCTTCTAAACATACACTCACCAATACGATGCGTCACATACTGCTCTTATTGCTTCAAAACATACACTCACCAATACGATGCGTCACATACTGCTCTTATTGCTTCTAAACGTACAATAACCAATACGATGCGTCACATACTACTCTTATTGCTTCCAAACATACACTCACCAATAGGATGCGTCACATACTGCTCTTATTGCTTCTAAACGTACAATAACCAATACGATGCGTCACATACTACTCTTATTGCTTCCAAACATACACTCACCAATAGGATGCGTCACATACTGCTCTTATTGCTTCCAAACATACACTCACCAATACGATGCGTCACATACTGCTCTTATTGCTTCTAAACATGCACTCACCAATACGATGCGTCACATACTGCTCTTATTGCTTCTAAACATACACTCACCAATACGATGCGTCACATACTGCTCTTATTGCTTCTAAACGTACAATAACCAATACGATGCGTCACATACTACTCTTATTGCTTCCAAACATACACTCACCAATACGATGCGTCACATACTGCTCTTATTGCTTCCAAACATACACTCACCAATACGATGCGTCACATACTGCTCTTATTGCTTCCAAACATACACTCACCAATAGGATGCATCACATACTGCTCTTATTGCTTCCAAACATACACTCACCAATACGATGCGTCACATACTGCTCTTATTGCTTCTAAACATACACTCACCAATACGATGCGTCACATACTGCTCTTATTGCTTCTAAACGTACACTCACCAATACGATGCGTCACATACTGCTCTTATTGCTTCAAAACATACACTCACCAATACGATGCGTCACATACTGCTCTTATTGCTTCAAAACATACAATAACCAATACGATGCGTCACATACTGCTCTTATTGCTTCCAAACATACAATAACCAATACGATGCGTCACATACTGCTATTATTGCTTCTAAACATACAATAACCAATACGATGCGTCACATACTGCTCTTATTGCTTCTAAACATGCACTCACCAATACAATGCGTCACATACTGCTCTTATTGCTTCTAAACATACACTCACCAATATGATGCGTCACATACTGCTCTTATTGCTTCCAAACATACAATAACCAATACGATGCGTCACATACTGCTCTTATTGCTTCCAAACATACACTCACCAATACGATGCGTCACATACTGCTCTTATTGCTTCTAAACATACACTCACCAATACGATGCGTCACATACTACTCTTATTGCTTCTAAACATGCACTCACCAATACGATGCGTCACATACTGCTCTTATTGCTTCTAAACATGCACTCACCAATACGATGTGTCACATACTGCTCTTATTGCTTCTAAACATGCACTCACCAATACGATGTGTCACATACTGCTCTTATTGCTTCTAAACATACACTCACCAATACGATGCGTCACATACTGCTCTTATTGCTTCCAAACATGCACTCACCAATACGATGCGTCACATACTGCTCTTATTGCTTCTAAACATACAATAAGCAACACGATGCGTCACATACAGCTCTTATTGCTTCTAAACATACACTCACCAATACGATGCGTCACATACTGCTCTTATTGCTTCTAAACATACAATAACCAATACGATGGGTCACATACTGCTCTTATTGCTTCCAAACATACAATAACCAATACGATGCGTCACATACTGCTCTTATTGCTTCCAAACATACAATAACCAATACGATGCGTCACATACTGCTCTTATTGCTTCTAAACATGCACTCACCAATACGATGTGTCACATACTGCTCTTATTGCTTCCAAACATACAATAACCAATACGATGCGTCACATACTGCTCTTATTGCTTCTAAACATACACTCACCAATACAATGCGTCACATACTGCTCTTATTGCTTCTAAACATACACTCACCAATACGATGCGTCACATACTACTCTTATTGCTTCTAAACATACACTCACCAATACGATGCGTCACATACTACTCTTATTGCTTCTAAACATACACTCACCAATACGATGCGTCACATACTACTCTTATTGCTTCCAAACATACAATAACCAATACGATGCGTCACATACTACTCTTATTGCTTCCAAAAATACAATAACCAGTATGATACGCTAAAGAGTTAATATACTGCGTCAAAACATACACACAATCACCAGTATGGTACGAAACAAACTGACTTTATCATCACCAAGCATACAATCACCAGTATGGTACAACACAAACTGACTTTATAGTGACCAAGCATACAATCACCAGATGAGTATGGTACGCTACGGACTGCCCTTATTATCACGGAAATAAGTCACCAATATGATACTTTCAATCCGCTTGTGTTGCCGCCAAACATACAATTACCAATATGATACGTCAGACAGACTGCCCTTATTGTCACCAAACTCAGAATCAATCATTTTTACGTCAACGATTGCTGCTATTTCCACCAAACATACAGTCACCAATGTTGTACGTTCGACTCCCTTATAGTCACCAAATAAGCAATCACCAACGTGTGCGTCACAGGCCAAGCTTATTGTCACCAAACGTCTCTTGTAACTTTCTCACATGCTTCGAGCGCCTATGACTTCAATGCTATTCACCACAAACAATTTGCGGACGTTATAAAAATCCCTGATTCCAAAACATGGTAAGATCGTCGAAGCACGGGTTAGCATGAGGTCACTAGGCCAGTGCATGCTTTATTTCAAAGTGCATACTGAAGAAATCAGTGTGGATCCCCGAGGAGCTATGATTTCCTTGAGAGGGGAATACATCAGCATTAGGCTGTGTGTAGAGGAAAACAATCTGTAATGGCGGCAAGAGGCTGAAGTGAATAGAAAATAGTATTACCGCTTAACACATTTACATCTGGATGGATAGGCGAGTTTAACAATATATATATATATATAAATAAATATATATATATATATATATATATATATATATATATATATATATATATTTATGTATATATATATATATATATATATATATATATATATATATATATATATGTATATATATATATACATACATATATATATATATATATATATATATATATATATATATATATATATATATATATATATATATATATATATATATATATATATATATATATATTCTAAACATTGCTTTGCTATTGAGATATATGTGTCAGACTGTGTGAACATAACAGATGTTATGCGGTTTGATTTTACGCATTCATGGTCAGTCATGTATTGTTTAGACCTGTTTCTCAAGGTCCCTCTTTAAGAAACCACAATACTAGTATGATCAAGTGTTAAACTCTTGGTTAATCTTAAGATCATTCCTACATATGACAATTGTGTGTCTTAAAACATAGTATAAGCAAAGGGATGGCTCTATGGTCGTCACACATAGATACATCCTATTTCGGTAAGACCATGAAATGCAAAACAATCCCTAGATTCACCTAAAGTAAGTAATTTACAACAAATATCTCATTTCTTACAAAAAGTCGTGGAATCAGTGCTTTTATTTTCACGTTATTTTCGAGTGTTATGATGAAAGTAATACGAGTCACACGTTATTAACGATACGCCCCAACTAGTTTGCAGTGCTCATCGGGTCTGCTAATATTGTTACACCGTGCGATGACCATGGACTATAAAATTGACCGACAAACGACATATTTGATAAATGTCAGTATTGTTCCAACTAGTCTCGTGGAATACAAAGGGTAACTTCACACAGTCAACGCACTATCATTACTATTCATGATAATTTGGCCATTGACAAAACACTGATTAGTATTAAAAGAACATACAATGAACGACTGAGACAGAGTTGTTTCTGTATATATTAGTTGAAGCAGACCTATGTTGTAGCAGACCTCTCAAGCAACTATGATAAAGAAAACTAAAAGCTGGTGCACCAATACATCAGGGATAAGATAACCATTGTTAGAAAAGGGACAAGAGTGCTCAACTCCGGGATCGGTGTTTGGAGGGTGTCACTAGCATCACAGCCTTAAACTGCTAAAATCTCTATTTGGATTGCTTCCTGCAAACCTGTTTTACCAATGACCAACTTCCAGTGTAACATCAAATCTCATTGGCCAGCAAAGCTGTTACGCGAGTATCATGGCAAACTGGAGCAGATCTTAATGAATCGGCTTATCGTTGTTTCATGTTGCCATTGAGTGGCTTATAAGTCCACTAGCCTCTCTCTCGGGCACTGGGGGATCAGCCAGGCAATCAACAGCATGTAGCGGTGGCAATAAACTCCACATAATAACCTACTTTATCACACTCCCTCGGTCACTGCTTGCTTTTGCATAACATAAGGGGAGCCACTGTGTGTTGCCTCCTTTCTTTAAAACATTGATATTTCGTTTATGTTACACACACACATATATATATATATATATATATATATATATATATATATATATATATATATATATATATATATATATATATATATATATATATATATATATATATATATATATATATATATATATATATATATAAACACCCAGAGAGAGGGAAAGATTGTAGAATGTCCATCTCGATTTAAACCCCTTTACATCTGGAGTGTGCAAATCTTCTTACAATTATGACCGTACCTCTTAAATCTACAAAGGTATTTACATGTATTGCAGGTTTTAGACGAAGGAAGGTTAAACCCACCAGGAACCTTAACCTTCAGTCAAATCGTTCTCACAATATTGCGTCGTAATCTTGATATCTCTGTTAGAGCAAGGCCATGTGTTTGCTCCAGATGTGAATGAGTGATGGCTTGTGGGCAGCAGTGTCTTAGCCGATATTTGGAAACAGGGTGTCCAAATAGAGGTTTCATAGACTTTTGCGTGTCCAAAGTGTGGTACAAAATACATACTACTAATAAGATAGACCCTATACCTTTACATATTTTGCTTTTTTAGGCCAGATACTGCTTTGTGTGTCTTATAAAAGTGACACTACAGCTTCTACATCTTCTATCTTCTAAGAAAAGTCATCTTTAGCAAATTCTGACATAAACTTTTGGGTGTCCAAACAGTGTTCTGCGTGTCCAAATGACGCGCTGGACGCATTACGGCTAAGCCCCTGGTGGGCAGCATCGGGACTAATCCAATACCTCAGGAATAGTAGCCCTGGATTGAAATTGCCATGTAATAGTGTGAAGAGGTGAGATCGTGCCCCTCGGAGCATACAGTACAGATATTTAGTTCCTGCACCAGTCGACTGGACATCTGCCAGTGATTGGTTGTAAAAACACTCGTGGATAACATGTCAAAAAATAAGCCAAGCACATAAAATGTAGCTTACAAAGCAAAGCTACGTTCAGTTGTGAGGTGATCATTGCATCCATGACCAGAAAATGGGAGGCAATCGGGCGTGCAGTCGTGTATTATGCCCGGGCTGCCCATCTATTTAGTGCAGGAATTAAATGCCGGCACTGTAGTAACTATATTTTGCCTGTAGGATCTAAAATCATAGATATCCTGCAGTTGTCATTGTCATGACAATTACCAGAAGTGTGTCCATCGACTATCATCTTATTTTTCCCTTTATATTATGTCTTCTACATTATAGTGGTAGTGTTTATCTTGATATAGTGGGTGCGGCTCGGAGGAGAGGTATATCTCTTCTACAAATATTGTTATTGTTTCGTGAAATGCTCATTGCTCATTAAGACTAGAGGTAGCAGGGAAAAACTGACCACTTGACCCTGCATGACCTAAACTTTCTTCTTCTTCTTCTTCTTCTTCTGCTTTTTCCTTGGTGCTTATCAACCCCAATTTACTGGGGGCTCTGACAAGGTTGAGATTTGTGTAATACGCGACTCGGATTCGAAGTTAAAACTGTACTTAATAAAACATGGCTTACACCATGGCTACCCGTGGTAGGGACGCAACCCCCTGCACTTGTACAATAGTGGGTACCAGTTTGGTAGCATAATTGGCCACTGTCAAGGCTTCTTTGAGAGATGCAGGAGAGGTTGCGATGAAAATGTCCTCTCTTAGGTGATAGGGATCCGCCGTGGCCTAGTGGTTACGATGCCTGGCTCCCAAGCGTGAGTTCGCAGGTTCGAGTCTCCGCTGGATCCCCAAGCGGGTTGACCTGGTTGCTATATAAATGTGCGGCGTTGTGGAGGACTGCCTATGATCCTTCTGCAACAGAAAGACCCCTTGGAACTATTCGTGAAGAGTAGGGAATTTCTTCCCGGTTCCGGGTTTCTATCTCGTCGCGGTATGACCTAAGCTGTTGAAAGCGACGTTAAACCCAATTCCTTCCTTCCTTCCTTCCTTCCTTCTCTTAGGTGATTCCCGTCTCTCGCTGTCCTCTGGAAGAAACCCCGGGAAGAAATTAACCTTTCTCACATGCCTGCGGAGGCAAAGACAGCGAATATTCGGGTGCAACACATTAGACCACTCGACTTTCAGGGTAGGCCCTTCCCTGACTTAGACCCGGTTTATGTCGTCTATCCTAGCCGACTTTCTATTTTACTGATCTATCTGCTTCGGCATGAACTGTTATCCAGTTTAGGTTGTTGTTGTTGTTGTTTGAGATCCGCAACCGCATTTTTCCCGCGGGGTCAACTCCCAAGGGAGGACCTACGGAGATCACCCTACCACCAGGCCACTCGTCACCCCCGGGCCTTGTAGTAACAGAGACATCAGTAAAGTAGAAAGTTGGCTTGTATAGACGACACAAACCGGGTCTATTTCTAACGATAACTCCTATCGAGGAACACTCAGACAAAGCCGTTTCCGTTTCCGTATCTAGGAATATAATTTTTCCAATGAAAACCCCAACAATTCCATGTTTACCCATTAACACTCAGAGCAGCCAAAAGAGGCATGACAATTTTGAAAATATTTAATTTACAAACACATTTTCTTGAAAACATTTGAAGTAGAAATGTTGATCACAAGCCAGACAAGAACTCTCCTTCAAATATTTTGTGAATTTTTGCTTTATTCAAAAGATATTTTCAAAAGTATGAGAGTAGCAGACGACACTTTCTAGAGAAACTCTAAGTGTGAATGGGTTAAAGAAATCCAGTCAACACTGCGTAGTCGTAATGTCATAAAATGTCACCAGACGTCGCTTCTCCCGTATTGACACTGCAAAAGCAATCGTAGTCTGGTAAATATAAATTGGCATAAATGCCACACTGGCAGAGAGAAATCGATCGAACTGAAATCAGGTGAAAAGGCAAAAGGAATGGCATTTACTCTCTATCAGCGCTGAGCACTCTCCCCCGGAAAAAGCCTCTAATCTCTCGTGATGTATTATGGCGGGCAGGCGTGTCTGGACTGTATGTGCCCTTAGATGAATAAAGGAACTACTATTTGCGCTATAGTGACGGGCTGGCTATGCCAGGGATGTAGAATATTTTCTCGATGTGACGTCACTAGGAGACAAAGACCAATGAGGGCTCTCGTATCGTTTACATTACTGAGAAAGCTGTGCTGTAACATGCGCAGAACACGACTTTTGCCCATACGCCGCAGCCAGCCTGTTCAGGTTGACCGACTTGTTTCATATGCATTAATTTTTTTTCTTCATCTAAGGTTTTCCTCTGGCTGATTTAGACAATACAGATTTTTTGTCGTTAGACTTCAACGCTGAATTTTGCATTAAATTGCGATAAAACTAATGATTATCTATTATGAAATTTGATTTCAATGATTTTGATTTTAAATTTAGTGAGCCCGACATGTACATGTGTGAACACTTTGGAAATGGGAACACGTCAGCTCCATTACCAAGGTGTTCACTCAAATAGTTTCTGCAATAAGAAAATCAGAAACAAAGAAGGAGTGAGTAAGAAACGGCCTCTTTAATTTCGATCTTTAAAATAATATGCGATAGCTTTTGCTTAGTGGTTTGACATTTTAGCTTAAAGTGAGTGCTTTGTCACTATGAGATAATTTTAAGGTCTTGGATAGCCTGCGTAATAGTGCCCGGGGCATATCCCAGCACAGATTACCAGATTCATTGTGTATTGGCGTTCTCATACTGTAAATCTGGAAATTAGTGTGTGAAGGTAATTAATGCGTTTTTTGCGTCACACAAGATACGCACTTATTTCCTGACGCCAAAAATCCATAAGTTTAGTTCAGTTTTTATCCACTAGACGCGAGGTTCCGGAACCCGCCGATAGGCGGCTTCAAACACGTCGAATGCCTTTGTGGAACGCCTTGGATTGTTTCATTACTGAAAACTTGGTTCTTCCAGTTATGTATGATAGCGTCCACTCTGTTTTGGTCAAACAGCATGGATACATTCAATGGACTAATTGTACTAAGAATACACTTTTAGGAAATTAAATAACCTTTTTTAAATCAGTGAAATTAGCGATTTTACAGTTTTGATGACGTCACAAGTAATTATAATATTATAATACGCGACGGTGGCGACGCGTAGCGGCGTTGCGTTCATTTACACTACAGACCTGTAGTGTAAATGAACGCCGAACACGTTACAGTCAACCTCCCCCCCCCCCTTACTACACCCATTCTACTGCCGACACATGGCATCCAACCCTAGTTCCGAAAAACTCTGGATGTCGCCATGTACATTACATTGAAACGAAGGCAATCTTATACATTCAACAGTGTTCAGGTGTGGGAGGGGGGGAGTGTAATTCAGATAGAAAAACTAGAATGTTTTTATTATAGAAATTCACACTCAGGTTGCAAAATATACTCTATTTACAATGCATTTTGATACTGGTACTTAGCAAGGCGGCCACAAAGTATCATGTAATCTCTTGCTGCCTATAGTAAACGCTCTATCCTTGCCAACTGAAATGAATTATTAACCCTCTCCAGAGTTCTACTGTAAATCTTTCTTGAGGACGCATGGTATTTGATATGAAAATAATAGGAATAATTTGTTTATAATAAACATGTCTTCTATATCCTTCTTTAACACTATGCTCAAACACATAAATATATTTAAATATGTAAATAGATTTCTTCTTTGTATGTAACCTGAATAGATGAAATGGGTCAACTAATTTAGACTAAAGAGACAACCAGTAGCTGCGAGAGTGTGTGACCTATGTCATTTAGGTTCAGAAGATGACGTGAAGCATTTAATGAATTTAATGAATTCTCTAGTATTCTGTGTGGCAGGACGAAAGAAGATATCTAATGAGATTGAGAGTATTCCAGATGGAAGTTGTCGTATAATGTTAAATTCCCAGTGTAGTATGTTAATGGCCCTTCTAGGTAAAGGAGACAGTTCACTTACGCCGGCTCAGCTAGATCCCATCTGGCGAATACTGTATAACTGGTTAATTTGGCGTGGTTTTTAATTTGGCGTTTTTTGGCGAATACCCATCAACGCCAAATTAAAGATCGCATAAAAATATGTCTAAATAAAGATGGCGTTGTTCTGACTGCTCCAGACGCCAAAATAAATGCAGGGGAAATACTTTTTTGAAAGAAAACGTCAACTTAAGTACACGCCAAATTAACCAGTTATACAGTAGCTGCAAGACATTAATCTAAGGTCTATAAAACTAGAATTAAAGAGGGAAGAGACTAACTGCACTCCTTATTTTCTCCGGCGACTCTAACGGTAATGACCTCCTTATGTAACGGGACTAAGATTTAAGTAGTATATGTAGTTATGCAATATAGTTCTTGTATTTCTGTTATACTTTTTTTAGTTTATTTATGATTATAGTATAGTATAGTATTTATTGACTATATCAACAGATATAAAAAATACATCACATTTTACATTAATAATCAACATAGAATAAACAAAATATAATACAGATGCTAGATTCCCTATACCAGTCAGATAACCAACTGATGGTGGATATTTGAATAGGGAAGTCCAAATGTAAGCGAAAATTCATTGTCCGGACCCTATTAAGGGGGATCAATAGTGGAGTGATTAAGGTCACTACCCAATACCTTTTCTGTTTGATTTTCATTGAAATCACTGATGTATTTTATTTTCATGCATTGCCATAAGTCAATAAACTTACATACATACATTGATTCTATGACATTGCTTCAATAAATGTGGCCCTTCCTTATATTTGTCAGTCCACATCCATGTATTATGTACGTATGTGTGATACTTACCTTTCTAGTCTGCTATATCATATTCGATGCCTAATAATGAGAATTTAGGGATTCAAACTAGAATACAATTTTGGCAAGAATCTATCCTGTTGTCTCAACGGAACCTACTGCGTATTGATTTGGGTTGAATTTTAACCCTTATACTTGTTTAAATTCTTGTAATATGCACCCTAAATAGTAATCTCCACGTACAGAATGGTGTCGTGGGCATACTGGGTCTGTACATGAGTGAAAACATGGCGATGTCTGCTGAACTATATGTTTATCATAGAGAGCAGCTAGCTGGGAAAGGGTCAAATGTGTCTGTCTAGTGCTGCCACCACGCGGAGAGATTATCAGTTACTAATTGGACTGTGTGAATGTCAGACCAAATATGAAAATCGATAGAATGAATCCCCAGTGGGAACTTCACATGTTAAGCACCCATTCCTTCTTCTTCTCGCATTAGACGAATGGTTGATAGTTTCATTGTATATTCAACCGCCTACAGCTCGAGTGCGTACATGATCTGACAATAGCATAGCATTCATACATGAAAATATTTGAAGAGCTCTTGCTTAGCACAATAGGAACAACATTCAATCAAATATTTATTTCAGTGTAATTAAGATATTTCCATGTTGTATTACAATGTGTGCATTTATTAAAGGTGAACTCATAATAAAATTGAATTTTTCAAATCATCTAAAAGGATTTTGATATTACTATTTGCAATGTTTGATTTTTTCGCCAAACCTACTCTTGGGCCATGGAAGGGTGAATGATAGCAGTTAATTTGATGTCATCTTTGCCATATCAGCAAAATCAATGCGGACGAGGCTGGAGGTTGTAGCAGTGTTTCAAGGTTAACTCTTTCCTGATCTGATCTCTACTAGCATGATACACACTGGGTTGTCTTGAAAATACAGACGTCCCAGAATTCGAATTTGAACTCAATGTGCTCTCCACCTTCTAACAAACCTGAAATAGTTCCTAAATATCAGTATTTAAAGAAAACATCAGCGAATAGGCTAGGCCTCGTGAGCTTTTAGGGATTAAATGGAAACAAGTTAGCGGATAGTGAACTTTATTATCTTCACCTTGTCTACCATATTTGGTCAGGATCGCGACCCTTGTCTACCATATTTGGTCAGGATCGCGACCCTTGTCTACCATATTTGGTCAGGATCGCGACCCTTGTCTACCATATTTGGTCCGGATCGCGACCTTTGTCTACCATATTTGGTCAGGATTGCGACCCTTTTCTACCATATTTGGTCAGGATTGCGACCCTTGTCTACCATATTTGGTCAGGATCGCGACCCTTGTCTACCATATTTGGTCAGGATCGCGACCCTTATCTACAATATTTGGTCAGGATTGCGACCCTTGTCTACCATATTTGGTCAGGATCGCGACCCTTGTCTACCATATTTGGTCAGGATCGCTACTTTTCAGTGATAATAATGAACGCACCATGACCAGACCCGAGGAGGCCGCGGAATAACTCCGAGTCATTGGAAAGTGCCTGGCTTGTGAGCCTCAAGCAAGAGTCGATGCCCAGACATTGTCCTGCTCCGGTGAGACAGCAAGGGATGAAGTTACAGGTGACTTGTGGTTTGTTGGTGGTTTTCTGAGTGAGACACGAGTATTTGACGCAACATGCGTTACGTTGCATGGGCTTTGATTTGGATTTGGAATTTTGCTTTTCGTCACATTTATGCCAAATGTGGCCAATTCGTGACTAGCCAATTGTATGTGGTGGAGGAAACTGGAGTACCCGGCGAAAACCACCGCCTAACCCTAAGTCACTGGCAACTTTCTCACGCATGGGCTTTGAGGGTGTCCCTTATGTTAAGGACAAAATGTTATATTAGTCGTAATCTGTGAGACACGTCATTGGACATCTTGTCAGCCATAAAACACATGATATTCTACTTTGATCAGCCTTGGAGGCAGACCCTCACTTAATAAATGAAAAGGGTATGGTGTATTCTATGACCTACATGTATTGTATTGCTAGCTAACATCATCAGCCACATACATACAATACAGTACATATATTTAGTTCCTGCACCGGTCGACCGGACATCTGCCAGTGTCTGGTTGTAAAAACACTCATGGATAACATGTCAAAAAATAAGCCAAGCACATAAGTGACAAACGTAGCTTACGAAACAGCTATGTTCAGTTGTGAGGTGATCCTTGCATCCATGCCCAGACAATTGGTAGGCAATCGGGCGTGCAGTCGTGTATAATGCTCGGGCTGCCCACGGTATTAGTGCAGGAATTAAATGCCGGCACTGTACATTACCTCGCTCTTACCGGCTGTCCCATTAATTTAGGATTAAAAGGGTTCACCGTGCTCTGTAACCCATTGCATTGGCAATTTCACTATTCACATAACCACAACAACGTTACAACAACCGAGTCTGGAGCTGAGGCTGTCCACTTAATTCAGTGATGAAAAGGGTTACGCGTACTCCGGAAGACTGCACTCTGCATTGGTCATTATACCGGCTACATGCATAAAATACGTTAATTCGCTCAGCCTTGGAGGCTGTTCCGTTAATCTAGGAATGGAAGGGTAAGGTTTACTCTGTAACCTATTGTATTGGTCATCTTTTGTAATGGCTATTGTAATGGCTGACGAGCCACTACATACAATATGTTACCTGACCCAACAATGGGGACCGCCCCTTCACTTTGAGGAAGAAAGGGTTGGGCTTACTCTGTAATCCATTGCATGGGTAATTTCATCAGCCACGTGCATAAAATATACGCTAGCTCACCCAACCTTGGGGGCCACCCCTTCGCTTTGAGGATAAAAGGGTTAGGCGTAGTCTGTAAGCCATTGCATGGGTAATTTCATCAGCCACGTGCATAAACTATACACTTCCTCACACAACCTTGGGGGCCACCACTTCGCTTTGAGATTAAAAGGGTTAGGCGTAGTCTGTAAGCCATTGCAGTGGTAATTTCAACAGCCACAAACATACAACAACGCTACATCACCTGGCCTTGGAGGCTGTTCCCTTAATATAGGGATGAAAGTATAAAGAACCCACTGTGTTGGCATGCAATACGTTATCTCGCTCAGCTTTGGGGACCACCCCTTCGCTTTGGGATGAAAGGGTTAGGCGTAGTCTGTAACTTATTGTATTGGTGATCTATTGCAATGGCTGATGAGCCAAGTACATGCAATACGTTATCTCGCCCAGCCATGGGGACCACCCTTAGCTTTGAGGATGAAAGAGTTAGGCGTACTCTGTAACCTATTTTATTGGTTATCTAGTGTCATGGCTGATGAGCCATGTACATGCAATACGTTATCTCGCCCAGGCATGGGGGCCACCCTTTGCTTTGAGGATTAAAGGGTTGGGCGTACTCTGTAGCGTATTGTATGGGTTATATATTGTAATGGTTGAAGAGCCACGTACATACAATACGTTACCTCGCCCTGCCATGGGGGCCACCCTTTTACTTTGAGGATGGAAGGGCTAGGCGTACTCTGTAACATATTACATGGGTTATCTATTGTAATGGCTGATGAGCCACGTACATACAATACGTTACCTTACCCAGCCATGGGGACCACCCTTAGCTTTGAGGATGAAAGAGTTAGGCGTACTCTGTAACCTATTTTATTGGTTATCTAGTGTCATGGCTGATGAGCCATGTACATGCAATACGTTATCTCGCCCAGGCATGGGGGCCACCCTTTGCTTTGAGGATTAAAGGGTTGGGCGTACTCTGTAGCGTATTGTATGGGTTATATATTGTAATGGTTGAAGAGCCACGTACATACAATACGTTACCTCGCCCTGCCATGGGGGCCACCCTTTTACTTTGAGGATGGAAGGGCTAGGCGTACTCTGTAACATATTACATGGGTTATCTATTGTAATGGCTGATGAGCCACGTACATACAATACGTTACCTTACCCAGCCATGGGGGCCACCCTTTGCTTTGAGGATGAAAGGGTTAGGCGAAATCTGTAACCCATTGCATTGGTAATCTCATCAGCCTCACTTCATAGCGGGCTGCAGAATAACAAGTCTGCCTTCAATCCCCAGAAATATCGATCGCTTGCATCTAAACACACGGCTCCTCGCCAGCCTGCCTACAATACTGGCAGCAGCAGCAGCAGCAGCTACAGAGACTCCATTGAGGAGACTTATCTATACACTCTTTGATATTAACCAGGCCTCCACCATTTTGCCAAGATGTCCGTCCAGTCCCAACAATTTTAGTTAAAATCATACAGATGTCTTAGATACATCACTCACTAATTGTATATGTACATCCATGCTGCTACATTTATTGTTTGTAAAATATGATTTTATTATATAACCCTATAGGAAATAACACGGAAATAACACTTGTAAGTTGATGTCAGATGATATGCAAATACTATATTTATTCCCATCCTGTTTATGCATCTGTTCCATTAGAGGTAATGTATGTATTTGTGTGTATTGTTCCTGATGGCTCAGAAAGAGTTTCTTTATTACAGCCTTGTATCATGGGAAAATCATACTAGATTATCTTGACGCCATGCACTTATGTAACTGTGTATATCAGTGGTAGTTGAAATAAAAGGGCAGTGATTACTCAAAGGCTGATGAAAGAATTAACATTATACACTGTAAACATACTGACATACATACACACATACAGACACACACACATATATATATATATATATATATATGTATATATATATATATATATATATATATATATATATATATACATATATATATATATATATATATATATATATATATATATATATATATATATATATATATATATATATATATATATATATATAATATAATGTAAATATAATGATCAATTAATCTTTCTCTTTATATGTATTCGAAAGCTATGGTATTTTAATTTCATTTTATAATACTGCAGTATGATACATTTTCCTATTAAGAGGCCCATTCGGCCCATTGATTTCCACATCAGACGACCTGCCTCATTTCATGTACATTACTGATGACTTACTTCCAAGTTTATCGTTTTGGAAGTAAGTGTAGTTTAATGAGAAGAAATATTTTAAGTTGATCATAAGATTAAGAGATTGTGCTATGGGTAATCTGCGTGCATTCAAATATACCCACGCCCACTTTTTTTTATAAAACATTTAATTAAAGGTAAAAAATGCGATATTTATGAAACAAACAGGTGCATTGAGACACGTACACAACCAGACCCTTCTGGGTGACCCACTTCTCACTCTTTAATTAACCCATGTACAGCTGCAACACACAATCCCGATTTTGCAAATATGCAAATCCCCTCATACGAAGGCAATATTTTCTTTTAGAAAGTATGACCAAAGGGTCTTATTCTCAAAAGCCAAGCAAATCCTTTTCATTCTTTTGTATAAAGAATATTGTTCTTATGAATAAGTTGTGTGTATTTTGGTCATGTGAGCAATCCGGGTACAGATAGGTTAATTACAAGAATAAAACAACAGAACCCGGTGCTCACATCCACGTGACCTCACAATTTAGGCCAATGTCACCTAGACCATGAACAGAGGTCTGTTATAATTAACATGTATACATATTCCCCACGCTTGGCTGAGCACGGCCAGGCTGCGAAAATAATACGTAATTGATTTCTGATAAATGTACATACATACTGTCTGGGCCACGCAAAAGACAAACAAATATCGATACGCAGCAGACGGGAAAATATAAAAAGTGTAAAAAAACCCTAACCTTTCTCACTGCTCAATGGCGCCGTTTAGGCTAGAGATCTGAATTGTGATAATTTTCAAGTACTGCAAGAACCAATACCATACATTTGGAACTTGGGAATTTGTATATCTTAACTCTCTCTTGACATAATACGGATAGATCATGACATGCCATTTTTAAATTGTAGAGAATATCTGGAAAACCATTATCTAGCTCCAGGGCACTGACAACTTTCTTACATGCCTTTAGCCGGAAACGAGCCCGGCCATGAACTGTCCTGCTGGTGATAGTCGTAATATACCTTAGACTACACAGCAACTGGAGATACCCCATACATTAATCCAATGTTACTAAAATGAATGAACACTACTATTATATATATGTATATATATATATATATATATATATATATATATATATATATATATATATATATATATATATATATATATATATATATATATATATACTAGTATAGTATATATATATATATATATATATATATATATATATATATACATGTATGTATATATATATATATATATATATATATATATATATATATATATATATATATATATATATATATATATATATATATATATATATATATATATATATATATATATATATATATATATATATATATGGTGCTGCAGATGGCCCTATTAATTTACCTCCAATAAGCCAGTGAAGAGCCCTTTCGTAGACACCTTCACAAAGCACCCTAAATGTACCTCACTCACTACCCCATCAGCTGCAATGTCTTACTAAACAACACATCGCAGGGCTTGCACTCAAATGTTAGGACGTATTTTCACCATTATGATACTAGACGCACAAACACACTATATGCAATTTGATATAAATTCAATGGAAGCCAAAAGTCTATACAGATATTCATGCTTGGGTGAAATCAACACTGGCAATGCTGATGCGGTAAATACCAGTTTGAAATAAACATGAAAGAAACACAGGGTGGTCCCTGACGTTTATGCCCAATCTTTGCCCAGTGGGTAAAAAAATGTCAGTGGATGGTCGATTTCACTCCCCACGCAGACCCACCCAATATGCAGCTAGGTGCACATTTTCTATCAGACATTATTCACCGATCTCTTCTGTAATCAATAATATACATAGGGGGATGTATCCAGAGTTTTTCGGAACTAGGGTTGGATGCCATGTGTCGGCAGTAGAATGGGTGTAGTAAGGGGTGGGGGGAGGTTGACTGTAACGTGTTCGTGTTCGGCGTTCATTTACACTACAGGTCTGTAGTGTAAATGAACGCCGCTACGCTATAATTAGCTTCCAATTACTTGTGACGTCATCAAAACTGTAAAATCGCTAATTTCACTGATTTAAAAAAGGTTATTTAATTTCCTAAAAATGTATTCTTAGTACAATTGGTCCATTGAATGTATCCATGCTGTTTGACCAAAACAGAGTGGACGCTATCATACATAACTGGAAGAACCAAGTTTTCTCTAATGAAAGTATCCATAGCGTTCCACGAAGGCATTCGACGTGTTTCAAGCCGCCTATCGGCGGGTTCCGGAACCTCGCGTCTAGAACAGGGCAACCGAAATTAACACGTTTATAAGCTAGGGCATGTTAATCATCTAAAAAGAGGGCATTTGTCTTAATAAAGGGCAAATAAGGGTAGCCAGGCCATGTTAATCCAGCAAATAGAAAGCATTTGCTCCAATAAGGACAAGAACGGACATGGGTAGCTAGAGTATGTGAATCATCTTGGGAAAGAAGGACGCATGAAATCAACTAAGGTTGGAAGTAAGGGCATGTATTATCAGACAGGGAGAGTGAACTAATCACATTGGCCAGGGTATGATAATCAACTAAGGTAAAAGACCCTCAACCAGGATAGACGGGATACTTTAAATCACTTAAATACGGCGTGAACATCATATAGCGCAATCACGGTACTGCCCTGGATAGCGTGATCTAAGTATAGCGGTGGAAGAGCCCCAATGTATTTTTACCCACTGTAGATTCTGCAATTTTAAAAAGACAGGGATTTTACAATAGCGCATATTGGCAGGGCGCTATTATCGCTATCTTATTGTTCCGGCTATACTTAAGTGATTTACAGTATCGGGGGTAGTCGGGATATGTAAATCAACTAAGATAAGAAGGGTAAGTCTCTAAATCAATGTATTCAATGTAGCCAGGGTATTGTATTGTATTGTATGTTTATTGACTGTACTGGTATGGTACAAAATCATAGCAAATACAAGAAATAGGTAAATCAAAAATGGCAAATCTCTAAACCATGGCAGGCCGAACATTCAAGGCAGTGAGGTCATGTTATTCAACTAAGCTAAGAAGGGCATGTTTGTCAGGGAGGGCAGACGGAATAACCAGGGCAGTCAAATTAACCAGAGTATCTGGACAGACAGTTTCAATAGAGAGGAAATCTGTCTTTCAAGACCAGTTCCTTTATATACGACTATTGCACCTTTTGAAATAAGTCTACAATGGCTTACAATTGCCACGTTTGACTCACTGCGTCAGCTGCCCCCGCCCTCTCTCTCTCTCTCTCTCTCTCTCTCTCTCTCTCTCTCTCTCTCTCTCTCTCTCTCTCTCTCTCTCTCTCTCAGCAGTTAGTTTAGTCTGTATATTTATACAAATGTAAACCGTAGGATCTCCCGAAGCCTACGAGAGTCAATTATTAATTTCTGAGGTTATGTTTTCTATGGAAGCGGGCCACCATGTAATTGATTTGGGCTTATCATCTGAACATCAAATTACGAGTCCATTCATCCATTTACCTTTTCATAAAATATTGTATGTATGTATGTATGTACGTACGTGTGTATGTATGTATGTATGTATGTGTGTGTGTGTGTACATACATGCATACATACATATATATATATATATATATATATATATATATATATATATATATATATATATATATGTGTGTATGTGTGTGTGTGTGTGTGTGTAAGATTCATTTCTAAGCCTCGTCCAAGTATATCAGAGTATACATACGACTTCAAAGGAAGCTCTGTACGAATGGATTATGTGGATTGATAAATGTGCATGTACAGTTTTACCTAGACCAGATCGTAGCGAGGATGAAGCCATGCAAATAATCGTATCGCTATTCCCCCCTTGCCCTGAAAAAAAGCTATTTCCCTGAGAAACAGAGCCAGTCAGCGAAGCATACGGTGAAGGAAGAGTCAACACGACCGTAGATTCTCAGTAACCATTCAAATACTGCAAATATTTACCCACGTTTTGCAATGAGGCAGTCATTGATTCCAGCCTTTCTACATATTACATTCTACTATCACGTCTAAAAGATAGCATAGCCATTCTAGACCTTAAAATACAATAGTTTTCCCTGTAAACACAATCATGTAGCTCTAATTATCTCACGAAGTGTAGGGTATAACATTTAATATCGTTGTATACAAATCCAAAATCCTCCAATATTGTACAAAAAGATGCATTTGTGTGTGTGTTATATGTGCCAGTATGTGCTTGTTTTTTTTTTTTTGTTTTGTTAGAAATAAAAAAAACATGCGTTTTGCAGAAATTAAACCAAAAATGTAGCTCTAATTAACCCGCGCAGTGATTTGCTCTACCAGCAGGAAAAAAATGATAATTACGAATAATGTATAGACCTTGTCCCCATTTTCTTTGTTATTATGTACACTATTTATTGAAATGTTATTTCATCCACACCTAAAATATTCAAAATGAAAAAAAGCTGCTCTACCGGTAAATAATCACCTCTCGTTAGATATTTACTCGTTTTGATCTTAGATATCCTAAATGACCTATTTTTGAAAACCTCGTCCTGAGTCAAAGCGAATGTTTTAGACCAAGATATGAATGAGAGGAGGAATCATAACATTTTTTATTTTTTTGTTCAAAAACAACTATTTGCTGTGTCATGTATACGAAAAATTGACTTCTGTAGTTTTCGTATTTCCATTACATTTACTACTGTGATTGTATTGTTTGTAGTGGCATGGTCAATAAACAATACAATTTGTAGGTCAAGTTGGGATAAACCTGTTAAAAGATGTACTAGTTTTATATTCCATGGAATACCATGGGATATGCCACTTTTTTCAACGGTACAGTTTGCTTCCCTTTAGTTGATAATATAGCGGTTCAGTAAGTGAATATATCTACGTCGATATTACACTATTAACGAATCAAAAGTAAGATGTGACCTGTGTCAAAATAGATCCCTTTTAACATAGTACCCAAGACTGGTATTATTTACCATCCCTCCATGTTTTAGAAATTCCATTTTCAAATAATGCTTAACGCCCTGCCAAAACAGACGCAGACAACTGCAATAGATAATGAGAATAAAAGAGTTGGCGGCTGCCATGGCAACGGAATCACAGGTGCCCACCTTGGCTGCGGAGTAGGTTTGAATACATTATTGCCTCGGCGGCGGAGAGGAGGAGAAGGAGGAGGGGGAAGCAATCTTGATTGAGCCGCCACAGGACTTCACTATGAGAGGCTGAGGGCGAGATTAGATAGATGGAAACGAGAGAGTGGATTTAAGCCTTTCCCCTCCTATCTTTTTATTACGAGAGAGAGAGAGAGAGAGAGAGAGAGAGAGAGAGAGAGAGAGAGAGAGAGAGAATGAATGATTGCAAGAGAGAGTATTGCATTTTGGTTGTTTCAAATAAAACAAATAATGACGATTTTCAACCACAAATGTCAGTAGAAAACCATTTTGCATGCATCAACGGTCTGCGGCAACCATTATAGCCCTTGAAAACGCGCAGCGCACAATACATCTAAGAACGGAGAAGGAAATTTAATTTGGGTGAGGATGATTTCTATTTAAACATTTCACGTTTGGAACGTCTATAACGTACGAGCTCCGTCTAGAAAGGAAAGAGATCCGATAAATATGCGCTTTAGGGATGAACAGGTCAATATCCCATGCCAGAATATTAAGTTCTCTGGATAAAATATATTCAAATGATATTCAATTAATAATGCATCACTGTGGCTTGTGTTGGTTGAACAGTTGGATATTTATTTCAACACTTCATTCTCACATACAGTGCCGACATTTAATTTCTGCACTAAGTATGTGGGCAGCCCGGGCAGAATGCACGACCGCAAGCCTGATTGCCACACACTTCTCCTTGGCTTTGATGCATGTATGATCTCACAGTTGAACGTAGATTTGATTCGCAAGCTACGTAGGCCATTGAAGTGCTTGGCCTATTTTCTTGACGTGTCATTCATGTTTGTTTGTACAACCATGCACTGGCAGACGTCCAGTCGACTGGTGCAGGAATTAGATGTCTGTACTGTACTCAAAGGTCTTTGGTCATCCTAGTGTTTTGACATGGCTTAAAGTCTCATTGTCTCTTTAAGAATGAACGGCATTGTCATCAAACCTAGGCAGTTCCTTGGTAATTGTATGTACCGATGATTATGTAATTCACATATATGTATACTGTGTGTACACACAATAAAAACGTCCTGTACCTTTAATCCAACAGGAATAAAGTATTTTCTATTGTGTTTTAGGGAGTGTGTAGATTACCCAGATTACACACCATCTTGTTCCAATAGGCACAACTTAGTTTCTGAAATATCATACCACATATGTCCTAGCCCTTGTCAAAGCGGTTAACGAATATCGCTATTTGGATATTTCCCTTTATGTAATAATATACATGATTGCGATGGACACAAGGTATTACCAAAAAATGCAGCGATGCCCACCTTTCCCTTGGCATTTACTCTCTAAAAATTCTTTAAAGATTATTTAATATTTCTGATATTATCTCCATAGAATATCAATGAATCAGCAGCGTATTTGATAGTGGAATATCAATACAGCCAGTGATGTTGAAATCAAAATTTTAAAAGTAAATTGAAATATCAAGATATTGAGATTAATAATGAGTGACTTGAAAATCAAAAGTATAGAAGTATTTTTAAACCCCGCCAAGAAAACTTACAAGGAATATGCTGATGGGGAAAAGATAGATAAGAACACACAGATGACACACAGTGGCTAAATATTACCGCCTTGCAAAGCTTTGAAACCTATACAATATTAGGGTCATAAAGACCTAGTTGTAAATAAGCAGTCTGTCACAAGACACAGACGCTGCCATTGATCATCCTCTACTGGGGCCTGATGGCTGCTGCTAGCTCCACATCAATACACCTACCCTTTCACGGCGAGGAAAACACCAGCCAGTCTTGTTGACTCATAATCGTTACGCACGAGTAGACGATATTAACCCCCCCCCCCCCCCTCTCTCTCTCTCTCTCTCGCTCTCTCTCTCTCTCTCTCTCCATTAAACCTTTACATTTATAACTACGATAACACACACGTATATATATATATATATATATATATATATATATATATATATATATATATATATATATATATATATATATATATATATATATATATATATATATATATATATATATATATACATGTATATATATATATATATATATATATATATATATATATATATATATATATATATATATATATATATATATATATATATATATGTGTGTGTGTATGTTTGTATGTATGGATGTTTGTTTGTATGTATGTATGTATACACCTTCATACAAACATACATACATACATGCGTGCGTTTGTGTGTGCGTGTGTGTGTGTGTGTGAGAGAGAGAGAGAGAGAGAGAGAGAGAGAGAGAGAGAGAGAGAGAGAGAGAGAGAGAGAGAGAGCAAACACGGGAGCCATTAGTGGTTAATTGATCCTCGTCTCACTTTGCCATTTTACGCACCAGTGCTTCTGAATCGACTCCCCCTTTCTCTGTTGTCTTTATAACAGAACGGCAGGGACTCTTCCATCATAAATCGATCGCATAATGTCTTGTTTGTATCCACAACTTGTTTTTCATCTCCTTTTAGACTATAGCAGATTCCTACTGCACGGGGTGACCTCGCCCCAGTTCTAGGAGAAAATATAGTCCGTTTCATCCCGATAACCTTATTAATTTTGAAGTATTTGTTATATTCATATTCGGTGAAAAAGAATCAAATACGTACAATTACTACTACTACTACTACTACTACTATTACTACTACTACTACTACTACTACTACTACTACTACTACTACTACTACATGTACTACTACTACTACTACTAATACTACTACTACTACTACTACTACTACTACTACTACTACTACTACTACTACTACTACTACTACAATGAAGCTTCAGAAATATGACCTCATTAAGACCTCTCAGCGTTTTCATAAAGAGGTGTTCATATCTTTTTCCATTATGTAAAATGTACCAATTGGTAATTGTGTATATGTTATGAAGTGTTCAGATATCCAGGTTGTCTCATTTTATTGATATAATTTATACTACTACTACTACTACTACTCCTTCTACTTCTACTACTACTACTACTACTACTACTACTACTACTACTACTACTACTACTACTACTACTACTACTACTACCATGGGCACTAATAACGCGTATCGATCTTGAGTAGGTTATGTGTATGACCTTGTTTGCATTCCGACTTGTTCATCATCTCTAACACTACCCTGACTCTGATTCCTGCTGCACGCTGTGACCTTACCTTTTCGGAATAATGATGGCAGCATCTGATATTCGCCATCTTATTTGTAAAATATCCTAGGGCCAGGAATTCAATTATTGCGGTTAATGCATAGGCATTATCTAATAGAAGTACATTCATACACCAAAAAGTGGGACAGTATATACAGAAGGACCATGGTTTAAACAGTTGCTGCAAAGATTGCGAGCAGTTTTATGTTATCATAATTTGTATGTAGGTTAATAAATGCGATTCACAGATTGGCAACATCATCAGCTTCAAGAAGGTTTCGGCCGAGAACGTTTTTGTCTTAACCCAATGACCATCATCCTCTATTATACGTCATAACGACAAGACCTAATCAGACACTTTGGCAATATTTTTGACCAATCAAAGCAATAAAAAATATTCTGAGAACGTCTTCTTCCTGCACAATGTGCGCTGATGCTAAGCTAATGGTAGCTAAACATGGAAACAGGTGAATCTGATAAACCATGAGACATATTTCGCGAAGAAATTAAAGCATTTCCTTCACAACAATCTGCGGAATGAAACAGTCATTCAATGTCATATTGTGTCTATAATGTAGTACATGCATATCTAATCCCAGACACAATAACCTAGAGTACTTAACGTAAATCGTTACGGTCTGCTAGGCAATTTGAGTGTACTATTTAAATAACCTACTTGTCTTCAGGGTGTTGTGTTGTGTTTCTATTTTTGTTTGTTTGTCTGGATGAAGTATTTGTGTAGCCGCACTTCGTTTGTTTCCATTGAGGTTTGTTATTATGTCTGTCCTCTTTGACCCCTACATAGAAGAATGTGTGTTGTGGTGAATTGTTTGGTGTGCAAAAGCAAAGTAAGAATATGAAGCCACAAAATAAAATACACATTAACATAACTTTGTAATGAGCACCACGCTTCACATAAAGATTATAATACATGTATTTCAAAAACCAGGGAAAAGGTGATGATTTTACATTGCAATGAAACATTAATACATTGCATCTTTTTTCTAAATATTACAATTACTAATCATCCGTAACCAACCACACTAGTCGCCTGTTTCGTTGATGATTGTTTTCATATTTTGGTAAAAGTGAATAATGTGCAAGGTAGTAAAGAAATCACACACATACACACCTTGTATAATATGCAACAATATACAGTGACGACATTTAATTCCATCACTAAATGAACGGGCAGCCCGGGCATGATAAGCGACCGCTAGCCCTACGGCCACCCATTTTCCTGGGCGTGGATGCATGGATGACCTTACAACTGATCGTAGCTTTGATTCGCAAGCTACGTGAGTCATTGTTGTGCTTGTCTCACCTTTTGACAAGTTATCCATAGGTGGCTGTACAACCAGGCACTGAGAGACGATCGGTCGACTGGTGCAGGCATTAAATGTCTGTACTGTAGGAATCGAACGTTGACAAACATTTGATAAAAAAAACTTGGGAAATAGATACATCGATGGTTATTTCCTAAAATCAAAATGCTACCACACTAGAATACAAGTGCTATATAAAGATTGGAAATACATAAAGAATTGTACCAATATTAATTCTTTGGAGCAATAGCTATGAAAATCGAAAATGACAAAGCCTGGCAATTCTAAGATTCGGACTAAAGGAAATCTAAATTCCCGCAATTTAGCACAGGCGGTAATTCTAACGTCGGGATTCACCTAGTAGCTGGATCGCCTGGATAACGTATTTAGTCAAGGCCTGTTCCAAGAATTTGGTTCTCTTTATATATTTGACATATACATTATACCAACTGAAGAATTTGTTTACCCTGATTGAGTTCGTAAATTGGCCAACAGTGATATACTTCTATTGCTGATTCTGACTGACCAGTGTGACCACCCTTAACGCCATCTATCACCAGCCACAGGAACTAACTCCTAGATATTAGACGTTATATAGAGTCCAGAACAGAGGAAAACATAACACAAAAAATCATAGACTAGGAGCTAGTCTGTTAATATAAAGGTACCATCAAGGCTTGGTCACCTGTACCAACACTAGACAAGTTCTTAACCATTCTAATGCTGAGGCTAATTTCTTCCAAAGCACCGCGAGGCAAAGCTTTTTGAAAACTTTCTAAACCCTGTCGTGTTTGTATTCATTGGATAGCTCTCACTGAGTACTCTCAGACGAGATCCCATATGCAAGAGTTTTAGTCATTTTTCAGTTTTATTTTGCATTATTTCTTACTGGCCAAATTAGCCACCAGCAGCATAAGGGTTTAAGCAGGAGTCTGTTTGAGGGTGGAGCTTCAAAATACCAGCATGACGGATGAGACGAGTTGGTCTAACCTTTTCAGCCCTAAGTATAAAAATCACTCACTGTTTTATGTGAGTTATTTATGGAAAAGGTTGTTTCAATTAGTGCGTTATGCCTGTCTGTAGCACAAGCCAGTGCACTTCCTGCTACAGATCCCAAAGGGCAAACATATTCTCAAAACATTGGCTCATCTGTTTAAGAAATTCACTGAGTCAGTGAAATTTGATCCTTATTTACAATACCAGCCATTAAAACGTAACTTTTAATGTTAAATACTAAAATTTCCTAGCCTTCTAATTGACAAGTAACTTCGTATTTGTTAACACCAATTCTTTGTTAATCATGACGTCAGTACCAAGAAGCTTTCGATCATGCACAGCAACTATGAAATTACGTGGAGACACACATTTGTTGGGATGGATGAAGATGCGTATTGCATAAGACATACTCTTTTACAATTAGATAGTAAAAATCTACTGACCACACTTATAGGAATGACAATTATCATATTAAGATCGAAAGTATCATAAACATAATGAATCAAATATGTTATAAACAAAGAATCTTTAAGGTGCGAAAGAATTAACATAAATAAACCTAAGCCATAATCAATCAAGGATTTATTTGATGTCATACAGTATTGTTTGTATACAACTGCATACATGTGTATCACTACTTGGTGTAATGATTGATAGCCACGTGAAATCCCACACAGGGTATTTGAAAAACCTTTCAATAACACGGGGTTAGCCGCCCCCCCCCCCCTCCCCCTCCCCGGGAACTCCGGTACCCCTATTATTACTACTGATAGGTCTTAAATTCGCCATATGGCCGACAAAAGTGACGATAAACAAGATACCATACTTCAGTTCATTTCCTACATCAGTATCAAGCTACACATAGGCACCAGTGCGTGCAGTACTAACCATACAGACACTCCGCCTGGAGCAGACCACTGTATCTATATCAGGAATTACGTTAATTAAAGATAATTGGCTACATTGCCGATCCAGTAATCTTGTTTGCAGCGTTTTGATAAATCCGTCTTAGCTTTGCCATCAACGCCCACCACATATTAAGATAATCATTAATAGGTCATAAAATTGATTGCATTACTATCCCGTATTCGGTAGTTGAGGTTTTCCGAAATGGGTAATGAACGGGGCGCTTTTTCTTATTATCAAGCCACAGTTACAGATAAAAGCATCAAATACATCCAAATCACTTTCAAATTGCTCAAATGCTTTCATTAAATTTGAAAGAGTACTTTGTAAAAAAAGATTATGCATTTAATATCGTGCATTGCTATGTCACACATGCGTGCTGACTACTGACCATTCAAAATATGAGTATATATATACATATATATACATATATATATACATATATATATACATATATATATACATATATATATACATATATATATACATATATATATACATATATATATATATATATATATATATATATATATATGGATGTATGTATATATATATGTGTGTGTATGCTAAATTCTAAAAAATAGCCTTACATTTCTTTAATTTACATTGAATAGAAAAGTGTAAAACCTAATATCGTACGATGTCAATAAACATCAAATACTGTCATAATGTATGCTGGTGACTTTATAACCCATGCTCGTCCTAGCAGAAGATCAGTCTTTTGAACAACAAGCCTCACCCTATGTTAACCTAGTGCACTCAATGCCTGGCCGACCTACATTCACTGCTGCGCGCATGCGCAAGAGCATTTACCTCATCAGGCGAAGGTGGCAACTTGTCTAGTCGTTCAGACCTCTCGCTAAATCTCGCGCGACTTGAAGAGAATGCTATCATTGGATTTGGAATGTTGCTCAAAGACAAATAGGTCCTGAGGGTACGACCTGGTGCCAATATAATTAGCTTTAAAGAGTATTGATTAAAATCCATCCACTTGCCACTTCTAAAAATAGGCCTCATTTCCCCGCTTTATCCACATGTGCAATGAATGGTCTACAATGCTGTAACTGGCCTTTTTGAATAGCTCTGAGAGAAATATCAAACAGAAACCAGTCAACAACTGCTCTTCATGTATGTCTTATTTATAGCCAAATGATGCATGATTATGAAACTATTTTCAAAATGCATGTGACACTGTATATTAGTCCTGAGAAGAATAACAGAGGTTAGTCAGTTACCTGACAGAGAAGCGATATTGCTCCTGATGTATTTGGTCATTGCAATTAGTTGCAATGCCCTGTCACATTTAATGGAACTGAATCGAATCGATCGATTAGATGGAACTTAAAATCACTTTTCGTCATTTTTTTCCTGCAATATCAGTCGTTTATTATCACCGTTCATATTACCATTACTATAAGTGTCATCAATATTATTAATATCAATATTATTATAAATATCCTTAATATTATTATCATTATTATTATTACTATTATTATTATTATTATTATTATTATTATTATTATTATTATTATTATTATTATTATTATTTATTATTATTATTATCGTCATCATCATCATCATCATAAGCATTATCATTATTATACTGAGATTATTATTATTTCTATTACCATTAATCACCATATTCACCACATTCCCCGTTTATGGGTGAGTAGTCAAACGGGATCAAAAAATCATAATTAGTAAATCAAATGAAAGTCTCAATCGATTATCACGTGTAACAAAAGGAACAAATATAATTGCTAGATCTAATTACTCACACAATCATGAGGACACACAAGGTAAAGCCTAGAAAATAAAGATAAAAGGAAAAGAAAAAGGGCTTGTTGCTATGGAGAATTTGCCAGGCGGATGCCCTTGTAGCCCTAGGTGATGCGAGAATCAGACAGCTATAGTCTACTCACGAAGGGGAGATCTGTTACCATGGAAACCGTCGATTTTCTGTTTATGCTGCATGCTGGCGTATAGGGAGAAAGATGGAATCAGAACTAAAAGGGTTCCTAAAGGGATAACACTTCATACATATTTTATCTCGAGAATGTGCAATTTAAAAACACTGTAAAACGTTTATTCATACATTTTTCTTTACAGCACTTACACAAATTAACAATATTTCTGTGGTGTTAAAATGTATATCAATGTAGTATGACGATATATCAAAATATGCAAAATGAAGTGATTATTCGTTGTACAAAAGGCGAAGCCAATGCATATAATTCTTGACACTTTAGGAGCACTGTATACATGTACGACCTGTGTCGCGATTTAGACAAGAATGACAGAAATGAGTAATGTTAAAAACCTGTAAACAGATTCAAAATCGTGAGAAATGTGTATGAGCACTTGGGGGTTAACCCTTTCATCCCTGGAGACTTTTTTGACAGATGTCGTTTGGACTTATGATACTTTTGAATATAACTTTGAAATCAATCATAGATTCACAAAATATTTGAAGGAGATTTATAGGTTGGGTTCTGATGAACATTACTCCTTCAAATATTTTACAAAAAGTGCTCTAGTCACAAAGATATAAGTCATATAGTCAGGGCTCTTTCGCTGCTACAGGCATGAAAGGGTTAAAAGTCATTACAGGGAATAGGCAGCTTATGAGTTATACCAGATTCTGCTCAGGCCCAGACTGTCTAGTCGAGACTTAACCCATCCATACTACTAGCGGACAAATATTGCTTGACAATTCTCGTAATATCCCTCAAACAAAAGCATCTTTCAGGGATTTTTTGAATGGAAAATATTTGTTAGACTTCAAATGACAAACCTCCTTCAAATATATTGTGATTTTTTCTGTATTCAAGGGTTACTTTCAAGAGTTGTAAAGGTCCAGACGATCTTTTCAAACGGGAACATTTAAGTATGAACTCAACAACCGTTGTCATATTGACCACGCTCTAATGCCTACCGTTAAATGGCATTCGGGTTGGACTGTCACATGTTGTCATTAGGGTATAAAAGATAAGTGCGTGACTAAGGTACTTATATGTTCTGATGACATGTTTTTCGCGGATTTACAAAGATTGCTCAGGAAGCCATGATGACATGTTTCTCGCAACCTTTTGAAAAGATGTCCATTTCATGGTACGACTAGGAGCGAAATATTATTAGCAGGTCAGTCGAGTAAAAAAATACCTGGAAAACTGGATTGCATGTAGAAGTCACTAAAACCCATGCTACCATACTTGGAAAAGTGGTACACCTTTTAGGGCCCGTCTGTCCATTTCATTCTCCCTACCTTTCATGATTTTTAAAGGTTATCCCGCCCTGCACATTTGGTTGTCCCTTATCCGGGATTTGAAAATGGTAGAACAAGTATTAATGATATATATATATATATATATATATATATATATATATATATATATATATATATATATATATATATATATATATATATATATATATATATATATATATATATATATATATATATATATATATATATATATATATATATATATATATATAGGGCAGCTGACGCAGTGAGTTTAGTATTCGCATTTGTAAATCTGAGTAGTGGCATAGTCTCTCATATATCTGCGACTCATAGTTTTCAATTCAAGACGATCTTTAACCATGGCAATTCGTAAATAAACGTCGGATTAGTGAACTCTTGCTAAATGGGGTTTTATCTCTCACAAATCATGCCAGACGAACTCTCCCAATATGTTGTTTATATAATTCGATTGCAAACCAGTTAAACAAGAGGTATACTTGTGTATTTGGCATCCAAATGCATGTAAAACTATTTGAAAAATACATTCATGATATCCTTCCTTAGATATGGAAGTGTATAAACTAGTGAATGAATTTAATCTTTTCAAGGCCGTCACACTCTCTTATTCATTAATTTACACCCTCTCTCATTCTCAAATTACTATTGCTCTCATACTCACTCCCTCTCTCGCACTACCTCGCCTTCGCTCAAATCGCATTCTCTCTCTCTCTCTCTCTCTCTCTCTCTCTCTCTCTCTCTCTCTCTCTCTCTCTCACACACACACACACACACACTAATCCACCCGTTCTGTCCTACTCATTACCCTATCGCAATCACTCTCGTGTTCATTCATCCCCGCTCACCCACATTGCCAACCAGTAGTACAGAATCTACCTTTAAATTAACAAGAGCGCGTGAAAAGCAGTATCTGATTTTGATTATCCAAACCGTCTCTCTCATTTACACACTCGTCCACAGACATCACTCACTCGCTCTCTCACTCACACGTTCTGGCTTACTCTATCTCTCCATCAACCTAGACATCAAAACATATCAACCAATTAACCTTTTCATAAAGTAACTCTCCCCGTCGTTTTCTCTTCCTCAAATTTTGAGAATCATACACACTCCCTGTCTCTCACAAATGGCATCTGCCATCGTGTATTTTTATCAAGCATGTTTGAATGTACCATATATGATATATCTTTCTAGTGGTTTGTTGTAACTCAAGAACTAGAATGTAAATTGTCTGTAGTGCATACTAGTGTTCGAACATACATTTCACGTCTTTGAAATGTTATTTACAAATATCAAAGACTTGCATCGTGGATCCTGGAAAGTCACAAAACTGATGGTGCTGTTTGATCATCAGTGTTTCCAACAGCACTGTACAATCGCCTAAGAACCGCCATGTTGATTTCCTATATTTGCAGCAACGACTTTTAGCTATCCCTTTGATGTGTCCAAGGCACCTGCCACTCAGTCGCAGCACGATGTATGTTGAGTCTAAGATGTTTATACAAGCATGTTTACAACGATTCAGCAAGAAGAAAATAGATTCATATCACAACCTTTCTCATCTATCGTCGGACGTCTTTGATGTATGTTACATAACTCCTGTATAAGAAATGTTTATTCCCACAATTATATCCTCATTCCAGTTTGTAATAAATTAGGCTTGCTAAGTCGCAATTGCAGAGGAAACCTCAACAGATAAAAATGACAAATCATGATACCGTGCTTCCAACAAGGTTTTGGGGTTTCAAATGTTAAATAAATGTATTTACTTGCATTTAGATAGATATATAGCTAAGACTTTTGGGGAGATAAGGGTGGACCAGGCGTTTCTGATTCAGACTTTATTCTGAAGATATGCAATCTAGTATATGCAAATACACTCTTAATTAATTTTCAAAAAGAATTTCGAAAGAAAAAATTATAACATTTCAAAAGGGCAGAAAAATTGAAAAGGTGTTTCCTAATCTTTTTACACCCCTGGAAGATGTATATGCGAGCATTATTATGTTCCTCATCAAAATAACTTTCAAACAATGTATACTTCGTATAGACAAACAAGTCAAATACAACAGGATAGAGGAAAAACAAGCCAGCGAATTAAACCCATATGCTTACATTTCAAGAATACTCCCCAGATTTCATTTATTCCAATTATGTATTGATAAAGAACCGCTATCCTTTCATAGTTGTACCAAAGATGGTTATGTGGCAAAGGCCAAATTATGTGCCATATAAGTACATATGCAGATTCCCAGCCACCGACCTATTTGTTGACCAATCAGTGATTAGCTTTCCTCTCACGAACAGCATCAATCACATGATGTTGTTACGTAATGGGCACCTCATGCCATGAGTATAAGTACCATTAATACCATTCTCCCAGCATCCCTTGCGGGAGAGCCTCACAGGCCCAATGGCACATTACCCCAGTAACTGCTCAGAGCATGGTGATGGTCTTACAACTACTACACGTATCTTGACAATATGGGCAATATGTCAAAAACTTGTAGAGGAATACTGTTTCTAATAGAATATAACACATTACAGAGCAATGAATAAGCGATATATGAATAAATGAATAAATGAATGAATCTTTATCAACTGTAGATACTACACATCATGATTACACTCAACACAATAAAGGTTAAACACTATAAAGTACAAAACCTATCTGAAGGAGTAGTGTGTCTAACAAAATGACAAACAATTCTCATTTCGTCGTATCTTATATTCAAAATAGATTTAAGTATTCTCTGTGCAGGACTACATTATACTCAGAACCCTTTTAGGAATTCAAATGCTATTCTTAGAAGAGACACTCCAACTTAACACAGTATAACACATTTGAAAGCAACCATACAATACGAAACATTACAATACACTAAATAGAATGTAATACAATGCAATACAATACAAGGCAATAAAATGCATTTTAATACTGTACAAGGCAATACAATACAGTATGGTAAACTACAATACAATAGTGCAGTACTGTACAATGTAATGCAATGTAATACTCTACGATGCAACAGAATATAATATGGTAAATGCAATAAACTATGTAATATTATGCAATAAACTCTAGTGATGTGCGATAGTGCTCCGCTCCGCCATTGCGTCTGGTCACACTGAGTGCTGCAAACAGGTTCATTGATGTAGCCGTACTACACGCTGAAAGTAGCCTCCCTCTGGCCCGCTCTCAGCTCCTCAGTGATTGACCCATCAGCATAAACGCGAGTAATAACTGCTCCATGCGAAGGACAAGAGGTCAGGAGGTCAGAGTTGATCTACGCATGTCAGAGCCAAGCATATGTTACACACTGATCTCGGGATACACACGATAACGCGATTATTGAGAGATGAATATGAAAAATCTCTTGAAAATGGTTACATGATACAAAAAGGTACCAAACAAAAAGCATCTTTCGAAATTTCCGTCTCTATTTCCAACCCATTATCAACGCTTTTCATAGAAATGATTCGTTTACTTTATACGAACGCAGGCATTTTTAATGTATAGGTTCAGGTTTTGATTTGTCAACGATTTGATGTTACACATGAGGTATGGTCATTTTGAGGGCAACAGTACATATTATAAAGTAAATTGATTGAATAATATAAAGGGGAGAAAGAGTTAACAGATGGTGATGATGATGATGATAAGTACGACGTCGACATTGATGACAACAGCGATGGCAACAATGATATTCATGGAGACAGGTGATGATTATGATGACACTTGTAATTACAAATAATACGTTTGAATGACCGTGATCATACTAATGATGATGGTGATGATGATGATGATGAGGATGATGATGATGATAATGATAATGACGATGATGACGATGATGATGATGCCGACGACGACGACGATGATGCTGATGCTGCTGCTGCTGGTGTAGATGATGATGATGATGATGATGATAATGATGATGATGATGATGATGATGATGATGAAGAGGATGATGATGATGATGATGATGGTGATGATGATAATGACGATGATGACGATGATGATGATGCCGACGACGACGACGATGATGCTGATGCTGCTGCTGCTGCTAGTGTAGATGAAGACGACGATGAAGACGACCACCTTGATGAAGGTGACACCTACAGTATAAGCATAACAATAACAATGGCAGAGGGCTGTGGGTGAAATGATAGGCATCGTTTGAGGGCAAACCTGAGGACCAAAGTGGCGAAACTAAGCATGATGGCGGGGTAGACGATGCAGGCCGCGGGCTCGTCGTATAAGTTAGCTGTGATTACTCTAGCTCAAGATAAGGCATTTCCGGCTGGCCAGCAATCGATGGCTGCCCTTTATGTATGTAAGTGAAGTGATTATTCAGCCCCACTACTACTCCGTCAGGCTGCAGGGGTAAAGGAAAGTGATTCAAATGGCGGCATGTCACTTATAGCACGTATAGATCATACAGAGAGATTTTGAGGCAATTACTAGCATTCACAATACTATCTTCCAGGAAAATGTATATACTGAGTATATATATATATATATATATATATATATATATATATATATATATATATATATATATATATATATATATATATATATATATATATATATATATATAAATATATATATACATATATATATATGTATATATATATATATATATATATATATATATATATATATATATATATATATATAATATATATATATATATATATATATATATATATATATATATATATATATATATATATATATATATATATATATATATATATATATATATATATACATGTGTATGTAGGTAGGTAGGTAGGTCGGTATGTATCTATGTGTGTAGGCATGCATGTACATGTATGTCGTTCATTGACTCTCACGAGGACAAAAACACTGATGATCAATGACTGATGATCAGAGTAGATGAAGCATTGAATGCAAAATCAATACATGAATGATTATGTTGATGGAAATAGCAAAATCAGTAGGCATTTAGTGATATAATGACATTTGTGATATTTTACTTGCAAAAAGCGTTTTATGGCTGAATTGATGGTAAATCAATTGCTTTGACACAGTCCATTACACGCGTAGGTTTGTAGCCTGCCTATTGCATAAAGGATACGTCATACGGTCTATTGCGTACGTGATACGTCATACGGCCAATTTTAGAGGTGATACGTCGTTCGGCCTATTGCATAGATGATACCTCACACAGCCTGTTGCATAATGAATACGCCATGCAGCCTATTGCATACGTGATACGTCTTACGACCTATTGCATAGTTGGTACGTCATACGGCCTATTGCATAGAAGATACGGCATACGACCTATTACATAGGTGAAACGTCATAAACCCTGTTGCATAGGTGGTACGTCATACGGCCTATTGCATAGAAGATACGGCATACGACCTATTACATAGGTGATACGTCATAAACCCTGTTGCATAGGTGGTACGTCATACGGCCTATACATGTAGTATAGGTAAAACGCCATTCGAACTATTGCATAGATGATACGTTTTATGGCTATTGCATAGATGATACGTCATACGGCCTATTACATAGGTGATACGTCATACGGCCTATTGCAAAGGTGAAACGTCATACGGCCTATTACATAGATGATACGTCATAAATCCTGTTGCATAGGTGGTATGTCTTACGGCCTATTACATAGGTGATACGTCATACGTCCTATTGCAAAGGTGATACATCGTACGGCCTATTACATAGGTGATACGTCATACAGCCTATAGTATAGGTGAAACGCCATACGAACTATTGCATAGATGATACTTCATATGGCTATTGCACAGGTGATACGTCATACGGCCTATTGCATAGGTGGTACGTCTTACGGCCTAGTGCGTAGGTGGTACGTCTTACGGCCTATTGCATAGATAATATGTCATACAGCCTTTTGCATAGGTGAAACGCCATACGTACTGTGTCATAGATGATACGTCATACGGCCTATTGCATAGGTTATACGTCATACGAACCCTCTCATAGATGAGACATCATACGGCCTATTGCAGAGAAGATACGGCATACGACCTATTGTAATAGGCCGAATGCCGTATCGGCATATGGACTATTGCTTAGGTCATACCTCATACAGCCTATTGCATAGGTGATACGTCAAAAAGCGTCTTTTTCCAGACACAATAGCTGCCACGGCTATCTATTTCCAAGAGAATATTGTCTCGTGTATACAGCACGCACAGAGAGGCCGGCTATCGATCGGGCCCCCGGCCGCCGCAGGGGGAGACGGCTGAGTGTGACGTAACACTGAAGACGGATTGTACATCCACATGGATGTCTGCCAACTCAGCCAGAGGTAGATAACCCCTTACGCCACCAACTCTACTAGAGCCCCCCCCCCCTCTCTCTCTCTCTCTCTCTCTCTCTCTCTTGCATATTACGGCGAATAAAAGTAAAAGATGTTCGTCATAGCTGTGTCGAGGAATGGGACGAAATGAAGAGCGGTCTAGACAGTTGAACATAATATGAAGCCCATTGTATACTATTCTTGCTGCTGTCATTGCTTCATATATCACGCATTCTTCTTTTTCACATTATTCTTTTACTACTACTACTACTACTGCTGCTGCTGCTGCTGCTGCTACTACTACTACTACTACTACTACTACTACTACTACTACTACTACTACTACTACTACTACTACTACTACTACTACTACAGGCACTGCTGCTGTTGCTTCTATTACTACTACTAGCAGCTGATACAGAAGACAGAACATCATGATCATAGATTGAAAATTATTGAAAATTAGGTTTTTAAAAGTTCGTTTATTGTCACCTCATCTGTCACATCAATGCTAAACCGGTACATGCCAGTAGTAGTAATAATAATAATAATAATAATAATGATAATAATAATAATAATAATGATAATAATAATAATAATAATAATAATAATAATAATGATAATATTGCCATTTGATATTGCTCCCTTTCCATATAAACATGCTCAAAGGCGCATTACATTCATTGTCAAAGGATAAATGTTGATATCCACATAGTTATTTGATAAATACATCTTTGAACAGATGTAGTAGGTGGTGAAGGATATTGAAGTACCCGGGTAAGACCAAGTCGCTGGCAACTTTTTCACATGCCAAACAACATGTAAAATTGATAACCGGCGGAAGAACATTCATGTCAAAACTTTGTTCAGAAAGAGTATGCTTCCTTCCTTACCTGAAAGAAATGTATGTTTTAATCTTCTTTTATTAGGGACGATGGTGCCAAGGCTAGAAACTGCACGCATCCAACCTGACGACAGTTCCGGTTGCCTGCTGGCGCTTTGTCCCACTTTCCCCGGGGGCATAGACAATTACTTCTACGTTTGTCATCGAGCGTCGCTGATGGGAGTCAAGGTACCTGATTACACAGAAAAGTTGCCCTAGGGGGCGCTATGATTATGCCCTGATTTAAGGAAGCGTACAGGGTCAACCATAGTCAGGCAATTCTTTGGGGGAAATCCTATGGTCCATTAACACTAGCTGTCATGCTAAGAGTATGATATATGCCATAATGACTGATACCTGTCAGAAAATGTCACGATACACAAAAACGCTTTCAATCATATTACATTCCATACACAATGAGAGTTCATACGTTCACACTAATTAACACATCAAACACATACTACCTGGAGGGGGTGTTAGGTGCAGAAACTAATCGTGATCTCTCAAACATGTCCCACAAGTCCGCAATAGTACAACTTCGAAGCGATAGTAGTAGTAGTAGTAGTAGTAGTAGTAGTAGTAGTAGTAGTAGTAGTAGTAGTAGCAGTAGTAGTAGTAGTAGTAGTAGATGCTGATGCAGTAGATTAGTAGTAGCGGAGGCAGCAACAGCATTAGTAGTAGTAGTAGTAGAAGTAGTAGTAGTAGTAGTAGTAGTAGTAGTAGTAGTAGTAGTAGTAGTAGTAGTAGTAGTCGCTGCAGCAGAAGCTGCAGCAGCAGCAGCAGCAGCAGCAGCAGTAGTAGTAGTAGTAGAGGTTATTTTGGCACCGGCAGAATTTAATATATATTCGTGGGCGTCTGGTGTCATTATTTAAATAGTATTCTATAAATGTTCACACATCAAATCATAACGTAATACTAGTATTCCATATACGCCTCTCGCACCAATCACACTATATGCACTTTATGCTCGAGAGAGTAGGTTACGTTTTGGTTTCTTAATAAACGTTGTCGCTTCCCACGGTCAGAAGGCACTTCTAACCAATCTCAAAGCGTGGTAGCAGCGTGCTACAGGTTTAAAAGCTAGCTACCATTGTCTAAGATGTCACAGAAAACTCAAAGTCACCTCAACCTTACTTGCAATAATTGCACAGTGGTATCCCGTAGAAAACACGTCTACCCGTTAGAATAGGTACATACACATATTTTTTTTACTCCCCATTTATCAAACGGGAAGTCAAAGCGATGGGGTTTTCAATGAGTTAAGTACTCCCATGTCAGGGTAGGTAGGTTGAATACTCGGTTAGAACATCTTGACATTACATGCGGCTTTGGAAGTTACAGACACGTGTTAGTCTGTGTGTGTTATAGACATGCTTCTATTGAACTCCCCAGCTCGTCATTTTAGATCATTCCAAAAGGGTAACTGTCAACGTTTTTCACCATTTAGACTCACACGAAGATAACCTGGATTCAAAGCCAGCAGATCTCACGCGTGACGTGGGGTAATACGGGTCGCAGCAGTGATCAACTGATATACCCTGCTTGCAGCAAATGGGCGAGTTAGTAGGTCGTCTTAGATTTCTCAAATATGCTTCCATAATATGCTTCCATTATGGTTAAATTATCTGGTGGCTATCAATACTAATCTATATTCTGTACTAAGTTATGTTAATAATGTTATACCTGCTCAGGGTATCAGGGTATGTTTCGAGTAGAAACATGGTTAGACATTACCCATTCCCGGTAGGAGACAGTTGTTCCCGTTAGTTCTTAATATTTTGCAGTCATGTGTTCTTTACTAGGGCCAATTCTTTAGTCATTCCCGACCATGTGGACAGTGTAATTTCGGTTCCTTTTTAATTAACGCCTCAAAAAGGGCGAGTTTTGCTGTGCATAATTCTTAGGTATTGTTTTCATTAATTTTGTTATGGATGTATAGTTACAATTAAGTTCATGTTCCATGCGGATTTCACGACTCCAGTCATGTAGTATACTTCCTTTTTATGAGGAAATCCGTAGTTACATTTAGTGCTTTACGTTTAAGCTACTTTAGCCCATTAATGCTTAAGAGTTCCTCCATCAATTGTGGTCTGGATCTATGATACTTTGGAAAATAACTTTAGAATTGACGATGATTTTACGAAATATTTGAGGGAGAGTTGTTGGTAATGTTGTGATAAACATTTCTTCTTCAAATATTTTTCAAAAAATGCTTTTGATAGAAAGATATATTCAAAATTGTCAGGCCTGTTTTGGCCTCTTTGAGTGTGAATGGGTTAATTAATTTTCGTTTTTGTCTGTTTATGTATCTTTTGTATTGCTTTTATATCGCATGATATAGTCAATAAAGATACATACATACACTCCTATCACATCCAAGACGAGATAGAACGTCATCTTCCATAATCCACTCATAAAGCCAATAATACCAAAGGCGAGGGACAGCCCCCTCTCCATAATCTTTCTAAACTCAAACGAATGAGATCCCTTCCCCACAGTTTCACAACAGGAGTAATAACTCCCCATAATCCACTATACCCATACCCGAAACAAGGAATAGCCCCCTCTCCGATCTTCCTATACTAAAACGCGGGAGACCTTCCTCCACCATGATTGCCCAGCATCACCCGGTGCCCGAGACGACGAACCCCCACCCCATCCCTCCCCCCACCACCCGGTGCCCGAGACGACGAACCCCCACCCAATCCCTTCTCCCACCACCCGGTGCCCAAGACGACGAACCCCCACCCCATCCCTCCCCCCACCACCCGGTGCCCGAGACGACGAACCCCCACCCAATCCCTTCTCCCACCACCCGGTGCCCAAGACGACGAACCCCCACCCCATCCCTCCCCCCACCACCCGGTGCCCGAGACGACGAACCCCCACCCCATCCCTCCCCGTGATCGGAAACGGGTCAATGGCTCTTCAATTGCAACTAAATGTCAAATGTCAAAATAACCTAACCGTATAATTTAAAATTAGGCATCCATTCAAACTTTATCAAGGTGAAAAATGGCTTCAATAGTGTCAGTGTTTAAAGGGGTTAGTTCCTTAGTCCCATATATAAAGGTTTCTGCAGAGTGATGCAGTTATCACTACATTAGCTAGCTGGTCGCCTGGTCGATGGAATGCTGAGATGTAAGGTATTGCCCTTGATGAATTGGATCGTACCACTGTGGGCTATACATGGCCATTTAAATGGCTGTAAGGAACTAAAACAGTTCGTATGGCCAACAGTTGTTACTACAAAAAGTGTTATAGAAAGGTCAAACAGGCGTATTAGTTAGTAGTGGATGCCCAGCATTTTGTGAAAAGTCAAAAGGGGGAAAGGGAGTTAGGTATAGTTCAGCAAGGATTTAATGATTAAACATACAACTTTTCGATGGAACTGTTATGAATGTATTTTTGAATTCCGGTGAGTCATACCAATTTAAGACGAATAAATAATTCCAAATATAACACGGTTTTCCACAATGCTATCTTATCAGTATTTTCTTCAAAATACACAAAGTTGGTGTTTTTGAGGGGTGTCTTTGCAACTGAAATGCAGTCTTTGGACTGCCTTCCAGGTAATTTCTTCCCAGTTCGAATTCCACTTCTCGGACTCACAGATAGAGAAACAGATAGACGTACAGTCCAACTATCAAGACAAAGTAAATAAATAGATAGATAGATAGATAGAAGACAGAGACAGACGCACAGACCAACAGACCGACAGATATGCTGACTGACAGACAGATAGATAGACAGACAATAAATAAATGCACAAATGAATAAATACATAGATAAGTAAATAAGTAAATAGATGAATAAATAGTATTCAATCAGAAAAGATAAAAATGAAAGCATGCGAACATCAAGAGCAAGAATAAACAGACATGGAAGAACATTCTGATGTGCCCTCATGTAGCCAAGCAGTGAAAGGGTTGGGATGTTAGTGTCAGGTAAGTCTCTGCTGGGGTGATTACTGTGATTTACCTGTCTACCCTGTGCTGAGTGGGGGATATGTATGACCACAGGCTTCAGTGGAGGGTTTAAATCACCGTTTACCCCTAGGTAAGACAATAAAACTCCTCCATTCTTCTATAGAGGTGCAAGGTGTTCCATGTCACCCCTAGCCTCCGACCAACAAGAGGAGCAGGTTTCTGGTAGCGTCACGGGTTCGAATCCTGCCTGGGGCATGTGAGAATGTTTTTTAATTTTAAATCATTTTTATTCAATCCACATGTAAAAAATAGAGTACAGTGTACAAAATACAGAAACATTGTGTTGTCAAGATATTCTATGTATTTTCATATACGGTTTGTAATAAAGAATATTTCTTATCAAATTCTGATCTTTTACCTTTCATATATAAACGATATTTTTCCTGATAGTAAAAGTTCTTTGTCTCATTTTTAACCATCAGAACATGAGGTATTTTTGCTTCTTTCATACAATTGTACAAAATCTTTTTCGTTAATAGGATAATGCTATTAATACATAATACTCTTTCCATCTCCCCCATGATTATTTTTTCTTTAGTTATAATATAATTTGGAATCCCCAGTTCCACTATCCAGTTTTGCACACTGAGCCATAAATCTCTTGATACTGGACAATCAAATAGCATGTGTTCCACACTGTCAACTTCTATACTGCATAATGAGCAGTTTGGAGATTTTTTAATGCCCATTTTAAAAAGTTTGTCGTTTGTGTAGAATCTTTTATGAATAGTGCGGAACTGGATGTATTTCAAATAGGTATCACTATAACAAGCATGGTGGAGATTGAAAGAAGTACATATCTCGAAAGTTGCTAGATGTATCTCACATTTCTGTTCCCAGATATCTGATATATTGTCTATGATATGAGTGTTTGTGCCTTTCAAAAGTTTGTATAGCTTAGAACAGCCTTTAGTGTCAATATTCAAAAGTTTGTTTAAAGCACTGTTTTTCGGGAAAGATTCCTGTTTCGTTGATTTTTCCTTCCAAGATAAATAATCAGTTATAGTAGATTTAATGTTGTGATAATCAATGAAATTGATCTTAATTGAATAAGTTTCTCTCAGGTCATCATTAGACATCACAACATTGTTGTTGGACAGTATATCAGATATCATGGTAATACCTTTATTTAACCAATCTCTCCTAAGTTGAAAACGAAGTTCTGGATTAAACCACAAAGGGGTATTAAGAATTGAATCTTTGTGTTGTAATGAATTACTTTCCCAAAGAAATTTAAGACTTTCTAGCACATCCAGCCAAAATCTGTTGGAAGTCATTTCCATTATACGATCAATAAAGTCAGGACCATATACAAAGCACTGTTCAAGATCAAATTCCTTTGGAACCCTTGTCCACTTACTATTTGACTTAAGAAATCGTTTGAGCCATCCTAATTTTAGTGTTTTGTCAAATAAGACAATATTATGCATGTGAGAATGTTGCCAGTGATTAGGGGTTAGGCGGTGGCCATAATTCTGCGGGCATTCACGCTTTCTCCGCTGTGCACAACTGGTTATGACGATGTAACCTCAACATTGCAGAGAAATGATAATAATAATAATAGAAATCCCAAAGTATATTATCATTTGAACGTTTAAGAACAGAAATGGGCATGATCAAACAAAAGCGCCGCGTAGTACACGCCAATGCCAAAGGGCCTAGGTTGAAATCTCGCTGGAAGTATGTGAGAAAGTTGCAGGTGACATAAGTTAGTGTTGTTAATAATAATAATAATAATAATAATAATAATAATAATAATAATAATAATAATAATAATAATAAAAATAATAATAGAAATAATAAAAATGATAATGATACTAATAGTATTAATGATGATACTACTACTACCACTACTACTACTACTACTACTACTACTACTACTACTACTACTACTACTACTAATAATAATAATAATAATAAAGCTCCTCTACCATTAACCAGCCAGTCACTATTAGCTTTATTAAAACAGAAACAGTGACAAGAGACGAAAACCATAGTGACTGAAGCCAAACACCCCATACAATTAATAGATTGAAAATGAAAAGCAACCCAGGTATAACCAAGAATTATGGCATGGACCTTTGAAAAATAAACAGGTACGGTGTACCTGTTTTCAAATTCCTGATGCATTTTCCAATTATAGTAAAGATCACAAAATATGTTTTGTTTGGCCAAAAAACTGTTTTGTTTGGCAATGGAAAGTTTGTGGCTAAATATGGCACTTTGGCATATGGTTGATATACATTCATCTGTGTCTAGCATGCCTGACTTACGTCTTTGAATGCTGTTTACTCATACGGTATAAAAGGGGTCAATAGACCAACAACGATGAGTGACCAATTGGTACTTTAGGTCGACAAGCGGTCACTATTATAGGACGAAATGCTATTTGGGGAAGTGTTGACAAGGGGCAAGTCCTACTATGGTGTTGGTAAAAGGTTGCACATCCCTTGCAATGATTGAGGCCAAAGTACACATATGCTTAGGAACGTACAACCAAAATATTGTATGTGTTGTGCTCGACAAATACCTCATCTAATGATCCGAAGTCGAAATACAGCATTCTAGAATTATTTCACAATCTTATGTGCACCTATTTCATGTAAAAGGTACAACAAGAACAGCAACCAAAACAACAAAAAATGTATGTTAAGAAAATTTCAGCAACTTCAAACGTACATTTATTAAATAACAACAAAACCACAATCACAACAGCTTCATCGTAAACAATAAAAACAACAACAACCACAACAACAAAAGCAACAAAAACAACAAAAACAACAAAAGAAACAGCAACAACAACAACAACAACAACAGCAACAAAGGCATTGCAGCAGCACTATGCTCAACACCTGTGGAGATCTTAAATCTCTTTTTGTGCAAGTAAGACATTTGTCAGCTATTTGAAGGTTGGTCAGTGTGTTTTTAGGATACTCTTGGCGATTGTCATTGATCTACAGTGCCGGCATTTAATTCCTGCACTAGATCGGTGGGCAGCCCGGGCATAATACACGACTGCACGCCCGATTGCCTCCCTTTCTTTGGGGAATGGATGCAAGGATCGCCTCACAACTGAGCCTAGCTTTGTTTCGTAAGCTACGTTTGTCATTTATGTGCTTGGCTTATTGTTTGACATGTTATCCACGAGTGTTTTTACAACCAGGCAATCGCAGACGTCCGGTCGACCAGCGCAGGAACCAAATATATGTTCTGTAAGGCGTTGCCACTGACTGCTTGCTGTTCCCCACACATGCACTGCTTTGCTGCCGTCTACTGGAACATGGGAATTCGAAGGTTTTTTATTGACCTCTGATTAGATAATACTTTCCCGTATGCTTCTTGAATTTGGATTTGTTTTTACTTCTGGAATTTCGTTTTCATCACATTTCACCATACTGTCGTGACTACCCAGTTATAACTGGTGAACGAAACCGGAGTACCCGGCAAAAACACAGCCTACCATCAAGTCACTGGCAACTTTATCACATCGTATACCTTCTGATTTCCTCCAGCATTAAAAACTGTCTACTTACGATTTATTCTAATTATGACATGAAAGTGACGACAACCGAAATATCCAAATTCCATCCACACCTTTTTATTTTTCTAACCAATTTACTCTACTCAATTTAGTAAAAAAGCTGACAATTATAAAAACAATAACATCCCATTTCCTCATTGACTTACATAATCAGCCATGCATATTTTGAAATAATATTTTAAACTAAAAAAGAGTGTCTGTAGTTGAGTGATAACAGATTAGATTTCTCCAGGCCGCCAGGGGGCTAACATTCTCAGACATCCCCCGCCCGCGGCAAGCAAGGGTCCCCCTGTACCTGTCACCCTGTGAAATCAAGATAGGTCAGCCCTTCCCTGGGGCCAGGGAACAACATGCCAGGCTGTGTTGATGTTTACATATTGTAACAAGTTTTTGTGTGAATTAGGATAACATTGACAGCGTGACATGGTGAGCTATGGAGATAATTGACACACGCCCTCCTATAATGTTTGTATATTGATCTCGTTTTTTAGAAATGTGGCATTCAACAAATTTAGGCTCAAGGAAAGTTTGAGATACCCGGTATGTGAGGGAGTTGTCAGTTGTACTGTATTGTATATTTATTAACTATATCAGCATGATATAAAAGTATACACATTCAATAAAAACTCGTAATGTGTACGAAATATGAAAAAAGGGAAAATAAGACAGTAATGGACAGTGACTTGATACTATATGAACAGCTTTTTTTATTTGTGGTTTACCGCGTAGGAGCGAATTAGTTTTCAACTATGGATATTGTGGCGTTGACTCTCTTTTTTATAGTCATGTACTCTATACTGTGGATATGGTGATTGAATTGGCTAAATCCAGTCTATCTATTATTACGCAGTTGAACTTAAATATTCTCATATGTTAGTACCTATAGGGTGATCTCTCAGAGCATGGCCGACAAGCATGTATTAATGTTCCGCCTTAGCCATGCCTTGAATGGCTTTTCACTACGAACCGGGCCGTCTGTTATATAGCAGTGGCCCGAAGCACCATCTAGACACGTTGAAGTGGCTCTAAGTGGCGAGCACTTCTGTCTTAAGAGAGATAGTTTACATAGCATTGGCCCCGGGTCACTATCACACGGCCGCAGACAACCACTGCGTCCTGCCCGGCTGCAGCCGGTTGTTTATATAGCCTCGGGTTGAGTGGCCAATCAGATAGCGATGATCTTGGTTCCGCTCGTGCAACATTCGCCAAGTATGTTCAGATTTTGTATGCACTTTCCATTCATGATCAAATGTCTATACTCACTTCTGTACACTTGCCTTTTATTTCATAACATTTACAGTGATCGGAATTCCGAAAACACATGCCACTGATCTCACATTTCATTAATTTTAAGCTTCTTAATGTAAAATATAATAATTAGAATAAAAGAGAGAGAGTGATTGTTTACTGTAACAGGCAATTCCATTTATTCCCTTTAGAGGGCCATTTCGAATTTCTATAAAATCATCGTTAGAAATATTGAATTCTGAAAGCCTAATCTGAAATCCTGATATTATGTGACGAAATCCATCCGAACGAGAAGCTTTCCACATAAGTCAGGTTTACGGAATTACGATTCTGGCTTTTACACGTTTCCGGTGAATGACCGTCGGCTTTGCACAAAAGCTGAACATGAACATAACAACTTGAAAAGAAGTCTCGCCTAAAGTCATGGCGAATGGCTTCAAACGAGATGCTTTTAAGATTCATGGCATTGCGTCGATGACTGACTAGACGGTATTATGCAACGATTGAAATGGCGCCTGCTATGCACGGCTCAGCTTATCACGTATCTTTACTCTTCAATAGACACATACACCAAGGTAGCCCGGGTGGGCAGGCGGAACAGTGATTCTGCATTAGTAGGTACAAGGGCACCCGAACAACATCCTTGTAGTTTTTGATTGGATTTTTCATTCATCTATATTTATCAAAGTCCGATGTTTTTCGAGATTGACCTAGGGACCACCTCATGGCCAGTCGGTCTAGTACATTGCAGATTTGTTGTCGATGTTTGTCAGTTCCATGCATTATGAGAACATATATTCCGTCCTCATTCCGAGTCGGTCTACCGCAATACGGATTGTCCATGTTTTATGAGGTCAAAAAAGGTACCAACCCCAACGTCAAGTTGGTCTAGCGTACTGCGGATATTTTGCTTTTGATTTTTAAAATGTATCTATTTTCATTAGTGTCCAATGTTTTTCGAGTAAAACCTAGGTATCATTCTATGGCCATTTGGTCTAATGCCTTGCAGAATTTCCCCTGGCAACTTTCTCACTTGCCATGTACCTGGTCCGTGCAGTTAGTACATTATAGTTACCTTGAATTGCAATAAACATGCACATAAATGAATACATGAATACGATAATTGTCAGGTATCATTTTGTATATAAAATTGCTTCCAAATTGTAATATGATTTTCTGTCAGCAGTCCTTTTCACCACTGTATCGAATTGTATTGTATTGTATGTTTATTGACTGTACGACAAAGTACAAACATATATCAAATACAAATACTATCGAATGATAACCATGGATGTCAAAGCTTACCTTCCCAGTACCATTGGTGGCCCAATGAAAACTACAGCCTATAATTGCTGTCAAAATATTTCCCTAAGTGACCTGGCACCTAGTGAGTTATCATTTGTGTTTATATGTACTGGTGATTTGTACACTTATTCGACAAGCCCCAACTAATGATGGTGAACGAATACAGTTGTATGTGTGTGTTAAGCCCTTGTGCTTATGTATATTCTTGTTGTCATGTTTGCTATATGACACTCGCAGTCAGCCAATGTGTTCACTCTAGCGATTTCGCACTTTTTCTATGTTTGTTACTATCATTGTTTGTTTTTCTGCTGATGATCATCGATATGTAATAGACAAGCACCAACTGGTGAATGGAACCAGAAGTAATTTGTTTATAGGCGGAGTATTTGTGTATCTTCTTGTTACCATGGTTGCCCAAATGACACGCATAGTCAGATACTGTTATCAAAATATCTACCGTAGCAACCGGGCATTTTTTTCTTAGAGCATTTTTGTTATTGTTTGGGTTTCGCTAGGATTATATACAGGTATTAGTCAAACACCAATTAAAAAGGCAACCGGAAAAATATGTTTCTAAGCTATATATTTACGTAGCCTCTTCTAACCATGGTTACCGGAAGTACATGCAGAGTCAGTAAATGTTATCAAAATGTCCACCCCAGCAACGGGAATCTTTTTTTTCGCACATTTATGTTATTGTTTGAGTTTCGCAGGGGATTATAAACACTTACTAGACAAGCACTAACTGGTGAAGGGAACCGCAAAAGTATGTGTTTTTGCCTAGGGGAAGGACTAAAATTATGTATGTTTGTTTACCAGGGGTAAAGGGTGCTACACCAACACTTTACTTACATCAACTATATAAAAGAAACACTGTTGTCTCCCGAATATAACCTCGCCAAAGGCATTCTAGTTATGTAACAAAACGTATGAGTGCCTAACTATAAACTGACGTCGTATTACCATGGTCCATGATACCAGGCTACAGTACATTTAGATCAAAAGCGTACTTAACTTCCAACACTTCTCATAAATGTTTGTTTAATGAAATATGTGTCACCTCAACCAAGACTACAAACATTTCGTCGGCAAAGATGCTGATATTTGCAGGTGAGCTTCGTGGTGAAATTCATTTCAAATTAAGTTCAAACAAACGTATGTTTTGACTGCCTAAAAATGTTTTTGCAATAGTCATACAAATGTGTTTTTAATGAAATATGTACTACATAAATCAAAACTATCGACATGCCTTCGTCGTGAATAATCATTTGATTTTCAAAGTAAGTTCAAACTTTAGGTATCTCCTGACTGCCTAAACTAGTTTTTGCAATAGTCGCAAGAGGGAGTTGTGGTTTCAACTGTCGTACGTGATTACTTGATATCCGCCCTCCATTTCAGGGTTACACTGTGTTGGGTAACCCAATATCATCGCTTATTTCAATGGTTAAATACCCAATTTCCAACTGATCAACTTCTTTTGGCACCAAAACCTGAACCTGACCTTAAATGTGGGGGAGCGGTTCATTTGAATTCCTTACCCCTAGTGCGCACATATAGTGGGAGTGTCGCTTTTGGAGGTGTCTCCTTTAACTCACCCAGACATCTTTATATGCACTGTTAACATTTTATTGTTGCATGCACCTTTATCATTGAATCTTTGGCATCCTGTTGGATACACAAGTGCAGAGAGAGAGAGAGAGAGAGAGAGAGAGAGAGAGAGAGAGAGAGAGAGAGAGAGAGAGAGAGAGAGAGAGAGAGAGAGAGAGAGAGAGAGAGAGAGAGAGAGATTTAACCCGATCAATTTTCGGATTTTCTCCCTTGAAAATCATAAGATATATCACGGAAAAGTGGTAATAGCCATTGATGCTAAAACCTTGTCTCATGTACCCGATCATTTCTATCAAATTCATTTGTAAAATACATTTCAGAAAAGGTTTTAAAATGAAATCTGTGTCATCTATAATCTAACAAATTCGCTTCCCTTGTGAATTTATGATTCATTTCTTGGTCAATTAGAAAAGTGTTATATTTCCAGACTGGTAAGTTGTCACGGAGACCATTAGCAATGAATGGGTTAAAACAAGATATCTGATATCAAAGTATGCATGCTGTAAACATTAGGTTATACCCTAGATGAAATTGAGGGTGGCAAAGTTAATCTTGTGGCAAATAAAAAACTATCAAATTTCTTCCAGGATCTGTCGTATCCGGGACGGCATCATGGACCTGTCAGCTATGTATCAACGGAGTCAAGGACCCGAAACGACCTTTTTGAACATCTACAGTTGTTGACCGTAAATAGTTTGAGACACTTTAAGAAGGAAGAGCTCTGTATGACCAAGCATGTCCTATTGCTTATACTGTCACAAGGTCCGATCTTTTGGATGACTTAATAACTGAGAAAATTCCTTGTATCTAAATCAGTTTGCAGAAACTTATGTTTGAAAGACAACTCTTTTTGCAACCTATTTCCATACCAGCGAGATAATAATGCATTGTGTCGTATGATTTTACACTTTCACGTTATAAAATGAAATTACGAACACAAATTCTAGGAAAGATGTCACTAAATATGTAGTCAGGCTCCAAGGACGAATGCGTGGATGACTTAAGAGACAAAAAGCTACGTCAGTAAATCTTTTCAAATGATGCTTTGTATCGTATGATTTTAGATCTTTACAGTAGACAGTCAATTGACATCCGAATACAAATTCTTCGAAAGCTGTCACTAAGATATGTAGTCATGATTTAAGGACGGATGCGTGTGTGGCTCAATGAACAAAATTCGTACCAGAAAATCATTCGAAATGATGCAGTGTAATTATGATTTTGTATCTTCACAGTACACAGTCAATTGATATACGAATACGATATCTCAGAAAGATGTCACTAAAGTATGTAGTTATTATGTAAGGACGGACGTGTGTGTGTGCTTTGATGAACAAACATCACAATATATCTCTGGCTGTCACAGTATTACACACGTTGCTATGTAAAGAAATTATATGCTCTGTCTAAATAGAAATAGGGGAGAGGATGCTCCATTATACAAAACAGTATAAGCAAAATACTTTACACATAATATACTTCAATCCAATTCTAGAAGAAGTATAAAGGGTAATACATTGTATACGGTAACCTGTATTTTGCAGTGAAGACCGGCCCGTTAGAGCACGGTTATATATCTTACACATATGCCTAGGTGAGATATGAGATGAGACGTGTGTTTGAATGCATTTGCATCTGATATATTGCAACACAAATATTCAAATAAAGTAATACTTGGAAATACTTGAAGAGGCATAGTCCAACACAACAGGAAAGACAAACTTCAATAATAATTCTAAAAAGATGTTTCTTATTTGTCAGGAATTTCGCCATTTGCGTCAGATCATGCATACCCCTTGAGACGTAAATGGGTTAATTTAACGACAGCATCTGGCTTTCTATAGGACTAGTAGCCTAGTTACTAGGCTTTTCTGTGTTTCTATTATAGTATATATAAATATATGCCTGCATCTATACTACATTAGGACCACCGGGCTACTGTTGGCAATTTAGTGCATACACTTGCCAGTCGGCCAAGAGCCTTAGTAGCTCGTGTTTCTTGTAATTGATATACCGACTTAAATAAAGATTACATTTACATTTGCATTTTACGAGTGTTCTGTAATGGTAGATTTCCAACTGACCTCCTAGTATACCGTAATGCCATCTATCCACAACGGATGATGTTTATTAAATATGGCCTGGGATATAGGCAGGCTATAGGACAGGATCTTGCATTCTATAGGACTAGGTCCTAGCCTATCCCATGGAACACACCTATATACGGCTCACAGGTAGGCGGAAATACACAGGTGATAATTAGCTATGTAGACGACCCATCATTAGCAGTTTTTCTGTAGGAGGTATGTCTGGTTGCACAACCGCCGGATGGTGTGAATGAATGTGGCTTACCTGAAGGAATGTTGATACCTTTACTTTATTATCTAAGAGAATGGCATCCGAGTCGTTGTTGTTGTTGTTGTTGTATGTGGTTTTTGTTGTTGTTTTTGTTGTTGTTATCGTTGTTGTTTGTTTGTTTGTTGATAGTAGTAGTAGTAGTAGTAGTAGTAGTAGTAGTAGTAGTAGTAGTAGTAGTAGTAGTAGTAGTAGTAGTAGTAGAACAAGAACAATAACAAGAACAAGAAGAGACACGAAGAGGAGGATGGTGAAGAACAAGAAGACGTAGAGGCAGAAAAAACGGATACCAATGATGTATTAAGGGCAGGGATGCAGCCTATACGTTTTTATATGTCTGTAATAATTTATCAATGCCCACAGTGTTCAAAGTATCCCACTTCCTGAGGAGCTGTCAAAGTGGTTTCATCGAGACTATAGAATAACCATTGCTCGTGTACACGCGATAACGGCACTGTAAACACACGCAACAAGTGTTTAGACAATAAACACTCCATGAACATTTATAGCCGTCTCTAGTGGACGTGAGGGCTCCGAAAACACAAGTCTGCTTAATGTTAGGGTGTTATAGAAATGCTTCTCTCTCTCTCTCTCTCTCTCTCTCTCTCTCTCTCTCTCTCTCTCTCACACACACACACACACACACACACACACACACACACACACACGAACCTGTATACACACACACTTTTATACACACACACACACACACACAAACACACACACACACGCACGCACACACACACATGAACATATGTTGTTATCATTTTCAGGTACGTTTGATTGAACCAGAATTAATGCAACACACAGGATGTGGATTCAATGCAGATTTGATATTTTCACTTGATGTTATTATCCTTATTTCAAAGTAGAAACCCTGGGAGGAGTCACACCAAAAACAACATACCAATCCCCATCATCAGCATCATCCTTATCACTTACACACTCATACAAACTCTCTCTCTCTCTCTCTCTCTCTCTCTCTCTCTCTCTCTCTCTCTCTCTCTCTCTCTCAAATACACCACACATAAGATTGATTTGATCGCTATACAATTAAATGTGAGGACTTTCACCTAAACCATACACCTTCCGGAATCTTTATGGTGCATCATTTCAACAACAACTCCCTTATTGTAGCTTATCAGCTTTAAAATTACAGGGAAACCCGAGGAGAGGAGATATAAATATGTCACTATGTCGGGTAGGCAGGGCATTAGGAATTTACGGTACACACACGTGCCCGCCGGTAGGGTCCCGGAGCACCCTACCAGACATGAGTCAGGATCCAGGGTATGGGGTGTGGGTATGCGATACGTACCCATAGTCGGTTCACGAGCTGAGGTGACAGACAGGAAGCGTACCCAAGCCTTAGTCATGAGTCATCGAGGGTGCTGCTCTACTGAGACCCCTGCTCAATACAAACCTGATATATATACATACATGTATACATACATACGTACATACATACATACATACATACCCAGAGAGAGAGAGAGAGAGAGAGAGAGAGAGAGAGAGAGAGAGAGAGAGAGAGAGAGAGAGAGAGAGACCAATTGGCTCAAAAAGCTGAACAACTTAACTCAATAATTTTCCTAGTTCATGCCTTGCTTTGCCGCCATGTTTCCAACTGGACATTCCTCTATTAATGACTTTTACATTTTGGAATTAAACGAATTCACAAAGCTCTCTATCAACTAAGCCAGATTCTAGATAACGTGAAGGAGACGGGAGATGATAATGTTAGAGGAAACCAGGTTAGCTTTGTGAAAACCACCGAGAGACCAGAAGTCACGTGTAACTTACTTACATGACTACTTACAAAGACATGATCGAACCTCAAGTCACTGGCAACCTCCTTACTATGGTGAAAGCTAGTGATTTGTCGACAGGTGGGTAATATGTTCTGTACTACACTATATTACTCTATGCTTTTAATTTGCTGTAATTTGTTATCAAAGCTTGGCATAGGAGAATGTTGCTAGTATGTGATTGAGCTCACAATGTTTGCATGCACTGCAAGCATGTTAACGTTTAGATTAATCAACTGACACCACTTCACGTGTGCGATTTTTCAACGAAGCATTTATGAATTTGAACACTTATTTGAGTACAATCTCATATATTTCTCTGCATGGGGCAACTGAGTCGAAATCACCTCACAGATTTTCTGCCGTGTGTCCTAGAAGTAAACACCCGATTCACACATTGGCATAACTTTGATATGTATGCAACATCATATTTCAGGCAATACCAAATGGATGTCCCACTTTGTAAATGCACAGCCTGCTCAGGTTATGTTGCGTAACCAGCATTGCATACTTATATTAATTTAAGATATTATATTCAGTAGAATATTTGTGGCTTGTATTATATACTTCTTAACGTTAACCTTGAACAGTCATCCTCATTTAATTCATAGTTTCTTTGCTATAACCGGGGCTTACACCAACAACTTTCTAAGAGGGGTTGCCCATTGGCCGGACAGTCTAGCAAAATAAACTGCTCAATGTGACACGCACAAGCAACTGACTGAGTGCCGCTTTTGATATGTGGGGAAATTATACTTGTCTTTGGATAAGCCGGCAATATTCTATCCGGATACATTGTGTGTGTCTTGATTGCAAGTGATACTGGCCATTACCCGCCTTAAAGTATTGGGTGGAGGAAAGTGTGTTTGGCAAATTGTGTGTAACCCTCCAGGAATGGAAGGGTTACTCTCGACTAACTACAAACATCGCATAAACTACGCAAGACGCTGCCCTAGTTCTTTACTCACACCTGGTAGTACCATTAATGGGACGGCGACCACCCAAAGGGCTTTCAACAGTCCACCTATCCATCCTGACCCACTGTATCTCACCTCATAGTCTCCACCAGACACCTCTTCTGCAAACAGAGCTTTCCACAACCAACAAACCCCTATTACCTACTATTTACATAGCCATTCTACATAGTCACTTGTAACATTTCCCCATGCTTTTAAGACTTTGACTCGTCTTGTGTCTCGACTTCATTTTTTATTGTCCGGTATTCTAGGTTGTCAATCCCCCTCAACGAAGGTAAATATAAAGTATTTACCCTCAAGCAACTCGGTTAATTTAGTGGGCTTATCCGGTCTCTTTGAAATCATGTCCCAAAATGACCCTATTTATGACAGTCGTTTGATTGAAAATGCACTTCTTAATACCCATCAGGGGGATTGTTGCCATTGAGTGAAAATTATGTTCTCAAGATCTTTTTTACCTTGATCTAAGGTCATGTGGGTATATGTAAAAATAAAACTGCAAACCGCTGACAATAATACTCTCACATTGAAATAGTACATGTAGTAGTAGTAGTAGTAGTAGTAGTTGTAGTAGTAGTAGTAGTAGTAGTTGTAGTAGTAGTAGTAGTAGTAGTAGTAGTACATGTAGTAGTAGTAGTAGTAGTAGTAGTAGTAGTAGTAGTAGTAGTAGTAGTAGTAGTAGTAGTAGTAGTAGTAGTAGTAGAAGAAGAAGAAGAAGAAGAAGTTGCAGTTGTAGTCCAATTTCAAATTTCGATTATCGTCAGTTTTTATGCCTTACTGCGGCTAAGTCGTAACTAGGCAGCTGTAATTTTTTGAGTTAACGGAGTACTCGGCGAAAACCCCTGTCTAACCCCAAGTCACTGGCAACCTTCTCACATACCCCGGCCGTGATTCGAACGCGGGCAGTGGTGAGAGACAGCTAGCAGCTGTCAACGCCTTCTACCACACAGCAATCAGGGCATGCCTAGTATTAAGTGATAGTAGTAGTAGTAGTAGTAGTAGTAGTAGTAGTAGTAGTAGTAGTAGTAGTAGTAGTAGTATTAATAGTAGTAGTAGTAGTAGTAGTAGTAGTAGTAGTAGTAGTAGTAGTAGTAGTAGTAGAAGGTGAAGTAGTAGTTTAGTAGTGGCAGAAACAGCACCGCCAACACCAGAAGTAGTAGTAGTAGTAATTGAAGCTGATGTAGTAGATAAGTAGTAGCAGAACCAGCAACAGCAGCACCAGTAGTAGTAGTAGTAGTAGTAGTAGAAGTAGTAGTAGTAGTAGTAGTAGTAGTAGTAGTAGTAGTTGTAGTAGTAGTAGTAGTGGTGGAAGTAGTAGTAGTAGTAGTAGTAGTAGTAGTAGTAGTAGTAGTAGTAGTAGTAATTGGAGTAGTAATCGAAGCTGATGTAGTAGTAGTAGTAGTAGTAGTAGTAGTAGTAGTAGTAGTAGTAGTAGTAGTAGTAGTAGCAATAGTAGTAGTAGTAGTAGTAGTAGAAGTAGTAGTTGTAGTAGTAGTAGTAGTAGTAGTAGTAGTAGTAGTAGTAGTAGTAGTAGTAGTAGTAGTAGTAGTAGTAGTAGTAGCAGTAGTAGTACAATGTTCAGTGACTCCAGATTTTTGGATGACATGGGCACATTGGAGCTTAAAGGACTACCTGAACATACAAACGCCTAGACGCCTTTGAGCCTTACATTCCTCACTGAATCACTAAATCACTCTTGTCAACATCCTCATGTTGCTCTTTGTCCACTAAGTTACCCTTGCCACCCTCTGAACCCTAGAAAAATGCCAGCACCGTATAAATCATAAAGCCAGCAGGTTAATACCATTACACATTGAGGCACACAATTAACTTTATTTGTTAAATTCCTTTTACCCTTGCGACAAAAACACACCCTCAATCGCAGTCAATTCCAAACGAATGAGTTCGAAACTATAAACTAACATAAAGTCAAAAGAAGCAATAAATGATAATGTGTCCTTAGACCTAGTTCAGTTCCCTCACTACAGAGTCCATAGTCATTCACACACCAGTAAATGTTTTCGTTGATTTAGGCTGGGTTTAAATCAATGTTTTATTGGTCAGGTTGAAAAGGGGAACAGGAGGGTTGACAGTGTTTAGAGGAGTTTGTAGGCTCTGGCTTAGTAGTACACTCACCTACCTGTTTGAAGCTACTATTAGAGAATCCGGCATGGTGAATATCTATACACGCAATAAACATATTTAACCGCCAAAATCTAAAAAAAAGTGATTATCGGCATCTTCAAACACAAACGACCTTGAGTTGTTCTGTGTTTGTAGTGTTTGTAATTTTAACATAATAAAGCCTTAATGACTGTTCTCACGGGCAGTATGTGTATTTAATGTGCGCCTGAAGGTATCCTGGCCAGACCGAGGGCCGAAGGCCCGAGGTCTGGCCAGGTTGCCTGAAGGCGCACATTTAATACACATACTGCCCTCGTGAACAGTTATTAAGGTTTTTATTATTGCTTCCCTGAATGAGACATTTCTTGTGATCTGATTTATAGTATCTTGTGATATATGGTATGCACACCCACAATAAGAACTAAAAAGGGCAATGTTTTCTTCTACTTTCTTTCTTTTAATTTCTGCTATTTATTTTTTATGAGAACTTGTGTAGATAATGCTAAATGGCATTACCTCATTTAACAATTTTGAATCTGAAATATCCATGAATCGTATAAAGCTTTTTGCTTCTCCCATGATAGACTGGTCCCTTGCTCTATGAGTAATATTGGTACTCTGTCTCACACTTACCACACTGCAACATATACAGTAGGATGTGGAGTGAGAGAAAGGGAACCAGCTGAAAAAGAGCCATCTAGTGGGCACACCAAGAACTAGTTATATTGTAAGTTTCACCACAAAAGTTCTCTTATTTTTTATTCCAAAACTTTTTCTTCTTAAATAAGCCTTTGAAAATGTTTCAAAAAATGTGTTACATATTTTAGATTCCACTGTTGTGATCATTTGAGTTTAATGTGCTTATTGTAAGCATTTTTGTTTCACAAATTTACTGACTAAGCATGAGAGTGAGATGCAAGAAGAAAGTACCTATTTGTCCGCCTTCTTTAAACAACAAATGAGCTATGGTCGAATCGTGTCAGTGACTGACCTAGATAGCCTTGCAGGGCATTATGGAGTGAGATTTAATGCCCTGCGGTGGAGGGCATTATGGGGATTTAATGACCGGTCACATGGTACAAATCCTGAGTGCTGATTGGGTGAGCCAGAGGAAGAAATAATAAATGCTATTATTATTGCTTGCTTTTGATTGTCCAATCAGCAATCAGGATTCGTACCATGTGACCGGTCACTAAATCCCCATAATGCCCTGTGACGCAGGGCATTAAATGTCACCTCATAATGCCCTCCAGAGCCTATTGTTGGTCTGCACACTACATATCACAAGACACTATTAATTAGACCACAAGAAACGTCGTATGCAGGGAAGCAATAATACATACATAGTTTATTGACTTGTAGTTTCACTACAAAAATATACATATAGCAAATCAAACATAAATACAGGATCAAACAAATATAAGTAATATACTGTAGGGTTTAAGCACCCAGAAAAGAATAAATTAAATACAAATTAATTACAGAGGAAAAAGTTATATTCTGGATCACGTCCTAATATCTTTAACTGGTCATTATCGCCCGGTGGAACGCATTGTAATGATAAAAACCTTAATAACTGTTCACCAGGGCAATATGTGTATTAAATGTGCGCCTAAAGGCATCCTGGTCAGACCGAGGGCCGTTCATTTATTCATTCATTCGGTAGGAATACTTGATCTCTCAGGTCTCTGCAAAGAAGAGCAGTGTAAGGAATGAAGATCCTAATGCACACAGACAAGTGAAAAGTGTAGTCTTACATTAGACGGCTTGGTTTTGAAGCAAGCCTCCAGACGAGATTTGTAACGTGTCTCCAATAATATCTTACCAAAAGACCTTAGCGGATAACTATATTGTCTACGTTCTTCCTATTATTTCTGTTAGTTCATTATTATTCTACGCTATAATTTTATAATTTGTGTTTTTTCTTTATGATTTACTCCCTTGTAGTATGTTTCACCATTCATTCATGTATGATTTTGGAGATGTCAGTCAATAAACATACATACATAGCATTCCATTACAGTTTGTAAATACACACTAAATCCTGATCAAACGCCAGAAATCTAAAGTCAAATACAATGGGAGCGGTGTGCTTTGGTTTTATTCAATAACACTGTAAGTATCTGGTGTACTTTGGGAACTTGTATTCGGTAAGTTTATTTTGTGAATTCCTATCTCTCTACCTGGTGATATTAGACCATCTCAACCCACACAGACAGACAACCAACATGCTCGCGATAATGTCTATGACACTGATTGATCTACATGGAAGTGGTGATGATAAATTCATTTGTAGTTGGATTTCACATATTGTGCAAAAATAGTAAGATATTTCATTAACAGGTGAAATATTTTAAAAATGTTACAAGAGATTTTGTTTATCTCTAGCATCAATGAATATTCTTTCAATTCTTTTTGATTTGGCAAAATATGACACTGACACACACGAACACATATGTATGTATGTATGTATGTATGTATGTATGTATGTATGTATGTATGTATGTATGTATGTATGTATGTATGTATGTATGTATGTATGTATGCATGCATGCATGCATGCATGCATGCATGCATGCATGTATGTATGTATGTATGTATGTATGTATGTAAATATGTGTATGTGTGTGAATGTATGTATGTATGTATGTGTGTATGCTTGTATGTGTGTATGTATATTACAATGTATGTATGTATGTATGCATTATGTATGTATGTATGTATGTATGTATGTATGTATGTATGTATGTATGTATGTATGTATGTATGTATGTATGTATGTATGTATGTATGTATGTATGTATGTATGTATGCATGCATGCATGCATGCATGCATGCATGTATGTATGTATGTATGTATGTATGCATGTATGTATGTATATATGCATGTATATACATGTATGTACATGTATGTATATGTGCGTATACAATAAGCAGGTATGAAGTAAACCTTAAATAAAACGTAACATGGGTGTGCCATTTTTCGTGGAGGACAATCGCAGTCATGGGAATTGTTCGTGATTAGCCATTGCTAACGTCGCTCCCTGCCCTATCTACCGAACCACAGGCACATGCCACTGTATCCTAGCCCTTATGCTGCTGGTGGATGATTTTGCCAATACAAAATGATGCAAACCCCCTGAAAAATGACTGAATCCCTGTCACATGGGCACCCACCAGAGAGCACCCAGCGAGAGCCTTCTAATGAATACAAACACAACAGGGTTTAGGTGTTTTTCAGGAATCTGTGGGACCTTGTGCTTTTGACAAAGGTAGCCCCAGCATTGGGAGGGTTAAGGTCAGGCTAGATGTGCCCAATTAATTTCGTTCAATGTTCCCAATTATTCTTCCTGATGTTTGGATAGTTATTTAATACTTCAAGTTATCACTAAATCAAAGAATGATGTAGCACAATACTGCATTAGAAAGTCAAGTTGGCAGTATCAAAATTCTTACCATGACACTTTCAAATGTATATATAGTAATTTGATAGTCCCTATATCACAACACACAAATATAATTCACATATTTCTCCCCAATCTTTTCATTACCGCCAGTAATTTATCTATATTGTAAGATGGGTATCCAACCAAGACAGAATTTATTGGATTTCAAACTTAATCTATTGCTTAATAATTGCTATTGACGAGTATATGAATTCACATCTTCATTCAGGTTCCATTGCTTTAGCAATCGGTTTGAAAACACGTTGAACTGATGTGAACTCGGTAGAGTTTCTTTTTGTTGAACATCGTGAGCGTATGTTTTGTTATTTAGTCACCCCCTGCCGTCTGTGGAAGTGACTAGAACCAGTGTTCGCCCTCAATAACAGAAAGTTGACACTACTTCATACGACACGCACTGACGATCGCCTGAATACCGTGACACTGCTGATCCCAGCTAGATATTTTATTTTTCTACGCACGAAAAACCCAGAATGAGCAGAAAATCAAAATGCGCGACTTGGTAGCCCTTTTTTCTCTCAAATGGCCACTTTTCAAAAATCACAAATTTGTCTCTAGCAGAAAAAATCCACCAAACAGCCAATTTCGTTTTACATTTCCTTTAGTCTTGTCTCACAAGGTATAACATATCCAAAAATTACAAAATTCTAAGGGCAATAAGAAAACTGGTGCGGGCATCCTTAAGGGCCCTTCATATCAACCCTTTGCGCAACTGATATGTTTGTTACTTATTTATCGTCATTTTTTCTACCATAATTAGGCAAACATTGACTAGCAAGTACTGTAAATGTGGTGGTTGAAACTTGAATACCCAGAAAGTATCATCAACCAAAGTATTGAATTCTGAATACCTTCCCGCACACAGGTGCGAACCGAACCGGATACAAACCCGAAATATTTGGCAGTGGTAATGCCCTAGACCACTCGGCTAGCGGGGCGGCTCCTCTGCATTGCGTGGACATACCCCATAAATGACATAAGTGATTGGAACCAGTGCTTATGCCCTAGACCACTCGGCTAGCGGGGCAGTCCCTATGCATAGCGTGGACCTACCCCATATATGACATAATTGATTGGGACCAGTGTTTATGACCAATAGCAAAAGGTTAACACAACTTCATACTACTCGCATTGGAAACCCACGAGTGAACGTCTGAATACCAAGGTCCTATCAGTGAACTAATGTGTGTTGTGAAGAGCATTATAATTGCAATTTCCGAGTGCGTTGCAAACCAATATTACATGAAAGTGCTACTCGCACTATGCCCTTAACTCTTATGCTGCTGGTGTCTAAATTGGCTAATACAGAATGGTGCAAAATACCTGTAAAATGACTGAAACCGTGGCACATAGGCACTCACCTGAGAGTGCTCAATCAGAGAGCTATCCAATGAATACTCTCATGACAGGGTTTAGATAGGTTTCAAATATATTTGCTTTCCTCTACATTGGACGAAAGTAGCCTCAGAATTAGAAGGGTTAAAGTTCTATACCTTTAAAGCCTAATTTTAATAAGGGATGAGAGTGATGAAACCCCTCGGGTTCTCCTCGAATCGGCAATAGAAACTGCTTGCTTCAATCTCGCTGTTGTAGATGTCTTAAGGAGGGATGTAGATTAAATGGGAATGAAGCGTATCGTGGGAATGATTTAAACTTAAAGAACACTTAACTAGTATCCTGTTAAATGTCTGTTTTGGACTCCACACCGCGACCACCCCTCTAATTATATCTCAAGTGATGCCTTAATGGATTAAAGAAATATCGCTGTCATCAACCACATAAATCTTCCAAGGCCATGGAATACATGCTTTTTAGAGATTACCCTTTTTGTATAAGTCTAGGGTGTTCTTACCCTCTACCGGGTACTAGTACACTAGACGGGTGTTCTGTACCTAAAGGTAAGGGCATGGTTGACGTCCGGGGTGTTTGGGCTGTCAAGGGTAGTGAAGTATAGGTACACCAGGGTGTCCATTTACTAATCACCCTCCCATTGTACCAACTGCCAGTGTCGGGTATAAATAACTATACTATTCCTAACGCTCACCCAAAATACCATAGAAGGCAACAGTACCCGGGTTGCCTTACACAGCACCCCGGGTATTAGGCTGAGTTGTCCGGGTTTTTGCATCCTTTTCATGCCCGGAGATAGATTGGAGGTTGGTCAGTTTGTATATGAATAATAGTGCCCCGCCCATTAGCTCTGAAAGGTAACTCGAATGCAGGTATGTCACAAACCGGTTTACTCCCAAACGTCATGACCGTACCTTTGGCATTCTGAGACATGTAACTTATTACTTGTAAGATTAGGGATCGCAAGTTGTTTTTTGTATGAGTTTTCTTTTTCTAACTATGCAGTTACATGTATATAGTGCATAATGTTATATTTCTACCATACTCCGAATTCTACAAAATATTCCGGTTTTTTTCTATACATGGGTAACCTTAATACATATTTCCCTATTTTTGCATTTTAGTGACATCTTGGGTTTTGAATTTCTATAAAAAGGGGCGCTTTTTGACATGTCGATGCAATATCTATACCCATACGCGACCCTGCATAAATCATATTTAGAGATTCTACATAGATATTCTAGGCATGGGCCATACTTTTGTTTTGTTGACAAGACCACCTGGGAGGTTTATTCAGAAACAATAACCCCACTGTTTCCGACCTTTGAGGAGGGTGACGTATCATTTAAAGTAGTTTTTCAACCCCCTGCCTTTCAGCATTTGTTCTGTTTGCAGTTTTCCAAGGAGTAGAATTCGCACAGGTATCTCCTTTCATGCTATTACTCTTGCACATCTTAGGAGTCGTATTGGTATGGTGTGAAATATGTCTAATTACATGCATCCTACTTGGTTGAGAAGTCTTGCGCAAAGGGCTGTCTTGATGGGTGAGTGGACTAAGGCGTTGCCACGGACTGCTTGCTGTCTTTCACCACTGTCTTGGTTCGAATACCAGCTTGGGCACGTAAGAAACATACCAGTGACTTGTGATTATAGACGGCGGTTTTCGACGGGTTCTCCAGCTTTCTCCACCACTTATAACTGGCTAGGCACAAATTAGCTAGAATATGGCAGAAAAAGTAATGATAATCGAAATCCCAAATCTAGCGCACAGCTCCACACATACTAAGGCGTGTCTCATCTCTGGACAAGGCATACGGTTTGCGCTTGCTTGTTTGTATATTCAAATGTTGTAGTGAATATTATGGTTAGCGCTCACTATCAACCACATTCCAGTGGGGATATAGACTTAATTATCACTAAAAGAATGATGGCAGAGAAGATGTGAATGGAATAGACACAGTAACAGCATTAGTATATATATATATATATATATATATATATATATATATATATATATATATATATATATATATATATATATATATATATATATATATATATATATATATATATATATATATATATATATATATATATATATATATAGATTTATATATATATCTACGTATATATCTATATCTATCTATCTATCTATCAATCTATATATATATATATATATAAATATATATATAAATATATATATATATATATATATATATATATATATATATATATATATATATATATATATATATATATATATATAAATATATATATATATATATATATAAATATATATATATATATATATATATATATATATATATATATATATATATATATATATATATATATATATATATATATATATATATATATATATATATATATATATATATATATATAATATATATATATATATACATGTTTGAGTATGATGGGTCAGTCGACAACAATAATCGAGTCATGTTCCAGTGGATGAGATGTGGACAGCCCTGCAAAGCAATCCGCAATATCTGGAGAACATCTTGCATGAAGAATGTTCTTGCGTAAGGAGAGGAGGGTAGTTTATAAGGGCGTTTTGTTATGTCTGGGGAAATGTTATACGGTGCCTTGTGAGCTTTATGACACTTGTTAGTTCATCCATCCAGGTTCCAAATCCGTAGACAATCAAATGATTGTGGAACTGGTCACGTTAGGATACGTCAGTTTGGAACATACATGTATGCGTATAGAATGAAGCCGTTGAAAAAAACTTCATGCTAATTCTGTCCGATATATCTCTTAAGTAATATATTATTAGAAAGTGTGGCAGAAAATAAGGGCGCATAATCTTCGAACAATAAATAACAACCGTGACGATGTCACTTAACGCTTGTACACCATCTCTACTATGAGGAGAACATCACTGCTTAACCCTAGAAAGGAGTCCTGTATCATGTAATACCTTTTGAAAGAAAACAACCATATTAAAAAGAAGTAGCGGCAGCAGCAGAAGGTAGTAGTAGTAGTAGTAGTAGTAGTAGTAGTAGTAGTAGTAGTAGTAGTAGTAGTAGTAGTAGTAGTAGTAGCAGTAGTAGTAGTAGCAGTAGTATACTAAATGACACAAAGTACAGCAATCATAATTAAATCGTTGCCCTGAAATATTCTGACAATTAAGGATTTATTCTCAATTTACTTTCCAAAGATCATACCACCCAAGAAGATTTTTTTAAAGAAAACTCTGAGAATAAATGGAGGAATGACCTCCTGTCTCCAATGAGAAGAGGCTGATCAGTCAAGACGTATTGTTGTGTCTGGCAGATATATATGGGTCTATAAGGATTGTGACAAATGAGAAACCACAGTCATTTTCTTTCATCTATTGCAATGGATTGTCCATTAGTCAAATATGGCTTCTCTTCGTTTTGTCTCTGATACCATCGTCTAAACGTAATGGAGTCCGTGAAACATATCTAGTTAAAAGATTTGTACTAAAATCTATAAAAGTTATAAACGCATGTTTCCATTAGATTTGTAATTGCCATCTACAAAAATAAGATGTAAGTCTTAAAACAAGTATCATTTAGCAGCATTCATAAGTTGTTAAGAGGTATCATGCAACACTTCATATGGTACCACTCCATGTATTTATTTCAAAGGAGGTGACCTAGTGCGCATGCGCATATAAAACGTCCTGTACATGATTATGTGGCCTTTGAAATATGTGTACATATACATCCCTACATGCATGTATGGCTTATGTATTCTGAGCATGATAATAAGTTGCAGTACTATGCACGCAATTAGACGGATATTCACTCTCTCACGTGACTAGAATAAATTCCATATCACATAAGAGGGTACCCAATAAGTATTCCAAATTGCATTTTCAAAAGGATATAATTTATTGCAACCCCCATACTGTGAGAACATGAAGTCCTCTCTGTAAAGCAATTTTAGTTTGGTATAAGATGGAATGCTGTAAGTGTCAATTACACGTGTTTTATCTGCGAGCGACTGCTACTAAACACCTTTTTGCTGATGTGAGTATTTGATTGTAAAAAGATGCACGTCTTAAGGTCTGAATGTCTCTATATGGAGTCACCTTTCTCGCTGCATCTTTCTGAAAGATGTTGGCAAGTATCATTGAAATGCCAGATGCACTTTAAATAACTTGAAGAATACTCACTGACGAACGGTCGAGACGGCGGCTGACAAATGGGTAAACTTTTCAAACTGGTTGAGACTTGCGTTTTGAATTACATCATTATTTTTTTCTATTCATGAGTGCAATAACCTTCCCTTTAAGTCGGAATGGTTGGGAGTGATTTTATGATTCAGTTGTGTGGTTTAATTGGGATTCTTTCTGAACCTATAATTAAGGTAAATCAATCAAGGTTATTGGCCTCTTCCTTAATCACAGTCACTTTGATGTTTGAAAAATATAGGTACATTGATTTCACTTGATATCTTTCGGAAGGTTAATGTATGTCAGTGTGGCTAATTGTAAATATATTTATCCAGAGGATATCTTACAACCTCATGCCATTTTTGTAGTTGAAAATGAAAATAATCAGGTGATCGAAGTCAGCCTGAAGTACCATATCATCAATGGCGCCGCTTTTGCAATTACTATTAGAAAGAACAGATAGCATAAAGGTTTTATGTAAATCCTTCATAGTACCAGTTCAAATATCATGGTAAATATATTTTAGAGAATGGTATCAGCTAGGTACAAAAAAAGTAAAGCCCCTGCATCGACCAAGGTGGTAAATGAGTATTCTCCCATGCAATTAATTGAAAAAAGGTTAAATGGTGTTCAGGTGTTGACTTTCTATTATCTAATAAGATATATAGTTATTCAGCCACATTGTAAAGGGACTCCATCTGAGATATACACACACCGTCTACTATAAAACTGTCAATGTCAAGTGCCTTGGATGTATACAACAGCCACTAAGGACCTAAGACAAGGACAAAGAAAAAGTCATCAATTTTAAATTGGTAAAAATCGAGTGAAATGGTTATCCTGGGCACAGCCTTTCCCACATAAAACATCTGGATGATTTACGAGTTAGTCTTGATATGGCAGAAAAGGTGACATAATGTTCTGTTTTCCAGACATTCGTGATGGTTTGATGTGTAGCCGTGTCAGAGTAACCTATAACCACTGAGCCAAGCAAAAATACAACTCTTTGGGTCAGAACTGGGGCAAGTCAGTTCTTTGAGATTGCCAACACGCCTTTGATACGGTCTGCTATATCACAGGCGCCGTCTTACAGCAGCCATAGGAGAAGCAGAAGATGGCTGGCATGATGTATGGCCTGACGATTCGTTATTTGATATCATTTTTGTTATTTTTTTCGTCTTTTATTCGAATTCATTAAATAGTACCTCTGGTACCTCTCAGATGATAGTGACACATTAAATTCACATAGTAATGGAAGTCACATCACGAAATTCGAAAAGTACATAATTTGATTTCTTTCAAAAGGGTCTTATGATATCAAAGCAGGCTTTTAAATATGTGGATGAGTGAGCCAAGTAAGGTATCTTAAGGCATGGAACCATAGAACCGCTCTTATGGGACCCCCCTGGATTCGCACCATATCAATGGATAGTTGTACAACTTTTATATTATTGTTCAGTGATATTTCTTGAAATCTATCACTACGGAGACATAACAATCCTGTTGCACATGTGTGCAATTTGAAATTAGGGTTCCAGAATATATATATATATATATATATATATATATATATATATATATATGTATATATATATATATATATATATATATATATATATATATATATATATATATATATATATATATATATATATATATATATATGTGTGTGTGTGTGTGTGTGTGTGTGTGTGTGTGTGTGTGTGTGTGTGTTTGTTGCACGTATGCCATAATTTAAGCAAGAGAGGTCTTTGCGTTTCAATACCAAAGACAAAATAAAGCTATCCAATGAAGGAAAGGGTTAACACGCCCTATTCAAGCATTCGTGTAAAAAACATCTAATTTTAGTAGGTCATAGGTCATCTGTCTGCCATCAGTCTGTATGTGTTACACAGCAAGTGGTTGAAACCTCATCTCATTTCCCCATTAGACTTTACAGAAAACAGACCAATGAACTGAAACTGCAGGAACCCAAATCCTCAATGAAACCCGACTAACACAGTCCTGCCCAGACCCAGTGTTTACTCAAGGAAACCCCGCCGCACAACTGAAAACATTGCAACTGTCTGAAAATCTTTTTAGTGCATTTTTGAATAACCCTACTGGAACCAGTATTTTCTCCTATAATTATGTAGGCCAGTGGCTTGTGTGTGGGCAACACTTTTTTAAGGCTTGGAAATCTTCTTCAAAGAGTTCCCAGATGCTGCATGAAAAGTACATACACAGTGGGACTTTTCAAAGTTTAACATATTCGCTCCCGATTTTCTTATATAGGTGCCTAGTTTATTGAGATTGGCATTTCTAGAGCAGTTTTTTCTCGTTCGACCTTTTAAGATGTATATACTACCAGAAAATAGGCCAACGATACATGTATATGGCAAGGATGCTATAAAATCACTTATCCACATTTAAATGCTCATCTCTGCTTATTTTGTGGGAAGAACATAAAGTATGTCTCATACAATTCACAATGAGCCACATGTTAGATAATCAGAAACTTGTGATAAGAGTTGGTGTACTAAATAAAAATAAAAAATGAATAAATATTCATTCATTGTCAGTGATTAAGCCAATGTCATGTTAATTAATCCGCGATTACTTCTCGGTGATGCATACTGGTATCCTTACCCTTTATGGCCAACACATCATTAGTAAAAAAAACGCTATGTAGGCTTCAGAAAGGGCGAATAAGCCAATGAATAGAGCTAGTATATCCTATGACATTAACAGTGATTTATTTCCATACTCTCCAGCCGCAGAAAAGTTGTAAACCCCTAAAATGGTCACACCAATGTATGAGCATTATATGAGCAAATTCATTTCTCTGCTGTAAACCTCACTCACCATGGTTTACTGCAGTCATTAGCACAAAGTAAAAAAGTGATGTTTTCTTTCATTTAACAAGAATCTCTTGTCCTGCCCTGACTCTGTTGACTGTGGTCTTTGTGTGGCATTGTTAAGTGATTAGCATCATGGGTGTTCCTCCACAGAAAGGCCGTGTCAAATTAATTGCGAGAAGACTTGCCTCTTTGTGAGTATTCTGTGGGCTGCCGGAGACGGTAATTTAACCCTTTCACGCCTAGATCTCTCCTCGTAGAAAGGGTCGTCTGGATCTAAGATACTTTTGACAATTACGCAAGAAGGAAACATAATTGTAGAAAATATTTGGAGAAGATTTGAGGGTGCTATTCAGATAAACATTTCTCCATCAAATATTTTTCAAAATGTCCTTTTCAAAAGGATGAAATAGTAAGAATAGTGCGATAGTTTTTATCACATTCATTTATTGTTTAGTGTATCCCCAGGCACACTTTACTAGCAGGCGACGCTCAATTGCCACTACATTCGATCGAGCTTAAGATAGTATTCACATGTAGGTAAAGGAGTGTGGTATTTTATACATTTAGAGAAGCGAGAATATCTTTGCCGGTTGATTTTAACAACAACATGAACATGATAGCTCTCTGTGTTAATAGCCTTATTGACTGTTTGCATGGCGTTATGATGATTTAACAAGAACCTCTGAAAGTGTTATACTGGCCCGAGGGCTGTGGCGTCTACCAGCCACGGAGGCCTTGCTGAAACTCTGATGGGCTGCTGGCCTCAGTATGTTAACAACCTATATTGCCCTGTCAAACAGTCAATAAGACATATGGTATATTTACCATATTGATGATTGCATTCACTTTTTATATCATCATCTTGAGGGTACAGTGGGTATTATCAATATAAATGTTCCAGTTGTCCCTTTACTACGTTTACAAATAACCCTAATGGTTCGAATGATACACGAATTGGAGTACATGTACAGTGCTGACATTTAATTCCTGCACTAAATGCGTGGGCAGACCGGGCATAATACACGACCGCACGCCCGATTATCACCAAGTTTCTTGGGTATGAATGCATGGATGACCTCACAACTGAACGTAGCTTTGTTCTTCAAGTTACGTGGGTCATGGCGTGCTTGGCTTAATTTTTGACATGTTATCAAAGTGTGTTTGTACAACCAGGCACTAGCAGACGTCCGGTCGACTGGTGCAGGAATTAAATGTCTGTACTGTACTTTGTATTCTCTCCACTTGAATAAGTATGTTTCTTCATAAATGAAATTCAGGAAAAATCAACGAGTTCAGCTCTCTTTTGCGTATTTCCCTCACCAATGTTACTGATTGTATTCACCCCATTGTATTGTCTGTATACAGTTCGTATATTCACAGTATATGTGTATTTACAATAACGTAGCATTCATAGGGCCTGTTATGATGGCCGTATGGTCAAAGCCGTTGCACTGAATGATAGCTATCTACAAAACTGTCCGGGTTCAAATCTCGGCCGGGGCATGTGAGAAGGTTGCCAATGACTTGGAGTTAGGCGGTGGATTTCGACAGGTTCCTCCATTCCTCCATCACTTGCAAGCGGCTTCTCAAGATTTAGCCGCATTATGGCGGAAAAAGTGACGAAAAGTCGAAACTCCATAGCATTGATATGATGAGTTTAACCCTTTACCTACTGGCGCCATTTCTTGACCAGACCTGCAGTGCTCTTTTGTATCGAACCGCCCTGGTGGACTTGAAAAGCTTGTTGTCAAAGGCTCTCGTGGGGTTATAATGTGGCCGTACTATGCTAATCAGTATAAAGGTAGTGTAGCAATTACGAAGTCCATTTTATGCTATTGGAAGAAATAATACTGAGATACATTGTTGAATTTGCTTGCTGCTTTTTGTGCCCCTAGGGCTACAGGGTGTACACAAGGGAGCTCGAATGTGTGCTTCCCGTACTTAAAAGGTTAACGGAAACCGTTCATGTGCAATGTATTGGGGATACAAAGGTTAATTTTAAGTATACCCTGTCAGATTTTGCTTCATGTATGTCTTGGTGGTTTTCATGGCCCGATACATTAGGATAAACATCAGTGTTGTGTAATATGACGTGCTTCTTTTGGTTCACTGTTTTTCTGAATCTTTCATAAATGGAATGAATAAGAATACAAGCTTTGTATGAACGTCTGCGGTTATTTTCTGGTGAACCATCTAAGCGATATGAAAGATTACAAATGGATCATGTGTACCACAGAGACATGCTTTTTTATGGAGGTAAAAAAGGGTAAGCCATGCATTATGAGCAAAATATATTCAGAATGCGTTTTTCATAACATGGCAAAGTCAGAGGTTTACATCTTCACTGAACGTGCATAGAATTTATAAGATCCAAGGGCA
>OZ012695.1:25683559-25691086 GCA_963942565.1 Maea johnstoni | reverse complement strand
GGGCAGGTCTCACACACCCCATTACACATACACATATACATACATGCATGCATGCATACGTACATACATACATATATGCATATATATATATATATATATATATATATATATATATATATATATATATATATATATATATATATATATATATATATATATATATATATATATATATATACATTTGTATATATATATATATATATATATATATATATATATATATATATATATATATATATATATATATATATATATATATATATATATATATATATATATATATATATATATATATATATATATATATATATATATATATATATATATATACATATACATACATGGATACATACATACATACATACAAGCATACACATATACATACTTACATATATATATATATATATATATATATATATATATATATATATATATGTATGTATGTATGTATGTATGTATGTATGTATGTATGTATGTATGTATGTATGTATGTATGTATGTATGTATGTATGTATGTATGTATGTATGTATGTATGTATGTATGTATATATATATATATATATATATATATATATATATATCTATATCGGGGTGATGTCTAGTTGCATGATTAATGTATCAAACGCACGATGTGGGCCTTGTGGCATATTTATACTGACTTTCATTGCGGATTTTTTTCTTCTCATCCAGAAGATTCTTATTACATTCGCCATAGCATTTCTAGCTACATACATAGCCTAAAAACTGCCCACTCATTCTTCAAGGCTGGAGCACAGGTTTTTCGTAGTTGACTTGAAGTTAATGCCCGTGGCGCTGAGGAAATTCGTACGCTCTTTGTTGAGAGAAGTGTGTGGTGGAAAAAACAGAACTTCATCCACACAAGAGTGTCTGTATCGTTTTACTGACTCACTGGTGGAAAGATATCTAATGCTAATATATATGTTTTAACACTTTCACTTTCAAATATTTCCATTTGATGAATACGACGCCCATCATTCTGATCTTTAGAACTAATTTTCCTTTAACCCATTTACACTCAGAGCGGCCGAAAGAGGCCTGGCGATTTTGGGAATATTTTACTCAAAAAAGCATTTTCTTGAAAACATTTGAAGGATAAATATTGATTAGAAGTCAAACAACAACTTTACTACAAATATTTTGCGAACTTTTGTTTTATTCACAAGTTATTTTTTTAAAGTATGAAAGTAGCAGACGATACCTTCTAGAGAAACTCTGAGTGTAAATGGGTTAAATACATGTGACTTGCATATTATCTCTTGGAGTATGGGGATGGGGTAGCGGGATAAGGGGTACTCCAACACCGAGATGTATTGCAATTTTCAAAACCTACTTCCTTCAGTTATCCCATTCGCAACAAGAGTTTATACTTGGTTTGCGTCTTTAAAAATTGTTTGTATAAAGTAATATTTGAAGAAGAAAGCATGACGAAGTTGGACTGTTCAAACCAAGAGTATAAACAATCAGCTATAAGTCAAATGTTTCTCAAAATATGTGTATTATGCCCGTCCGGCCATACTCTCATGCCAACACCGTACAGCCAAATACATTGATGATCGTGCAATGATATCGATAGCTTTTTTCTATGAGCCACTACAACAAGGCTGAAATTAACTAACACGACACCGGGGCACTTTGGTCTGTCCTTGGGCAAGGCAGTTTATCCCATATTGTCTCAGTCTACCCAGCTGCAAAATGGGTACCTAGCATTAATAAGGCAGTGCTTAGAGCTTGTGCGCTTTATGCTGCCAACTGCTCTGAAATATCCCCCTGGGGATTGAAATGGTTTCCGTGTGTACAGGCCGGCTAGGGGAGGAAGGTCGTGTGAGCGCTTCGGTGGATACAAGACTATAAAACCGAATACCTTTACTTTTACCCATACCCTTACACCCATACATATATTAACCATTACGGGTTCAACTACGGGCACGTTATTCCTACCAAGCCCGTACAATCTTTTTCCACGAGCTTCTAGATGAATATATCCCGAGAGCCTAGTATAAGATGATAGTAAAAGCTCATTACATTCAATGTATTGCATCGCAATATAACGAAGTCCGTACAAAATCGTGGCAAGATAGGGGTCAACACATAATGTGCTGGACTGTTTAGCTATGAGGTAAGCCCGCTGCAATAAGGAGAGGCTGCGAGAAACTACGTTCATAAGATTTCGCTATAACTCCAATATATGCCAACATCATTCTTAAATAAAAATGCTTCAGGATGTTCGAAACATAAATATTTGGTAGGTATATGTTTTTCAAAAGACTATCCAGTAGAAGAATTTGATTATAGAGCAAACGTAAGGAATCACAGGTAGATGGAAACAAGATCAGAAACTAGTTTCATTTGAGTAACTCAAATATATACCCACCCCTATCAAAATGAAAATGCCTCAGAATGTTTCAATCAAAAATGTTTGGCAGGTACATGCTCTTCGAAAAACTACCAAGTATATGAATTCAATTATAGGGCAAAATCAATCAAAATCAATCAAAAGGTAGATGCATGAAATACCCGTCATGATGTATGTTTCTAGGTCACTGAGAAATGTATAATGCAATCATCTCTTCCCTTGTTCATGCTAATGGGTTAAACATATGGACTCGACACATAGCCTGACATGACGAGAACACTTCAAACGCACATGTTTATCCTGAGGCATTTCACCGTACGTGACCGTGTTGGAAAACGAGAGTTAGACTGACACGCAAGTCTACCTGGGGAAGTGAAAGCCTTATTAGGATAGACATGGGCAACCATCTTGACCTAGTGAACAGAAGCGCCCCCTAACGGATTAATATCACACCAATCAAATCAAGGGACTACCAAAAAAACATCAGTACCATAGAACAAAAAAATCTAAGGCATGTTTATAATCGATTTTACTTTCTCACAAACTATCGACAGAATTTACAAACTAGTACATGATGCATAGGACGATGTGCCTATATTAATGTTCATATGCAATATTGCATTTTAGTCTTAGTGATAGCATACAGTTAATTCAATTAATATAATCAAGATAGAACTATGGATATCGTCATGTTAAAAAGAGGATATTTATCAAAATAGCATGTTACAGTGATATCACAAAGTATCATTCAGTTACAAAATTTAAAAACAAGAATACCAAAAAAATCAAACACCAGTTTAAGTTGAACACCCTTTTAAATGGTGTAAAACCTAAACAGACTTCAATTTAACCTACTACTACATTTGTGTAGTGCCAAATTTCTATCATTTTGGTACAACATACCTGTATGATTGAAACAGTTTTTGTGCACAGGTGCTCAGTCTAGACAATTCTCACTGTATCAGAATTATATGTTTTAATGACAATGGGTTACCGTGCTGGCCAAGACATCCTAGAGGGTAAGTTATGTACCGTTTTAATGGCGTGTATGCAGCTAGTTCTTGTCGACATCGGTTAATTATTCATGCGGCGCCTGACTACTACTCAGGCTATCCGCTCACTGATCTTCAAAGGCAGCCATCATGAATAAACCCTTTAATCTACTGCAGACCTGATGCCAAACCAGCATCCCTTGCTGCAAAACAGGGAAAATGAAACGTGAAGAATCGATAGCCTTAAAATCTCGTTTAGGTAGGGTAATTCGAATAGATTTATTACGAATGTGGGTTAAATACATTGACACATATATTTAAAATTATATTACATGATCTATTTTTCTTGCTTAGACCATATATTGCATGCCTGCAATCCTTAAATGTATTTACAAAGATTGGAATTGGTCACGACCTTAACATATTCTAATGTGCATTTTTCTAATATCTACATTGGGAACGCTAGACATGTACATTGTGTGCAGTCTGGAAGGTTCGCTACCTAATCGTGTTTTGAAATAATGGACTGTTTATGACAGTTTTAGGATTGAGCGCCCCCTAGGTAATATTTTGTTTTGACCAATTAGTAGTACTAAATCCTACCCATTCAACAAAAGGATTTTGATTATTTTCATACTATCGTTTTATTGCCGAATCATAGATTGACCAATACACGAAAGTTCAATTATAGTCAAATCCAAACCAACTACATTACACTCAACATATTTGCGAATGTATGCACATTAAATTATATCATAAACTACAGATACAAACTATACTTTTCTAATGAAAATCGAGTTCGTGGAGCTTGAAGTTGGAAGATTTATTGAGCTTATCGTACAATTATGCAGTGCACGTGCTCAGTAGATTAGATAAGTAAGATGTTCAGCAAGCAATTTTATCTTTTAAATAGATGTGTCAAAGCCTGAAGCGATAAACTTCCAAACTAGTGCCATTAAGTTGATTTGTCATTACAAACGATTGGCACCGGGGTCGTTATTGTAAAGAAAATTTAACTCACTAATTTAATGAAGTATCAAAGTGAGTTAAAACAAAATTTACACACGGCAAGGATTACAGGACAGACTATCAAGTTCCACAAACAAAATCATAAAAATCTATTGTTATGATAAGTAAATCGAGTGACTTCTTTTGAGGACTCTATCTGGATTCTGCATGCAAATATGTCACCCGATAGCCTGACTACAAAAACTGTTCATCCGCTGCATAATAAAAGCTGTTCCTTTCAAGGTCTGCATGTATCTTGCAATTCAAAAAACTGCATTACCCTGTTTGCCTTAAACTCGAGTCTGGAGATGTTATCAAACTGACAGAGTACATTTTTTAATTTAATGAGCCGGGTTATTTATTGATCTACATTTTGTGGAACCGCACCGGTGCTTTTACGACAAGCAAAAAGTGGTCCCTCATTTCCATGCTGATAACGAGGCGTCACGTGATGGGGAATGTACTCATTTTAGCTCATCAACTGGAAGCAAAATGAACCGAATTTTCATCGCCTGGAAGTAAATAAAGTGTACAATAGACTTTTCCATGGCCGTTTTATAATTACCGGTATTTGCATAGGAAGATATAATTATCACTCAGAATCCAATAAAGTCTAAAACTCATCATCTAGAAGTAATTTGGAATAATCATTTATCGCCATAAAGCCATAAAGCGCAAACGCAGTAAGGGTCAAATAAGACAGGTGGGATGAATGTACTTTTTACGTGAAATCATCAACGTTTTTGACAAAATTCCTCACGCCGATTTCTGTACATATTATCCGTTGTCAGGGGATAAACAACCTCAAAATCTCATCACCTGTAATGAAATATGCCAACCATGGGTTAAGTAAGGTTGCCTGAAACACTAAAAACACACCATTAAGAATAGGCCAGGGCCAATTAACATAGGTAAAAATGCCTCATCAGTACCCAGCCAAGATATGCTTACTTGAAATGCAGCATGTATCGGACTCCCCTAAACCAAGGACAAAATAGACATCATGCCAATATTGCACAGTATATAGAATGAAACCTCACACTAGTGAAATCTTGGTAACATAGGTAAAAATGCCTCATTAGTACCCAGCCAAGATATGCTTACTTGGAATTAGTCATGTATCGGACTCCCCTAAACCAAGGGCAAAATATGCATCATGCCAATATTGCACAGTATATAGAATGAAACCTCAAACCAGCGAAATCTTGGGAACAGGACTAAAAACGTTCACATTGTGGATATTTACATCTCAGAGGTATTTTCGTAATGTAAACGGTGCAAATAGGATCGTGTGTTCACAATATGAGGTGTTCAAATTCCCATGCCTTTCACAGTAAGCGTTTTCGCTATAGTTGAATGTGTGGTATACCCCAAATGTACCGATGAGGCTGACACAGACGGATAGAGCATGCCTGTGTCAGTCTGTCATTAGGAAAAACATCAAACGAAGGGCTGAGAATGTAACTCCCAGGTAAGGCTGTATGAGTCATCCATCTCCCACAGTAGATCCACACTGAATTGACCCTTACACGCCCAGATTGACAGGTCGCTCTGTCAAAACAGCCTTTATCTCAATATCTAAACACATAGATCAGAAATATTTCAAGGACGATTATTCCTTAGGGTGATACAGACACTTTTTCTTCAAATATTCCTTGAAGTGATGCCTTATTTGGAGAATATTTGCATAGATGTCAGATATCCTGGAGGGTTATGGACATGAATGGTTTACTTGGGTCTCATATAGTAGGACTTACGAGGTCAACACAATCTGCCTCAAGCGTAGGAGACAGTGATGGTTCTGGAAGCACTCGTGTGTTTTTTACATAATATGTGCTCCATTCAAACCCGACCTTAAAATGTGTGTTATTGTCAAAAAGTCACTCCTAGACATTATCTGTGTGGGATAGGAATTGCTATATCTTAGTTTGCTTTCTTTACCTTATCAATTCCAGATTATTCCATACTATTGACCTTATGATTTCTAGGTTAATACTCGATAAATAATCTTGTAAATGCTATCTCAATATGCAGATCAATCGCTACAGTATATATATACATGTATATATATATATATATATATATATATATATATATATATATATATATATATATATATATATATATATATATATATATATATATATATATATATATATATAAATATATACATATACATGTATATATATATATATATATATATATATATATATATATATATATATATATATATATATATATATATATATATATATATATATATATATATATATATATGCAACTGCACAAGGAACGATAGCATTCTAAAGACTAGGTTGGTACTTATTTCTACAGAGTGTGTGTAGAAAAGGTATTCACACTTATCTAAATCACTTGTCACATTCATGACTTAGGTTGATAGATGTAGTACTCGAGTGTTGCACACACAATAGTGGTATTGTCTCTGCTACATGCATTTTGTACATAATGATGTCAACACTAAATGACTTATGGCGTAGAAACCCATCAGACAAAGAATGCATTGAATGACTGTGGAATTCATAAATTCATGCTGTCAGCCTTCTTATAATTATAGCTACATTATTACGGCCCATTACAGTCTTATTTACATAGCAAGGTATGTTTATTTCAATTTCTATGCCTAGATATAGCCATATGGGTCAGCATTTATTTGCAATTGAGCGGCAATCAAAAGTCAATAAAAGCTTAAGCTTACCCTTGTTTCAAAGGCTTTGTGTTTCGAAAAAGAAACTAGAAGTACATCTGATATCCATTTACTTAATTTTACTATCATCAAAATGCCAACACTTTAGAATCAGCAGCTTTTTACAGGTTCGATTTTAGTAGAAATAACCTTTATTAGCTGTTAAACCCCATGAATCCTTAACGAGACCTGCATAACTTTGTACTTGTATTTCTAGCCTAATGAACCCCAGTTACTATTAGTACATCAACTTTGCTATTTTCGTTTTAACACTTTGCTCTATTTAGATATGTCAACGTGGTTGTGTATATGCTTTGCTTATAAAATCAAACAAACTGCTTATGGTTCTGAATTACATGTAGTTTATTCAACAGAAATAGTGTTCGTATCATTTTTCTGGAGAAACGACAAAAACATCCCCCGCATACACTGGGACACCCTAGGGTAAG
>OZ012695.1:25668559-25681059 GCA_963942565.1 Maea johnstoni | reverse complement strand
TATATATGTATATATATATATAAATATATATATATATATATATATATATATATATATATATATATATATATATATATATATATATATATATATATATATATATATATATATATATATATATATACAATGTGTCCCTGTGTGTATATATGTATTTATGTGTGTTTGTATAGACATATGATAGAGAGAGACGCTCTTAAATTCATTGACTTTCAATGTGTACCCTTGTTGTCAAACTTATGCTATTGCAAAAATGCCAGTAGATTATTCAGTCAAAATATATACATATTTTGCACTAGGTATTTCTAGTTAAAAACTACATATTTCTCGTTGTAGACTATACCAAATCATGTTCTCGCGGGACCGTGATTTGGGATTGTCTACAAAAGATTCTCTCAGTGCGAGGGTCACATAATTCATGCATGCCGAGGCTGTGATTACATTCATTCATGCTTTGTTTATTGTTTTATCACCGGTGGATGAATCCCACTATTGTGTAATTAGACGACAATGCAATTAAAAGACAATATCCAGATACCATTATAGCCTGTCTGGGACGAGGATCGTACGAATAACTGTTATGATTATGATTTATTGTCATATCAGACATGATAGCTCGTGTAAGTGATGTGTTTGCATGGAGTGATGCAATAGAACCCATTTCATTCATACAATGATAAACTGTTGCTTCAAGCGTGCAGTATGCGATCGATATCACCAGACACTACCTTAGCTTTCATCGCGATACGTTCCATTTTCAATTTGCTTTAATCTCAAAATGGGTTCCAGGCAAAACCAAATTGTCTACCACCCCTGTCTGGTGTGTCTCGTAAAATAAGTGCGTAGATTTTGTGAAACATGGCATCAGACAAACAAGGGAATCTACGGCTGAGGTGTCTGCAGCATTTGCCGTGTCTCACCTTTCCACAAGGTGTGGTACTGACTCCTGTTTGAGGCAGGAGGAGGGTTGTTAGTCCACCATTTGCTTTACCGCTAACTACTGATGTCTTGAATTAACCTAAAATGAAAGACTTTTTTAGCTAACAAAAACCTCTTTCCGCCAGTACCCTTCTCATAGAATGCACTGTTTTTTACGAATATATTATGATGCGAAACATAAATGTAAGTATCTTTATAAGTAAGATGATATTAACATGTTTATTGATTCTAATAATACTAAGCCAGTGACTTGGACTTAGGTGGTGGTTTTCGCCGGGTACTGTGGTTTCCTCCACTACTTGCAACTGGCTAGTCACGAATTAGCCACAATTGGCATAAATGTGACGAAAAACGAAATTCAAATTCAAATTCTAATAATGCTTAGATAAAAAAAACTTTTCATATTCAGGACAATATACCTCCGCAATAATCGGTTCAGTTAGCAAATGGTTGCTTATACATACATATATATATATATATATATATATATATATATATATATATATATATATATATATATATATATATATATATATATATATATATATATATATATATATATATATATATATATATATATATGCGTATGTATGTTACATATGTCATACTTCTTATGTTACCTGTGTGCTACCCTAATTAGGCGAAACATCATAGGGCGGAACCTAACATATGTTTTGACCTTGACACAGCTTTTAATAGGAACTAATAACACATTGTCCCACTCTGGGCTATAATTCACAAGTGTCGAGATGGCGTTGGATTACACGGAATATGTATGACAATCTCTGAACGACCCACAAACCACGTAAGTGTCAAGCCTGGTATTGTGTATATAGGATGTGTGGGCGGCCTGGCCCGTAGCGAGATGAATGGCCTGCCATAATTATAGGTGGCTGTTCTCCAGAAATGAGGTGAACAAGTACTTTCCTCGTGGAATTTGGACACCTATCCTATATCTGCCCATAGGCTTCTGTGTCAACAAGCCTTTTTTGCTATCATTCATTCACACAAAATGTTCACTAAGCATGCACACAAAAATGTGTGGAGAAAAATCTCGAGAAAAGAGGATAAAGAAGTGGCTGCAGCTCTATAGTAGTAGTAGTAGTAGTAGTAGTAGTAGTAGTAGTAGTAGTAGTAGTAGTAGTAGTGGTAGTGGTAGTAGTAGTAGTAGTAGTAGTAGTAGTAGTAGTAGTAGTAGAAGTAGTAGTAGTAGTAGTAGTAGTAGTAGTAGTAGTAGTAGTAGTAGTAGTAGTAGTAATTCACACAAAATGTTCACTAAGCAGGCACACAAAAATGTGTGGAGAAAAATCTCGAAGAAAGAGGTTAAAGAAGTGGCTGCAGCTCTGTTGTAGTAGTAGTAGTAGAAGTAGTAGTAGTAGTAGTAGTAGTAGAAGTAGTAGTAGTAGTCGACTAGTAGCAGCAGCCGCAGCAGCAGCATTAACAGCTGCAAAATAGGTTTAGTTGGCTGGGACATGGCAAGGAAACCGTATAATTTGGGGGTAAAAGAGAACAAAGGGATGAGGAGATTGATGAAGGGAGCATGAATAAATAAAATGAATATGATATATAAAGGATATGGCGACGAAAAACTTTGGAAATAGGGGGAGGGGAGCAAGCAATGTATGAGTATTTATATTCGGGATGGGGGGAAGATATCAACATTGAAATTAGGAGGGATAGGAGGATGCGAGGCCAGGCACAAGAAAGGGGGAAGACAAGGAGGTAATGAGGGGTAGGAGGGTAGATAAGGAGGCCATGGGGATGCACGTGGTCTGGACAGCTTGTGATAGATCAGTCTCGCTGAGGAGGAGAAGGAGGAAGAGAGGGCAGTATTGGAATAAGAAGGGTAGATGATATAAATTAGGAGGGTAGATAGGAAGGCATGGGGTGCCTGTGGCCTGGAAGGTGAAGAGCTCTCAATTAAGAAGGAAATTAATATCTCAAGAAAGAAATACAGCATGGGGCACGAGAAGGAGGGAGAAAAGGGGTAGATATAAGCCGAGAATGATGCGTGTGGCCAGGACAGCTTGTGTGATATCAGTCTCACGTCTGAGGCAAGGGACGAGGATGGGGAGAAGGAGGAAGGGAAGGAGGGTACAGTGGAGCCATTTAATTTCTACACTAAATGCGTGGGCAGCCCAGGCATAAAACACAACCGCACGCCTGATTGCCACCCAGTTTCCTGGGCATGGATGCATGTATGACCTCACAACTGAATGTAACTTTGATTCGCAAGCTACGTGGGTCATTGATGTGCTTGGCTTATTTATTATTTATTGAGCTATTGTTGTTTTTACAACCAGGTACCGGCAGACGTCCGGTCTACTGGTGCAGGAATTAAATGTCTGTACTGTAGGTAGGAGGCTAGGTAGGATGCGTGTGGCCAGGACAGCTTGTGTGATATCAGTCTCACGTCTGTGGATGAGACAGCTTTATTAATGTATAAACAGCTGCTGACTCTATGGCTCCTACTTCTGCTGCACGCAAACCAATAACCACCAGCAGCAGCAAGCCTTCAGTATAACCACTCTACAGGCTTGGCTAATCCTGCGTAACTGACCCAATAGTCACCATCAGTGCACTGGTGGTTAAACCAATCACTTAAGAGTACCCCCACACACTTATTGGCAATATACGAACTAGGTTAATTTGCATGCAGATGGACAGCGATTACGTCATTCTTTTGTTAAAAGATAATTTCAAGCCTACGAATTAACATTGGGCTTGTGAACTGGGATTCCTCTTTTATATAATAAAGGTCTGCGATATAAAGTTTCTACTATGCCATCTGCAAGTGAAAACCCTTTTTTAAGCTGAGGGCCTGATGATTTTAAACGACTGCAAAGTATGTGAAACAAGTTGCAACAGACGTAGAGTATTGCTAGTCTCGCAATGCGCTAGACCACTGGGTCAATGAGGTCTTCCCTCCACACCAAAGATTACGTATGTAAAATTAGTCTGTTTTGTATACATGTACAAGGCCGTGTCGTATACGCCTCTTTCTGTGAAAGGCCATGTCAAATCATATAAAATAGGCCCAAATAGATATTTTCTTGTATAAGGCCATGGCAAATGGGTCTGTGTCTTGAAAAAAGCCAAGCCAAATCATTGAAGTCCGCGTCTTGTACAACGTCCTATCAAAATGATCTGTATCCTGTACAAGTTCCTGTTAAAATAGGCCAGTGTCAAACATGTTCGTGTCTTGTTCAAAGTCATTGTCGAATAGGTTCGTGCCTTGTACACGGCCATGCAAAATAATTTCATGTCTTTTACGAGGCCACTGTCAAATACGTCCGTGTCTTGTAGAAAATTTCGACAAATAGGTCTGTGACGTACACAAGGCTATGTCAGACCGTGTCGTGAAAAAGACCATGTACAGTGCCGGCATTTAATTCCTGCACTAAATAGGTGGGCAGCCCGGGCATAATACACGAATGCACGCCCGATTGCCTCCCATTTTTCTGGGCATGGATGCAAGGATCACCTCACAACTGAACGTAGCTTTGTGTCGTAAGCTACGTTTGGCATTTATGTACTTGGCTTATTTCTTGACATGTTATCCACGAGTGTTTTTACAGCCAGGCACTGGCAGACGTTAGGTCTACCGGTGCAGCAACTAAATGTCTGTACTGTATAGTGGGTCCGTGTCTTGAGCATAGCAATGAAAGAATCCGTCGTCTTTCGCTTGCCTCTCGCCACTCTTCTGTGGTCCAGTTCCTGCGAGTGGGGTCGCAGGCAGGCAGTATCTGATACAGTGATGAGCATGTGGGAATGCACCTCTGCCGGCCTGCGTGCGCTGTGGCTCATATAGGCAATAAAGTCGACAGCAACACGGTGGTCCGCATGTTAAACGGCCCACTACTCATTACTATTGTACCGGGCGGTCGATCGGTCAGCCGGTCAGTGGGTCGAGCCCAGGGGCTTAGCTGCCTATGCGTCCAGCGTGTCATTTGGACGCCCACAACACTGTTTTTAGACAGTTTGGACACCCAAAAGTTTATGTCAGAATTTGCTGATGATGACTTTTCTTACAAGATAAAAGATGTAGAAGCTGTAGTGTCACTTTTATAAGACACATAAAGCAGTTAATGGCCTAAAAAAACAAAATCTGTAAATATATAGGGTTTATCTTATTAGTAGTATGTACTTTGTACCACACTTTGGACACGCAAAAGTCTATGAAACCTCTATTTGGACACGCTGTTTCCAAATATCGGCTAAGACCTTGGTCGAGCCGCGTTAATTTCAATCATCTTGAAGATTTTTCTGTCTGCTTGCCTGAGGAAAAATAGCATAGGTGCAGAGCCTCGCCCCTAAAAAGTGTGTTAATTCTTAGGTGAATCGATATGCATGTCTGCATGCATGATTGCAGCATATTACACACATGAATACAATCATATACAAACTGAACATATAGGGATTAAACATATACATACAATTTAGTACATACATTTTGAACATGTACAATTTAGTACATACATTTTGAACATGTATAGTATATACATACATCCTATGTGTGTATACTGTCCTTACGTTTGCATATATACATGCAAGAGAGAGAGAGAGAGAGAGAGAGAGAGAGAGAGAGAGAGAGAGAGAGAGAGAGAGAGAGAGAGAGAGAGAGGTACCCGTATAGGCATAAACTACGCGCTTATTACTCGTTTTTGCCTTTCTTCTTTTACAAAACGTGCATATCATAACTTTTCTTTTGAACTCTTAAACTATGATACTCAGGGCAAGACTGGTCGGACTATTCATTATCTTCAATAGCTTGTCCCATGACCTTGTAATATGAACCAAAAAAATATTACCGTTTAGAAAAAAACGCAATACAATGTTGACGTCTGGGTGTCAAAGCTGAATAAAAGCCACCAAATCTGGTTTTGAAAGCTATGAACAGATTGAGTCTATACCTACATATATCCTAAGTCATTCGGACACCTCAGATACGTATGTAAATAATAGATTTAGTTCAGAGCGTACATTTGCACGTCTATCATACATCTCAAACTGTCAATTGGAGTGACAATCCGTCAGCAAGATGAAGGGTAGTTTGACAGAAATTCCTCACTATAAGGATTCATCATTGCCCGAGGCTTTTTGTCCTTGACAGTCGTAAACCGAACTCTTCTCCCCCATGTCAGCTGATGGCCCCGATGGCGGCCATCTTGTGTGAGGGATCTTTGCAGCATTTGTCTTTCACACGGGAAGCCATTCTTCAAAAGAATGCCTACCAGTGACAGGGAGTGATAGATGGTTAAAAAGGTACATCATGGACTAAGTGATAAGATGTTTATCTGGCTTCCAAGGATTGGGTGGTACTAGAAACTATATATATATATATATATATATATATATATATATATATATATATATATATATATATATATATATATATATATATATATATATATATATATATATATATATATATATATATATATATATATATATATATATATATGCATATGTATGTGTGTGTGGTGCTCAGAACAATGTGTACACGCTGACCCAGCAGGTGCTATTTGGAAATTTGAGGCACCACTGGCATGTTAGGAAGATGCCAGACCCCTCGTGTTAGTCAGTGTTTTCCGTTTTTTCCAATCTTTAACCAATGACCAAGCTTGTTTGAGCCTTGAGATATGGCAGAAAAAATCAAAATCCAAAAACTGACTGCATGATTGCAATACTTGAGGCCTTTTTCAAGAATACAATTTTCTAGAATACCCTCGTGCATGCCTAAAATGGAACTAAGTAATCAATCACTCAACATTCAGCTAACAGTCATAGAAAAACATTGATGCAATTTGAGTACAAACATACATTCTGATAAAAATGTAGTAAATGCTCAAAATACCTTTCGGTCAGTCACTTTATTTTGCCCAATCAAAAAGCTTTGTTTTGGTGTCAGTTTCTAACCTACAGGACATCGACATTATCAAATGCCGAGATGGCTAACTGTAATTGACAGAAATGCCCAGGTGCCAAAGAATGTCAACATGTTTGTTTGGCGGACTCCGTGGTTTTGTTTTGTCTTCAACTCAGGAAGCCAAACTTCAAAGGCCTGGTTTTTAGATGGCGACGTGTGATCGTAAGCTTATTAGGTACAGCGTGATCTACATACCGCAAAGATTATCGGGCTTCTAAAAGTTGGGTGGTATTAGAAACCGAGGGCATGTCACATGCCTGCAAGTACATTCTGAATACCCAAATATATAAGAACACCTCTCTGCGCAGCTGTCTAAATATATCAGGGATTTTCCTTGGAAGATTTTTGTTTTGTTTTGTTTTGAAAGAGTCTGAAGAAAGTCTGCTTATGAGTGTCATCGTGTTCTCAATGGGTACAAGAGTACCTGGATCATTGCCAATCAGGGATCCTTGAACAAATTTCCATTTGGAGTACACAGATGCATGAAAAGTGTTATTCAAAAGGTAAATTGAGAATGGATTTTAAGCAAAATAGGAGGAATAACGTCAAGTTAAAAAATGCCAGAAGCATTGCGCCATTATCAAAAGAGACAGAAATGTATTAGATCAGATGTACGCGATTAATCACCGATTCTAAATGATAATGCACGGGGAGAGTAACAATTGTATTTACTACAGTGCGGATATTTAATTCCTGCACTTAATGTCTAGGCAGCCTAGGCATAATACACGACCGCACGTCTGATTGCCACCCAGTTTCCTGGGCGTGGATGACCTCACAACTGAATGTAGCTTTGATTCACAAGCTAGGTGGGTCATTGATGTGCTCGGCCTATTTATTGACATGTTATCCACGGGTGTTTGTACAACCAGGCACTGGCAGACGACCGGTCGTCCGATGCAGGAATACAATGCCTGTACTGTAGGAACGTGTCATTGATCTAATGAATGAAAAAATGCCCTCAAAGACCAGAAGGCCGATAAACGCATTAATTATCATAGACACCGTGAATTAGTTTAAGAAGAGTTACGTTTTCAAGAATAAATCGCTAACTGCACGTTCGATCTTCTCGCTGGGCATCCAATGCAGTAACACAGTAATACATAGGGAACACATAGGGAACACATAGGGAACTTGCAATAATTGGAGATCAGAGAGGATAGGTCAGCCTAAGAGCGCGGAAATGTCAAGGCTTAGAGCATGCACCCTGGATTGGCAGTCTCCTGATAGGAATAGGTACAGGTTTGCCATGATGAGAGAGGGAGCGGCATCGAGAGCTGAGTCAGTGGTTGGAGGAATTGACACTAATATAATGGTACAGAAAACAGTAGAATGTTGGTGTAAACCAATACCACTGACTGCTCGCTCTCTCTCATCACCGGGTTCAAATCCTTTTTAAGTTTAAATCCGCAAACATGTCAAAAAACAGTGTTACAAAATTGTTTAATATTGTGTACAATGTATCATTTTACAAAAATTGTATGGTCATCATTCTTGTTCATATATATTACATAATAAAGAATACTTTCTTTCAAAAATGTCGTTTTCCTTTTATATATAGTCTGTATTTTTCTTGAAAATAGAAGTTCTTTGTCTCATGTTTGACAGCTAGTAATATGTGAGGTTGTTTTGCATCTTTCATCGCGTTATAAATTACCTTTTTTGTAAGCAGGGTTCAAATCCTGTTCGGAAATAACAGAAATTTAAGTGGTTCAGGCCCAGAAGGGAATTTCACGGGTACTGCGGCTCCCCCAGCACTTACAAATGGCTAGTAAGGAATAGCCTAAATCTTGCAGAAAGGGTGCCGACCAAAGAAATCACATATTCCATCACACCAGGGTGGATTGCATAATCACGTCTAGGTGCATAAAGGTCAATTGTTAAACCACATGCCGAAGGCTATGGTTTGTTTCCTTAGCAAAAAATAAATTACTGCTATTATAACATGACTTTGCAGATTTCACAAGTCATTTAACAAGCTAAAAACCGCAATTCTGACGTCTTATAATGCCGAAAGAAGGATTGCAAGTTATGCGTACTTCATTCTGAGAAGAATAACCTAGGAGTAACAGCCGTATGCGAAAAATATTTGTTATGATTCTATATAGTATGCATGGGCCAGTGATGAAGTTTAGCATAAAAAAGTGATTTATGCACATGTATGTGTTGATAAATCATCATTTATTTGGTATTCGCCATTCTAAATGTACGTAGATAACGATCTAGACACTCTTACTTTCACATCTCTGCACACAATATAGGCGCCTATCAATTTCCATTTTTAAAAGAAAATGTCTAGTCTGAAATTATGGAGTAGGGACTACCGAATGTCACACCCACAATAAGGTAGCTTCTGAGGTTAATATCTTTGACTCCGTTTTCCTATAACCTGCTGGTATTGGACAATTCAGCCTATGCAGATTATAAATTACCTGAAAGGCTTTTTGATGACGAAAACATAAAGCATCCCGAAAGTACCCTTCCTTTAGGTGTACAATTCAGGATAAGAAATAAAAGGAAAGACATGTATGGTGATTTCAAACACCCTACTCACAATAGTTCTATAAACAGGGACCGTTAAATTTCATAAATGTATAAATGTGGAGAGAAGGTGGAGGGAAGGGTATCTTTTACTTTTATGTTTTACTTTGTTCAAATTTTATATCTTCTTTCATCATTTTCGTTGAGAATTTTCATAACGAATTTCAAATCTGAAAACGTGTGATACCTATCTCTCCGAAATACTCAGCTATAACTGTGCACAAGTTCCAGCAAATCTACTAACATTCGATACCAACAACATGTGTTTCAAGGGATCATGTTTTGGTAAAATTCGATATAGGAATACGTTTAAAAACCTTCTTGCCTGAATGCAAGCCTACGGGAGCCTCTGTAATAATTGGTCCCTTACCCTGCTTGGTAATGGCGTTGACATCTGCTTACAAGGAAAAGGCTTTCACGAATGTTAAAATCTTAGAAAAAAACACCACAAGCCACTAACGTGTCACTTCAACCTAGACTTTAGGATGTCAAACATTTCTGATGCTGCCCTCAGATGTTCCTCTTACCAGGCACAAGTTTGTCGGGGTGGGGGGAAGGGGGGGGGGGGCGGGTGTCAAATATGTTAACATTTATCCCACCAGGTTGTATTGAGAAGGCGCCCAGTGTATGCCCAAAGTCATCAGAGATAGGAAGGCCACGGGGCGCCTTCTATAGGCTATTGTCGGTACTACACAGATTGGTCAACTCAGGGAGCTATGTCAAAGTCCCATGTCTAGTCACATAGTCTAACGACACTAGCTGACGTGAGAAACTTCAAGACGTTTCCATAAACTGGTGGAACTCCTACCTTGTGATTAATTGATATATAATGAGCTGCTAAGAAAATTTCAATATTTCATTTTGACAAATCGCAAGAAGTATGCAAGAAGTATTCAAGACTGTTGGATCTTTGCATACTTCTATCAGTTCTAGAATATTTCTAACCTAGGAGTAGTGATCGGTCATCGTGCTCCTTCTAGTGGACATGTGTCGTCTGCCATCACACGTGACGTCATATCCGCCACGAGCCATGCCGCATCTTCAAAATCTTCGTTGGGTCATCGTTCCAACCCAAAACAATATTCATTTGGAAGAGCTATTTATAGCCGCAGTGCCCTGAACATGGATACCTCCCTCGGTGCTGTCCTAGACAGCTGTTTTGTTTTTACAAGCATTTTATGATTATGACGAGCCGCTGTTTACTTATGGAAACGAGGCTAATTAGTATTATGGTATGTCGGTTGCCAGCTGCAGTCGCGAGCGGGCCTACACTGTTCTATCGTTGTGTTGCTCATGGTCTGTAGACATTAGACCATGGCAAAGCATGAGGGTTTCGAGTCTGCCCCAAATTTGACTAACTAGTATAGGTCGAGAAAAACAAGGCTCCTTCGTTGTAGAATTATCATTACTTTCGAAAACAAAGCGACCATGATGAAACCCATACATCATATTTAAAACTCTCGGGCCAATAATCTAAATATCAAAGGCGTCACGATTTGAGGTGGAGAAATTTGGTTTCAGTAAATGTTTGGTTTAGTTTGTTCTAGAGGTAAAATGCCTTGCTCACATGTAAAAGATCTTTGCTTGTGTCTCGACCAGATCTTAAGAAGTGACTGGCGTGATCGTTATGCATTCGTTTGTAGTTGTGACCCTATTGTCTATTTGCACCTTAAACCACTATTTCGATGGTCTGTATTTGAAGAGCTGGTATTTATTTCCGATGTGGTCATCACGGCTTAAGCTTTGCAAGTGACGAAAAGCCAAACCAACTATTAACAACAACCAGCCAACTCATACACATGCACATTGAATTGCATTTGGAACAATAAATTATAGTAAAAATACTCCTACACATCAAACTCGACCTGAGTCCATTCCATAACTAACAGAATCAGAGTCAATAAAAAGGATTTTGATTTATAATTGCAATTATAATCACGTTCTCTGCCATATTGCATGTGACGTGACTAGCAAATTATAAGTGTTGGAGGAAAGCGAATTGCCCCTCCTTGTCATGAGAAGGCAGCTCTGAGTGGAAAGGCTTTCTCCCCTCGTTAGATAGATAGTATTACTGCTCCATTGTTCCCTGGGAGTCCTCAGGCTAATGGGCCAAGTATCAACCTCACAACACTTCTCAATTTACTCGCCTATAAAATGGAATATTTCCGGCCTAAAATAAATTACCACATCCTCTTGTGTACATCACTGTTATCTAACAAGCAACAAGTGTATGGCTCAGAATAGCAGCATAGTTATGTCATCATCTATTGGGCTATATATCTCAGAACAGAATTAGATAGGCGTGATTCCGCTGACTATATTTATAGGCACATGATTACTAAGGGAATTGAGCTACAATTATGCATATCCAGGGATTCATCTAGGGATTTTTGATGTTGCTTATTAAGCAAATGTAGCCGAAGGTATCAAAGTTTCGTTTAATGTTGACAAGGATTCCCTTCAAACAGCCGTATGATATATATATATATATATATATATATATATATATATATATATATATATATATATATATATATATATATATATATATATATATATATATATATATATATATATATATATATATATATATATCCCTATATATATATATATATATATACATATATATATATATATATATATATATATATATATATATATATATATATATATATATATATATATATATATATATACACACACACATATATATATATATATATATATATATATATATGTATGTATGTATGTATGTATGTATGTATGTATGTATGTATGTATATATGTATATATATATATATATATATATATATATATATATATATATATATATATATATATATATATATATATATATATATATATATATATATATATATATATATATATATATATATATATATATATATATATATATATATATATATATATATATATATATATATATATATATATATATATATATACATATATATATATATATATATATATACATATATATATATATATATATATGTATATATATATATATATATATATATATATATATATATATATATATATATATATATATATATATATATATATATATATA
>OZ012695.1:25660879-25668359 GCA_963942565.1 Maea johnstoni | reverse complement strand
TAATGATAATAATAATAACTCTCATATAAGAACAACTTTAATCATAAAGATTGTACTACTACTACTATTGCTGCTGTTGGCAGTTCTATTTCTACTGCAACCAAATATCTAGAGTTTCAGTTCTCTGCACACCTAACTATTTTTGCCAATTATAATGTTCAGCTAGTGTCTAGCTGTCAGCTTGTACATCAAGGTGCTGTACACCAACTCTCTGCGTAATTTACCACGTGTCTATAAAACTGTCATGGCCGACACCTTCAAACCCCATAAGCCAGTCCTGCTGTCTCCCCGTCACCTTGGCTTGGCCCTTATCTGTACTGTGTGAGCTGTCATATTTCATAGGCAGATAAGTGCTACTCCGGTGAACTTGAGTTGACTCAAAGTGTCCAGTCAATCTCATAATAATCGATAAGTAATGACCGCGGAGGAAGGGAGGAATGTTTGGTATTTAAGGTGATGACACTGTAATCAGTATCCTTGAAATGGACACTTTGAGATATGGAAAAAAAGTAGGTCAACAACTGTTTTCTATATGACCTATTATTCTGTAATTTGTGACCCAATGAGAAGTTTCGGATGCACACATGGAAGTATTGCATATAATATTCATAAATCGTTTATCAGGTGCATATTGCATATTTGTAGGAGGGTCAGTATAAACAGGTCGCCCACTAGTCATTTTTTCTTGCGTTATAATAATTGATGTTGTGTTGCTGCTGTTAAATGTGCTATGGTCGTCGTTGTTGTTGTCGTTGTTGTTGTTATTGTTGTTTATACGAATATGTCTATGTATATGCTTTCATTATATTGTTAATATTGTCACTTTTGGTTATGTAGACATTGCGTTGCTCCTGCTGTCACTGCTACATTTATTTTTTAATTTTGATTGTTTCTGTTTTAGTTGTTATGATTGTTTTCCAATTTCAAGACTTGATGGTACATCTCTCTCTCTCTCTCTCTCTCTCTCTCTCTCTCTCTCTCTCTCTCTCTCTCTCTATATATATATATATATATATATATATATATATATATATATATATATATATATATATATATATATATATATATATATATATATATATATATATATATATATATATATATATATATATAAATATATATGTATATATATATATATATATATATATACATGTATATATATATATATATATATATATATATGAATATATATATATATATATATATATATATATATATATATATATATATATATATATATATATATATATATATATATATATATATATATATATATATATATATATATATATATATATATATATATATATATATATATATATATACTGTGTGTGTGTTTGTGCGTGTGTGTACGTTTATATCTCCCTCCCCCGCCGACGCGCATTTATGGCTTGCGGCCAGAAATTCCCCTAAAAACTCTTAATCAAATTCCCTGAAGTCATGACACTTTTATAAGTGAGCAATCTGGACTCTTTTAGAGGAATCAATGCACATATAAATAAACATTCCACCACGGGAGAATAACGGCAGAATAAAATCCTCCTCGTTTTGGGCACTTTACACATTTTAACAGTCCAAGCCGTCGCAAGCCTTGTTTCCTGGACCTCCTCCCAGCCCTGTCAGATGTACCATGCTTCATGGACTGTTGATAAGGTCAATGAAGAAAATGCAACTTTAAAACGATGGTTGTCTGACAACCACTGAATTATAGAGACAAGATCAACTTTAAAAGAGATTCCTGGAGTGGTCTGGAAAGTGTTAATCAGAAGAGTCACGTAAAACCAATTGTGTATCACAGTTGGTTACCTTCCACCAATCACAGGCCTCCAAATGTGTTGGTTTATGAAATATAACCCACCCTCCCTGCCATCTAAGCTGCATAATCCACAGTGGTAGAGAGTTGTAGGTTTATTTTGGAATCAGATTTTATATTCAAGTGTTTACCAAAAATGTTTTTGCTGGAATTACATCACTAAATTGCTCACGTTCAGAGTGGAGAGTGTTGACATCCCCCCGCCTTGGCACATAACGTAACCCCGTGTAATATACGCACCGTCAAACGCCTTAAAATAGTGTGGCAGATTACGTAAGATTCCGTCGTGGAATGTCGAGAACATTAGGTATTGTCACGCTCTGATTTCTCCTCTGGTTTAATGGGCTCTATCAACATCAGAAAACAACTGACTTTTTGCATGATGTATACACGGCTCAATGTTATGTGCACTTCCCCTGAATCCGGAATGTTAAGTGACTGTAAGAGGTGCCTATGTGATCACTCATGGGAATAAAGTTACAATTGGATTTTTAACTTTGTGATCGTCACCTTTCTGCCGTATCTAACCTGTTATTGATGCTTCAGATTACCAGGGTACCCGGGTGAAACAATGACATACAGTACAGATATTTAGTTCCTGCACCGGTCGACCGGACATCTGCCAGTGATTGGTTGTAAAAACACTCGTAGATAACATGCCAAAAAATAAGCAAAGCACATAAATGCCAAACGTAGCTTACGAAACAAAGCTACGTTCAGTTGTGAGGTGATCCTTGCATCCATGCCCAGAAAAATGGGAGGCAATCGGGTGTGCAGTCGTGTATTATGCCCGGGCTGCCTACCTATCTAGTGCAGGAATTAAATGCTGGCACTGTACCTCAAGTTAGTGCAACATCCCCACATGCAGCAGCCAATAGCGACACACTATACCGACCTGCTATCGAGGCAGACCCCTGGATAAACACATACTGTATAATACCAAACTGTCAAGAAAGTACAAAAATACACTACATGAGGGTCTCCACTGTGTCAGTGTAGTTCCAGGTGATACATTAGTTTTCCACGTACAGAATTTGTTTTGTCCATATTTCTCTTTGATGTTTTGAAATGACACCTATACATACCAATACTCAAATTGGTATGACTAGTGTAATGTTTGTTTTATGTTCATATATGTTTTACACATGTATGTTCATATGTGTAAGTATGGGAATGGAGTGGAACCTGCACTCACGTATTTCTAAGCTCCGGCCTCAAGGGCCAAGAAGTCTAGCGCGTTGCACACTGACTTCTACTCTGCACACTCTTAACACTACACAAGGACCAGCCGTGATTCGGTCATTCCGTAAATATTCTGATGTCCTCTAACACTGGTTTCTTGTACGCGCCAGCCTTGTATTGTATAATAAGAGATGATAAAAATCATTTCATCAATTTACATACGTGAACCAAACTTTAACTTGATCTCTCCCTCTGCTCTATATAGCACCTGCAAGGAATCCCCGACATCACGTCCCAAGATGATAAAGTTGTTTCCCGTTTTCTGTGATTGCCATTTAGGGCTGAACTGTGACAAACAGCAGGTAAATATCAAGGTAACCTCTGCCTACCCCAAGTCACTGACAACCCACCCATGCCTTACGTGTGAAAATGCGTTGCTTCAAATGGTGGGCGTAGTGGAAACAGCTTTAGAGCAGGACGAAACAGGTAATGGGACAGGTCTCGTAATATATGTCATTCTGTGTGTCATTACTGAAAAAACACTTTCTTATTAGGCGTGATAAATCTCTTTCTCTTGTGTCGCTATCATTCCAGAGCGGATGTACTCCAACCTTATCTTATACACCTTTCTCAACGGATAAACACGTTATTTTTACCGAATGAAACGAATCTACGAACATCTTTTTTTCTTTTCCCAGGGCCTGCCCCGATGGCCCAGTGGTCTAAGGCGTTGCCACTGATCGCTCGCTGTCTCTCGCCACTGTCCGGATCGGATTCGGATCCCGGCCGTAAGGCATGTGAGAAAGTTGACAGTGACTACTCGCTGTCTCTCGCCGCTGTCTGGATTTGGATCCCAGCCGAGTCAAGTGAGAAAGGTGCCAGTGACTTGGGGTTAGGCGGTGGTTTTCGACACGTACTCAGATTTCCAACACCACTTGCAACTGTCTAGTTTACGATGTAGTATAACTATTGCAAAAGGTTAATCGATAACCGAAATGACAAATTCTTTTCTAACATGTTATCCCCCATTCCCCAACGGTAACCTTTTTCAATAAGAGTCTTCCGCTGAATAGCAAGAGTGCTTAATGGTCCCATAGTGCGTGTAGATTTGCATAAAGCATTACATTTGGATTGATTGATCACCGAGCTTCACTCCAGCGGAGCCATGGATAATATTGCCACTTCAAAACGGACTCCACCCAACAGACATCATAAGTGTCATGCCTCCTTAAAGCAACTTTCTACCTTCACAGAAGTATTTTGAGTTTTATGTTCTCATCTAGATGTATCTGTATATTTCATCTTTCCAAGATAGCCAATGAACTACGCCAGACTATACTTTGCTATACTATGCTATATTGTATTATACTATGCTATACTATACTATACTGTACTATACTATACTATACTAAACTATACTATACTATACTATGCTGTACTATACTATACTATGCTATACTATACTACACTCTACTTTACTAAACCTATGCTATGCTGCACTATTTATGCTATACTAAACTACACTATACTTTACTATAGTATACTTTACTATAGTATACTATGCTATGCTATGCTATGCTATGCTATGCTACACTATACTATACGTTCCTGGTCAATAAGGGAGTTGCCAGGATGTAGCTGTGCGTGTGGTCACTTCCGAGGAGTGAGTTTGGACATGACCAAACCACCATACCCCACTAGACCCATATACCAAGCGCCAACCCATTCCTCAATATCTATACTCCTCCCCAGTGCTAGGCTAGCAAGAGAGTAGATTCTCTCGCTGATTTAACAGTGCGAAAAAAGGAGGTACCGAGCACTAGGATAAGTTTTTATGTGTCTGTATATATGTAGGTTATCTATGTGTGTTCAGTTATAAATCTTTTTGTTCAATGTTTACCGCTTAAGGCCATTTAAACAGACATATTTGTGTTAGTGTTTCTTAGTTCGTTATAATGTTTGCATGTCTACACCTTATTTTGTAATTGGTGTGCGACTGAAATTGTGATGTTTTTCTAATTCCATATGTCTTATATGGTCAATTAACAATACAATTCAATACAAAGCTACGTTAGGTATGCGGAGAACAGGCTGTGTTGATATACGCCAAGTAATGTGATTTCCCTTTTAAGTCGCACACTTTTCCTTGACCCCATGAGTAGTGCCCCCATCCCATATTACACAAGTTTTTCCAGGTTATCCTTAGAGTCCAAAAAGTTCTTTAACCCTATTTACATATCTCCCTCCCCCATCTCTTCCCCGTGATTTTCAAGTCTCTCTTACTAAATGAAGTGCATCGTAAACAGCAAGGGTTGCGTAGGAATATACTCAACGTTGCACTTTAAAGCCCAATCACTACATTAAAGTGCACGCCACCCCGTCCCTGACCCCTACTCACGTTAAAGGGCTATCTCCTCTTCCTATAGAAGTACACTAATTACCACAGGGGTGAATGTGTGACTAAAACACTTATACGAAGCCATACTGTATGATGTACAATGTACCCCCATACCATACCCCCAGATACCGCCCCATGAGGGGAGTAGTTTATCTTCCTAGCTGAAGTATACTAACTACCACAGAGGGGGGGGGGGGGGTACAGATGTGACTAAAACACCCATACGAAGCCTCACTGTCCTACTATACAATGTACCCCCATACCAGCACCCAACACCCCCCCCCCCCCCCCTCCCATGAAGGGCATGTTTCTCTCGCCCCTTGAAGTCCACTATATGTCCCCGGAGTGCGTGCGGCTATGCGCAGGGCACTTCAGTGTGATTAATGAGCAAGGTGTCGGCGGAGGTGCGTGCTTGGTAAAGAAGTCAACAGTTTTTCATGTCGTAGTTTTTAGTCTGCTCGTAGCGTAGCGCGATGACCTAGTTTTCTTACCTGTCAAACACAGTGAGAGTATGTGTGTGTGTGTGGGTCTTACTGTAGTAGTAGTAACGCACACATACCTTACCCTTATTACCTGGTCGTCGCCGTCTGCGGTTTCCCCCGCACACATACCTGTAGAGCTCCCGGGCTCGCACCCTCCTCCCACGCCGTGTTTACCTGGCCGCCAGGTGTGTAAGCTGCCAGTATCAGCGTGCTACCACGTACGTCGTCCACGCTAGACACGTCCACAAGGCATTCCCCGGCCCATCCCCCTCAGTCCCAATGAAGGAATTTGGAATTTCGTCTGTCGTCACATTTTTGCCATATTGTGGCTAATTCGTGACTAGCCAGTTATAAGTAGTGGAGGAAACCGGAGCACCCGGCGAAAAACACAGCCTAACCCTAAGTCACTGGCAACTCCTCAGTGAAGGAATTTTGCTTCTAATCCATCCATGAATGAAACGACACGGAACGATTTTATTGGATTTTCTTTCTTCCGCTCCTCTTCTTTGCCCACCATTTTTTGCTAGATAATGACTAGCTAGAAGTCTATGTAACGTTGTTGCTCCTAATGATGGTCATGATGATGATGATGATGAGGAGGAGGAGGAGGAGGAAGAGAAGGAGGATGAAGATGTGATAATGGTTATAGTACTAATGATGATGATGAAGATGATGATAATAATGATAATACTGTTGATGATGATAACAATTAGAAGGAAACTGATAAGAACAACAGCAACAGCAACAATAACAACAATGACGATCACGACGACGACAATCGCAATAAATTAACAACACTTATGATATTATACAATACTGCTCCTCCTCCCACTACTACTACTACTACTACTACTACTACTACTACTACTACTACTACTACTACTACTACCAATACTACTAATACTACTACTATTACTACTACTACTAACTTTTGAGTAGATGAACCGATGACAGTAATAAAACCTCGCCTTGATTGACCCCAATAGACACGCACCCATGCGCAAGATATATTCCCCAATATTGTAATAAATAGCGTGGTTTGATTCATGTCTTCGACAATGAATATAATCAATCCTTAACTTCACAGCTGATACAGATAAAAGCAACGAACAAAACATATATAGGTAAAAGCAAAAAAATCAATTTTCCTGCCCCAACCATGGCCTACCACTGAGTTGTAGAAAGACAGCAGAGCGACACATGTCCGTCTGGAGCCGAACGATTCTGTATGTAGTTAACAGCACTGCCAATATTCATTTGATTTATTCAGTGGGCAGAAACATTAATCAAAGCCAACTGGTGAAGATAATTCCATTACAAAGGCTCCCTCACCACCAAGGTCAATATATCGCATATGCCAATGTCTGTGTGTGCTGCACGATGCTGTCTATACATTGTGTATATTCCGAAGCTCAGATATCGCTACAGCCCATTCATGCCAGGATTTCTCCTTGACAAGTGTCGTCTGGACCTATGATACATTTGAAAATAAGTAATGATAGACAATGAAATCACACACAGAATTGGAGAAGAGTTGTAACTAGTGTTAGAATATTTCTCTTTCGTTTATTTTCGAAACGCTATGCTTTCAATATTATCAACGAA
>OZ012695.1:25640879-25655879 GCA_963942565.1 Maea johnstoni | reverse complement strand
TGTCGTAAATCACATTGGTTGGAATTTGTTCAATTCAGTCCGAAATTTAAACAGTGTGACAAAGAAAGGGTGTCAGTGTTTCTATACGTTTGATATTAGTTGATAAAAGAACAGTTTACAATACTTAAGTTTGTATAAAGCTATAACTTTGGTTTTGTATTGAGATTATCTCCACCCTCAATGATTATATTCCAACTTTACCTATATGAAATTATGTCGCAAAAGCTATTTGCATATTTTCGCTAACTTCTACTTTGAAGAAGGATAATCTATTGTTATATCAAAACATATCCTACTCTAAGTTGATACTGAAGCATTCCAGATAAGAGTTCTTTGCTTTGAAAATATTTCTGCAATGTTTTGTCTATTGTGATTATCGTTTAACCTGAGTCCCCAATTACTCCCATCCGTGTCTATTGTAGCGATTCCCTGGTCTCATACATACTACATACATTTTATTTTCATTTCCAATTGTACAATTGTACAACAGGTTTTTAAAATTTCATTTATGTATATGAACAAACAAAAAATGAATATTACAATAAGTAAGGCAGCATACAATTGAAATACAAGTATCAATACGCTTTTGTTCTCAATCCAATCTACGAAAACATGTCAATAAGTTCTTCATATTAATTTGTGCAGGATACAAATTATGATATCGAATTCTTCGGCCTCTATGAAATTGTAGAAATAGTACATACCTCAACAGGATCAAAAAGACAACCTAAACAATAACTGAAGTATGAATAACTCAGCTGCAAATAGCTTCAAATGCTCTTATGTACATAAGATATGCAAATCACCTATAACGAGATAAAATAGTATACAGTCAATTCTGCTCAGGCGATAAGTGTTATTCAATAGCGCCTGTTCCGATACCGGTTCTCAAAGAGATGATTTGTTTGTATCTATAAGTACAAATAGGTCATTGCATTCCGTTGCATCCTCAACGCAGGTATAAGTTTAAATGTTATAAAATATAATGTAAATGCTGATAGCTTGTCACAGCACATACAAAGGGGTATTGACCTTAATATGGAAAAGAACTTACCGATAAACGAAATTCCATATAGTGCAGTTAGTCAGTACACTGAGTTTACTAATTTATCGCGGCAGATGCCTGTGTGGATGAAAGTCTATTGTAACACACTACAGCAGAAGTGCACTAGACAATTAGATTCCTTTGCATAATGGCAGCGTTATTACACAGTGCACGCAATGAGACGGACACTTCTAAGGTAATTTATGCAAACACAATGAAATTCCTGCTGACTGTGTGATCTAAAGAGTTTGAAGTAGAGTTTATGCATTTGAGAGAATATAGAACGAACAGTGCAAAGATCCTTTCTGATCTCATGGCTAAAAGCAACAATTGCTTGGATGATATTATAAACATGTCTCTAGATTTTAAAATGAGGAAGGGAATGTACTTAGCCCTTCCAATATATTATGTTTATTGACCAAACCACAAAGTTTGAAATTACAAATACATCATATAGATAATAACAATACAATTGAAGAATAAAGAAAGAACTGTTATCAAGGATCATAATGGATTACAAAGGATCAATACATACAATGCAGCACCGATTTACACATTGACACCTGGTTGGCTGACTTAATGTTCCTCCTATTGTGAGGATATTACACACCAGGTTAATACTTTTAATACCTTAGCCTGTTTCCTATTGTCTTGCTATAAAAAGCACAGATTGCGCTACCGGTAATAATCCAATAATACTTATTGAAATTTTGTTTTGCTAACGTTATATTTCCATTTTCGTCAGACCATTTGAGCTCTTTAGATGTGAAGGTATAAAATGGCATACGCAGGTGTGTGTCTTCGTCTGGTATTGTCTGTCTGTTAGGTGCACACCCGTCTGCAAGACACGGCATGAGAGAGAGGTTTCTTACAGAGGAGATGTGTGCATAGAATATGAGTCTGACCATACGACTACGTCAGGGACGTACCTTACGGCTGCGGCCTCTTCTGTGAAGTCTAGTACGAGCCGTATTAACTCTTTCGCGTCTGACCATACGACTACGTCAGGGACTTATGGCTGCGGCCACTTCTGTGAAGTCTAGCAGGAGCCGTATTAACTCTTTCGCGTCTGACCATACGACTACGTCAGGGACTTATGGCTGCGGCCACTTCTGTGAAGTCTAGTACGAGCCGTATTAACTCTTTCGCGTCTGACCATACGACTGCGTCAGGGACTTATGGCTGCGGCCTCTTCTGTGAAGTCTAGCAGGAGCCGTATTAACTCTTTCGCGTCTGACCATACGACTACGTCAGGGTCTTACGGCTGCGGCCTCTTCTGTGAAGTCTAGCAGGAGCCGTATTAACTCTTTCGCGTCAGAACAAACGACTGCGTCAGGCACTTATGACTGCGGCCTCTTCTGTGAAGTCTAGCAGGAGCCGTATTAACTCTTTCGCGTCTGACCATACGACTACGTCAGGGTCTTACGACTGCGGCCTCTTCTGTGAAGTCTAGCAGGAGCCGTATTAACTCTTTCGCGTCAGAACAAACGACTGCGTCAGGCACTTATGACTGCGGCCTCTTCTGGGAAGTCTGGCAGGAGGCAATGTTAACTATATCGCGTCCAGATATCCCTTGTGTTATTACTCAACCCTTTCTACCTAAGCGTCTGGTTGGTGTTCTGTTCAGCATTGTTCGAATTATTATATGTGTATGTGGTTTCTAATAAACTAAGTTCATCTAAGAATTGCCGTATGGATAGATATATATTTAGACCAATATTTTGAAAAATAGTTTTTTCAAAATTTATTTTTGGCAGTATTTTCATTATTTTCCTGTTGTAATATTCTTTCTGATTAGACAAACGCATATATCTCGACTTAAAGCAATATCTTATTTTGACATATTTTCGTAAGAATTTATTATGGGTATATAAGTTTAGATCAGAAGCATACTTTTATATCGTACTTAAACAATATGCTAAACTATTATTGTCCTTAAATGTATGATTTGGGATATAATTCACAACTCTCCCTCGAATATTTTCCAAATGTTTCATTGTCCTTAGAACTGTGATTAAATATGTATGGCTCCCTCTCGCAATGGAAATGTATAGAACGGCATGTCCAATTCCCTATAGAACCTGTGCTTCCATCTCGACTGCTCGCTGTCCTGTGGCATCGACAGAAGCGAGGAGTAAAGTTAATTACCACGGGACATTCACAAATTAGCCTAAGTGACTGGCGTTAGACGTACATCCATCTTGGCAGTGATCTGGCCGCAACTGGGGGTAATTTGTTGAGGGTCATACATAACCCATTTGTTCCCTTGCCGCCATTTCTTTTTGTCCAAGCACCAATATTTGGAACACAACAAGATTAATTACAAATGCAGCATATATCTTTTTAAGAATTTTGCTATACATTGCAATGTGATTGATTTATGTTGTATACGCACGTTTCAGATAAGTAGGTCATTTCGAGGAAGCGAATTTAGGTCAATAGTTTTCGCGCTCATGCGCGCACCATGTGTATTGCAACATTATTATTGTCTTGAGGTTCCCGCTCTGTTTGTCCAGAAAGTCGTTGCCACTAAATACTCGCTGTCATCACTGACCGGGCTCACCTCACGGCCGTGAGACGTGAGATAGGTGCCAGTGACCTTGGGTTATGTGGTTGTTTTCGCCGAGTACTCCGGCTTCCTCCGTGAAGCCACTACCCACTTACAACTGGCTTGTAACAATTTGGCCTAAACATTGTAGAAAAGGTGACGATAATCGACATTACAAATTCCATATGTTTTATTATAAATCAATTACCATAATTACACAGAAAAATCACGATAGCACATATAGTGTTCCCATAGCCACAGAGTAGGTGCCAAAATCAATCATATAAAGTCAGTCGTATCCCGGCAATCAGTCGTGATGTATTCATCATCATTCTACTGTTATTCTTCTCGAGACAGGCGCTGCTGAAACAATGGTCATAATTCCGTACAGGAATCTCATTTCCTACCGTACTGCTGCTGTGCATACAGCACTGAAGGAGAAGAGAGATGCAGACTCTACAGTTGTAGATGTACTGCTGGGAACTGTACACGCACAACTGAACATGTACCAATGCAGAATATATGCAATATTATTATTATTATTATTATTATTATTATTATCATTATTATTATTATTATCATTATCATTATTATTATTATTATTGTTGTTGTTGTTGTTGTTGTTATTATTATTATTATTTTATCATTATCACTATTTTTATTGTTATTTTTATTATACTATTATTACCATTATTGTTATTATTATATGATGATTATTTCTATTTCTATTATTATTTTTATCATTATTATTATTATTATTACTATTTTATTATCATCATTATCATTATTATCATTATAATTATCATTATCATTATTATTGTTTTCACCACCATCATCATTATAAACATAAACAAAGCAGCCGTCGTCATTATTGCCATATTTGATAGAATTGTGCCAATACACCGTTCTCTTTATCTTCAGTCCCTTGCACAAGGAATTATTGGCAGTGAATGCGATATTATCATTATGCAGTATCTGTATTGAACAATTGCATAAGTCTATTATTGCTCTGGAATGAATTATCCATGACAGTATATTTAACACCAATACGACGTCAATTTCACATTCTTCGAACACCATGAAAACGCTTCAGTATGCGTACACCTCTTTGCTTTGACCAATAAAACTGCTTGTTTTCAAAACATGTGACCGCCTGGCCATTGTCCTAGCAGTGCTAGTATGTGAGCAGCAGCAGCAGGCTACCTGTTGCTGCACAGCTGTGGCGGTGGCGGGCAGACAGACGGGGGCAGTTCCTGTGATCAGTGTACCGCCCTGTCTGCCTGCAAGACCCTGCGATACAGCCTAGCAGGCCAAGGCTGCGTGTCAACACCAGCGTCTAGCTCAGTGCACAGGTCGTGCGGCGCTTGCGCAAACAGAGGACTGTTGCAGGAGTTGTATCTGATATCTGGATATGGCCTCCAGATGTTACTATAGTATATTGAGGAATATAGGAGCAGATAAAATGTTATGTGAAAAAGATATACTGTATACGTGATCACCAACATAAAAAATCGAATCTATCTAATGATACTATATATTAATGTTATGTTCCTTTTAATGCATATGGCACCTAGGCATGTTTTGTTTTTATCTAAGGACAACGATTGGAGTTGTACTATAGGTTTGTCAAAACTAATATTAGTGGCCAGTCCTACCTTTTTTGCAAAGTAGAATATTAACATTCCTTAGTCTGATTTCTATTGCGTGATGTTATGTATGTTTGTTAGTGTAATGAAAATATATGGCTGTGCTATACATGCCACACCCATTAATGGATACCTACATAACCTATATACGTACATGCTTACATACAAACAAACACACATACATGCATACATACATACATACACACATACATACAAACTTACATACATACATACATACATACATACATGCAAATATACATATATACGTATATGCATACATACATACATGCATACATACATACATACACATTCTCTTTTTCCCCCCCTCGTCCTGCTCCTTCTCCTTCTAATTTTTCCTATTTTCTTCATCTTTTTCATATTCTTCCTCCTCCTTTCCTTCTTTTTCTTCTTCTTCTTTACTTCTTCTTATCCCTGTGTTTTTGTGTTTATATTGATGATTTTTCGAACTATGGATGTACCTTTAATATTGCAATATATGGTCGATAAAGATACATACATACACATACATTCCGTTTCTCCTCCTGTACCCCTTTTTATCTCCTACTGCTTTACCTATCTTCCATTACACATTCCGATTTTCTTCCTCTTCTAATTCTTCTTTTTCTTTTCCCGTCCCTCCCCTTAAACACTTTTTTGTCTCCTTCTTCTTTATGCTCTTATGTCTATCTTCGAAACCTAAATCAGTCACGGTTTAACGCCCAGAAAGCCACCAAAAGAGATAGCAAACTGATGTGTGAGTATGTGGAATCGTATTGTACGAAATGTGCCCTTTTGCTCCAGTTTTTCACTTCAGTTCATTCGATGGTTCAGTGCATAGACCACCGAGAGATAAAAGGTACTTTATGGGTCGAAAGTACTAGCTCAAAAGGAAGCCTTGATTTTTATGGACGTAAATATACTCATATAGCCCAGGGAAATAGGCGGTTACCCACAGTCACTAGAACAACATGAATCAATGACTTCACAGGAAAAGAATAATAAGAATATAAAGGAATACCGGGAATCAAAAACATGGTATAAAGATATGTAGGTCAACATATTAGTACTAAGGTGTCCTGGAACTTCAGGGGAACTTGGAGGAGTTGAGCTCTTATAACTAAAGAGAGGTAGGGCCTGCCCTGATTGTTGGGTCATCTAAGGTGTTGCCACTGACCCCCGCTGTCTTACACCACAGCCGCGGCCAAGATGCGGGACAGCTAGAAAGGTGTCAGATTTTGGATTAGGCTTCGAGTGTCCTAAGCTTTTCTGGTTTACTCCCACGTATGAATGGCCAGCCATGATTTAACCAGGCTATGTCATAAAAGTGGTGATGATACCCATTTTGCTAATCCAAATCCAAGAAAAAGCATACACATTCGTATTTGAGGTTCTAAATTTGAATTGGATACTAGAGATGGATTTTCCTCAATACATACATGCTGTATATGGTCAAAGATAATGCACTGTCCTCTAGCTGTGCACCCTTTGAGCATGGAGAGTTCTCATGTGTGTATCACAATAACAGAACTAGAAGTAGTAGTAGTAGTAGTAGTAGTAGTAGTAGTAGTAGTAGTAGTAGTAGTAGTAGTAGTAGTAGTAGGAGTAGGAGTAGTAGTAGTAGTAGTAGTAGAAGAAGAAGAAGTGGTAATAGTAGTAGTAGTTACAGCACTACTACTACTACTACTACTACTACTACTACTACTACTACTACTACTACTACTACTACTACTACTACTACTACTACTACTACTACTACTACTGGAGAACATGCATTCTAGATGGGAATAGCATGGTTTGCTGCAGACCCATGTAGCTCGATGTGAGCGTATTATAGCAGAGATATTTCGGTCGGACAGTGCGATGTGGTCTGGCCCTGTGGTAGGTACCATTGTAGCTGCATTTCCCCTTGCCCAGATAGATGGTATCATGGCAGCGTGCTGTGATATAGAGAGATGCCTGGGCGTGTTCTGTATGTTGCCGGCCAGTCCAGGACTCTGTTATTATGTAATATTTTACTGCAGGATTTCTGGTATAGATATTACAAACCAACCCCCTAGGAGAGGGTGGTAGCTCAATATGATGCGGTTCCTAGTGCTATCAATATGGCTTTGGCCACTGCACCTATTGGAATGTTGACTATAAAACATGACAATGTCCCGCGGTAGATATGTGTTTTGACTCCGTGTAAATGGGATACCTTATATAATTATGAAAGGGCAACAGCACGAAGGTTGAGTTTAGTGTCCTCACACAGTGACCCTGGTCCTCCAGGAGGGTAGTAAAACTGAACTGCAGATGCATAAGGTTGTCCATATGGGTTCACATGTTAAAAGGGGTGTTAATGGGGATTTCGGTATCGAAAGGGTTTCTTATGGGGATGTACATGGAGGTTAACATTTTATGCAATGGCCCCCTTTTTCCATTATTGTGAATGGCAGTAAAGATTTTAAATAAAATAGTTTATAAAACCTATGGAAAACCTGGATACCAGGCTACAACAACCGTCAAGTCACTGACAACTTCCTCACATCCCCCAGGCAGTTGGTGAGAGACGGCGAACATTCCTCGTATCGCCTTAGACCAATTGACCATCAGGGCAGTGCCTAGTAGTAGGGCAATAGTTCTCTATGATAGGTCATTGACCGCTGGTACATATATAGCCCTAGCCCCGAGAGATGGTCAGTAGGAAATAACCTGTGATATGCACCACTGACTGATAGACGGAGGAGTCGATGGACAGCCTGATGTATCCTGACCAGTGGGCTAATATTTATACAGGCTACCAATCCTGCGTCCAGGTACTGTATAACTGGTTAATTTGGCGTGCACTTAAGTTGGCGTTTTTTTTCAAAAAAGTATTTTCCCTGTATTTATTTTGGCGTCTTGAGCAGTCAGAACAACGCCATTTTCATGTAGACATATTTTTATGCGATCTTTAATTTGGAGTTGATGGGCATTCGCCAAAAAAAGGCAAATTAAAAACCACGCCAAATTAACCAGTTATACAGGTATGCCACGGCGTGGGCTTGGGGAAGAATGCTGTACATGGGTCTAGATTTGGTGTGTGTTTCATCTATAGAGATAGTTGGAGGGTTAATCAGTAGCAATGGCTTTAGATGAATGATGCACAGAATATTAGGCCAATCGTCTTTAAGTTGCAATATGCCTAGGTGATATTAGACTCAGGAACCCCAACCCAAACCATGGGCCTACTATTACCATTGTTTCTACTTCTCCTCCTCAGTTTTCTTCTTCTTCTTCTTCTTCTTCTACTACTACTACTACTACTACTACTACTACTACTACTACTACTACTACTACTACTACTACTACTACTACTACTACTATGCTGTTATTGCTGCTGCTACAACAAGAACAAAAAAAAACTACTACTGCTACTACTACTACTACTACTACTACTACTACTACTACTACTACTTTTTCATTTTTTGCTCCTTTAACTAATATTACTACTACTACTACTACTACTACTACTACTACTACTACTACTACTACTACTACTACTACTACTACTACTACTACTACTACGGCTGTTGTTGAGTCGGCAACTGCAAGCCCCTGCCCGAAACTTGATTGGTGCGGTCAGTCGTACATCATGTCTAGCTTGAAGTGGTCGTCAACCATTAACTGTTTGAATCGTATGTTTGCTTGAGATTATCATGACGAGGATGGTGGTGATGATTGTGTTGCCGATGGTGATGATGATGATGATGATGATGATGATGATGATAATGGTGATGATGATGCTGATGATGAGTATATTGCCGTGGGCCCACGACTGGCTCATGAAGCCCGTGCCTAGAGTGTGTCGTTAATGAGGGTCAGTAATGTTGTATTACATGCACTGTGTAGGTTTCTGACCACCTGATGCGAGGAATGCGGCGACACCGCTCACCTTGCCTTACCCCGTGCCTTATACTCACTACTACCGCTGGACATATAGCGGCGACACCACTGAATTTGCCTTACCCCTGGCCCTGTACACGCTGCTACCGGTGGACAAATTCCTCCTCCTCCTCCTCCTCCTCCTCCTCCTACTATTACTACTACTACTACTACTACTACTACTACTACTACTACTACTACTACTACTTCTACTACTACTACTACTATTTCTACTATTTCTGCTGCTGCTACTTATTCTACCTCCACCACCACTCCCCTCATTCTCCTCCTCCTCCTCTTCCTTCCTTCCTTACTACTACTACTACTACTACTACTACTACTACTACTACTACTACTACTACTACTACTACTACTACTACTACTACTACTACTACTACTACTACTACAGCGACGCGAGTCTCTGCGCAGCGGTAGCAGATGTTTGCCTAGAGAGGAGCACGTCTGATTAGTGAGTTGTCGTGGTCCAGCCATAGGCAATGGCTGCCCTATGTCACCCACACTACTGACACTACATACTTACTACACCTGGACACATGCCTCGTCTATGTACTACAACGCCAAATATGGGCATGGACTAGCATTTGGCCGCCGGTAAAACACACGTTGCTATGCTAATATGTAGAAATCACATGTGAGAGTTGATGATAATGATGATGATAATGATGATGCTGATGAAAGTGGATAAGTATTGGTGATGATGATGATGGTATTTAAGATCATTACTAATAAAGACGATGGAGATGATGATTAATGTAGCGCTTTTGATAATGCACATGAGTTGGTGATGATGATAATAATGATAGTATTTGGGAAGATGATGAAGACGATGATGATGATGATGATGATGATGATGAACATGATGATGATGATGATGATGATGATGAACATAATGATGATGATGCTGCTGATAATTGAGATGCTTATGATGATGAACATGGGTTAATGATGACGATAATGATGATGGTATTTGAGAGGATGATGATGAAGATGATGATAATTGAGATGGTCATGATGTTGAACATGGGTTGATGATGACGATAATGATAATGGTATTTGAGAGGATGATGATGATGATGATGATGATAATTGGGATACTTATGATGATGAACATGGGTTGATGATGACGATAATGATAAAAGTATTTGGGAAGATGATGAAGACGATGATGATGATGATGATGATGATGATGAACATAACGATGATGTTGATAATTCAGATGCTTATGATGATGAACATGGGTTGATGATGACGATAATGATGATGGTATTTGAGAGGATGATTGCGATGATGATAAAGATGAAGCTGGTGACCTTTACCCCTGAATTTATAAATATCGCCCAGCAACATCCTGAGATTATCATATAAAGGGTAACTTGCTGCTACGTCGAGAAAGGTGAATTCTTTCCACACAAGTGCCCTTTAAGCGCGACGATACCAGGTAAAGGATTTGGTGAACTGGCGTCAGGTGAAATTGTAAAAGGAACTCAGTAGCTCGGTGTGAGCTGTATAATGGCTATTGCTGTTGACGCGCGGTGCACCAGCGGAATAGCAAGTAAGCGGTGATAAGATATATAAGAGGAAGATGAGATTTATATCAGGACGGATTTAGGAATACCGCCAGTGTCTGAGACTAGCAAAGTATGTTCCACACTTGAAATGGCCTTCCAGTCTACCTGGAGACCATAATAAGGGCACATATGACGAAGAGAAAATTGAAATAATGTTTAGGTTATGAATATTCTAAAAATACCACGTAGAAGGTCGACTGCATTCAGAAAGTATTCAACTTGAAGGATGATCAAACTCAAAGAGACATTGGAAAAACAGCTCTAATGTGAGTCGACTCCGCCATACAAGGAACATCCTCAATGGCTGGGTGACCAAGGGTATTCAAACACTGACACCCGAAATATCCTACATTTACTCAATAGACAGATACCTACATTGTATCTCCTTCCTGGAACAGTAAAATTGAAAATTTGAATTTCTATTATCGTCACATTTTTTGGTATATTTAAGCTGAATTGGACTAGCCAGTTGTAAGTAGTGGATGGAACCGGACCACCTGGCAAAAACCACCGCCTAGCCCGTAATCGGCGAGTAGTCAGTAGCAGCGCCTTAGAACACTAAGCCATCAGGGCAGCCCCCAGCCTGAGAGAAAGCTGCCGCCAGTTGCTTTGAAATAGTGAGTGTTTCTCCCGGGTACCACGATTTCTTTCAACGTCATCTGTTGGCCAATCGTAATCCAGACTTCAATAGAGGGAAGGGTTGCGAGAACCATATTATTCCCTTTCATTCCAGTGGTGTCAGATCCAGTTATAATGAGGATGCAATTCCTTTCAAATGTAGCTATGCATGTACAGTATGTATGTTTATTGACTGTAAATTAAACATTACGAAACCAGTTTATAAAATCAAACTTTTATGATGATAGTGATGAGTATTAAATGATGGTACAATGGTTTCATGGTGGAAATAAACATTACATTAACAGGGAGACAAAACCTGCAATCAAATGTTATACAAGTGAGTAGTAAGGCAATGCACGTTTTATATCTGTTTGTAAAGCGAACTTTCAACGAAATCAACATCAAAGTTGTGTTGCGGATTTATAGGGTAATTTAACCTAGTCACATAGCAAACGTCAGTTGATTGTTGCGAAAAGGACTCATTGGGGTCAGAGGTCATCTTGCTGCACGTCTGGGGGTCAAGGTCAGAGTGTAGGACACGTTTAGTATGCCTGGGGTTGCCTGCTCACATAAAGCATCTCACTGCTCCTCCCTGAGTAAGATCTAGGGGACATTTGTGAGAGTTGACGAAAGGGGAGAGGAGAGTCTGCCCTCAGAGGGCAACCTACCCTTGCCTGCCTGTCTGTCTGTCTGTATGTCTGCTGTTTCTCATCCCAGCACGTGTTGTCCACAGCGGAGACAGACATATGTCTGTTTGAATATTTATTTGAAATTAATGTTATCCGCATCTTTTCTGCCATGTACAGTACAGACATTTAATTCCTGCACCAGTCGACTGGTCGTCTGCCAGTGCCTGGTTGGGCAACAAACACCTGTGGATAACATGTCAAAATATGACCCAAGCACATCGATGGACCGTTTAGTGTGCGAATCAAAGTCACGTTTACATGTGAGGCCATCCGTGCATCCATGCCCAGGAAATTGGTCCAAAGCAGGCATGCGGTCGTGTATAGGGCCCAGGCATTTGGTGCAGGAATTAAATGTCGGCACTGTAGACTGGTGCGCGCTTTAAACCTATGTGTGATTGTATTTCTTGTCACCTCTCAGCTAAACAGTTAGATCAAGGCCAAGTATTGACTAGCCAGTTGTAAGTGGCAGAGAAAACCTTTTCCTGACCAGAGGTTACTGACAGTATTCTTACATGCCACGTTTAGGGTTTGAATCCGAGCAGTGGTGAGAGACGGTGATCAGTCAATGACATTACAACAAGGCTTTCAGGCCATAATGTGCATATGTCATCGTTGTATGTACGAGTATGTATGTATGTATGTATGTGTGTATGTATGTATGTATGTATGTATGTATGTATGTATGTATGTATATATATATATATATATATATATATATATATATATATATATATATATATATATATATATATATATATATATATATATATATATATATATATATATATATATATATATATATATATATATATATATATATATATATATATATATATATATATATATATATATATATATATATATATATATATACATATGTGTGTGTGTGTGTATGCTTGTTAAACTGTTAACCCATAAGTTTGTGTAAACAATGACAAAAACAAGAAATTGGAATACATTCTGCTTTGATGTAAGGTACTGAAAGTTTCACAGGCAATACAATCTACTGCATGTATTTGATTTGAGATGTTATTTTCACTCCAACCCTAGCTTTTTCGTAATGCTGGCTAACCCAGGTCGTAGGTCAAGGCCATAAAATGTCTACATGTCAAAAAAATCCGGGTACATTGTCAAAGTTAAGTTCCGAGAAAGAAATGGGCGGGTATGCACAGCAAAACACCCGCCTATGAGTGATGTATGTAGATTAGAGCTCGTCTGGCGTGTATTTGTCTAGCAAAATACAGTCTTTTAGACTGACAATATGCAATGACATTGTCCTTTTGATAACCCACAAAAAAGCCTATTGCACTGTGATGAGTGTATCATCAACATGCCAACTTTCCATTTGCCGTTTCTCTAAATATCACAATGAGTATTATTTGTCGATCGACATCAATCGAACGGTGCATTAGAGATGTTCTTTACGCCGGCTGGTTTTGTTCTGGTATGTGGGGTTATTGGCAGAAAACCAAATGAAGTTGACTCTGATTTGAGAGTTGGTATTTGAACTTATACCAAGGGCCTTCTGTAGTACCTGGATCGAGGTGGAAAGTTCATAGGATCTCTCTCTCTCTCTCTCTCTCTCTCTCTCTCTCTCTCTCTCTCTCTCTCTCTCTCTCTCTCTCTCTCTCTCTCTCTCTGTGAATAAACATGTTTCTTCCGGACAAACTGCCATATACCGTGCAAGTCCTTCACCAATTCTAGGTTAATTAAAGATGGAGACTAAGTATGAGTCGTTTTAAGTTAGACCAACTTACTTTAGGATGTCTCTAATGGCCGATCAGTCTAGCCTATGCAAACAATAGTACGATTGCAACACACACTGACATACTCAGTCACCGACAACCTTCTCACATACAGTAAATGGATGTAGACACGTGAATAATAGTATGACACGGCTACAAGGCGGCGGGCATTTTGGCTACACTGACCGACCACTGGCGTACCTGTCCTGGTACTTGCTACTGCCATATTAGGCAGATCCCTATGAAGGAATGATTAGTAGTAGTAGTAGTAGTAGTAGTAGTAGTAGTAGTAGTAGTAGTAGTAGTAGTAGTAGTAGTAGTAGTACTGGTTGTAGTATTAGTGGCCCTGGTATAAACATAACACTTTTACAATTGGAATGTACACATGTCTTTGCAATATTATTTAATCCCACTTCATATATTCGTCAAGTATTACTCTATTTGACGAGTTATATTCGAAGTTACCAGACCAGGCGAGTGTATTCACTGTAGATGCAGATATGCCACTGGACGAAAGCCAGATCGGAGCCTGAGTGGTCAATACGTATCACTACTACCCTCCGCATGGAGAAGAGGTGAGTCGGTACTAGAGCCAAGTGGCTACTAGTGCAGTGCATTACATCAAGGGTCCATGAATAATTAAGATGCTCGTGTAACATAGACCAGGGGCATGGTGGGGAGTACTGGACAGTTTAGATCAATGTGAGAGGGAGGTATCCAGGAGGCATGATATATGCGTAATTGTTGTATCTAGGTTAATTTGGTACATAATATTGAGATACAACAATTGGCACTGCGAAGGGAATAAATGCATCTTCATGGTCTCTCTCTCTCTCTCTCTCTCTCTCTCTCTCTCTCTCTCTCTCTCTCTCTCTCTCTCCTACCAGGCAGGACTAACTACTGGCCCTCCTTAAGCTTTCACTTAAGTACTGAATCATAAACAGCATTTGTTACATTAAGCAAATTTAAGAAAAGTTGCCTTCTGTTGATGCTTCATTAATTCATTAAAGACGCAGGCATAAAGCATAAATATGTTACTTAACAGTAGCCTCATGCTATCAATTGTTGATATGCAATCCGCAACAAGCTTTAAGAGGCGTTACTTTTTGAAATTATATGAAAAAACATAAAAAGTCAAAACTACATTGAACCTGATTTATATCCCAGCAAAAAGTCCCTGCTTTCATTCCATATAGGTTCTCATGCAGTTT
>OZ012695.1:25610879-25635879 GCA_963942565.1 Maea johnstoni | reverse complement strand
TTCGTCATATGTATACGACGGATTTTGCATATGACGGACCAATTTTCCTGGTCCCATTAAGTCCGTCATATCCAAGTTCACATGTATCTCTAAACATGTAATCTTTTGAAATATTTGATAATTGTATAATAACCAGAACTCAGCTATTAACAAGTCTCCTTCAGATAATTTGTGAAAAAGTGACGATAAACGAAATTACACGAATCTCAGCTCTCGCCCTCTACACGCTATGGAATGCTTCTTCTGAGATATTGTCATTGAGGTTTTATTGATTTCTTTTCACTGCACCTCTTGTATAAAATGCCTTATCCTCCCACTCCGACAAACCTTTTTTTAAATAACACGAGAGCACAGACGCACCTGTGTCTGCATGGCGGAGGTATTTTGTCTACAGTGGAAGTCACCACAATGTTGTTTATAGATCGCAAGGGCATTGTTGACTTGTCCACATACTAGTATTTCAACACAGGACAGGAAGGCACTGGTGATGTCTCATCAAGAAAATGTCCATCTCTAACCTCAAACCTCAAAACGGAACCACTGGCCCACGTGGTTTCCTGTTCGCAGAAGTTAGGAGTGGGTTAATACATTCTTGTCCCGATCATCTAGGTTGCCTGGCACCTACGATCTTGTTCCATTATGAAAAGAAATCATCAGTAATTTATATTTGAGGAATATTTGCTCTTATGAGTATTGCTCGTTGGTAAGTGTCCTCAATAGCCTGATACTACTACTACTACTACTACTACTACTACTGCTACTGCTACTGCTACTGCTGCTGCTGCTGATCCTACTACTACTACTACTTTAACTACTACTACTACTTTAACTACTACTACTACTACTACTACTACTACTACTACTGCTGCTGCTGCTGCTGCTGCTGCTGCTGCTGCTGCTGCTGCTGCTACGGATGATGAGGATGATGGTAATAATAATGATAATGATAATAATACAACTGCTGCCTCAGTGCGGATTGTCTACTCATGCTATTGCTGCTGCTGCTGCTGCTACTATTACTACTACTACTACTACTACTACTACTACTACTACTACTACTACTACTACTACTAGTGTCACTACTATTTCTCCGTAGTTTGATCCTTCTATCATCTCGGTGGACAAGTTGGTGACAGGGAACCAAATACATTTTCAAAGTCATTATAATTTGATAATAAAGAATATCCATTCTTTCCTGCCTGGGTGAAACAACTTTCCTTTTAAAATCCTCTTCTAATGATACATATCGATTACGTGCAAAACGGTAGAGCCAGTATCATCTAACCCTAATCACCTACTCTCCGGCGTTAACGGGTTAACCAACCAAGTCAGCCACGATGTCGACTGCCCTGATTAAGGTCTACACATTTCCCTTTGGTAAGATCTCCAAACAGCACATGTCAAACCGCAAACATGTCACCTCAGTCCCCGACACGCTCATCGCCCCACGCACCTAGATGCTAAGGCTGGAAAACACATTTTATTAGGCGTCTCTGGATATTGGCGTGACATCTATGCTGAATGAAGGAGGGGCGAGGAATTTCTAGGTGACTTGCAGGGGTTGAAGGCAGGTTAAGGCCTGGTTCATTTCAGCTGGACCATTTGTAGAATCAGTTAGGTGTAACAGGTTATTAATATGATGATGATGACGATGATGATGATGATGATGATGGTGGTAGGGTTAAACTAAATTTTCTACTACTACAGCTACTACTACTACTACTACTACTACTACTACTACTACTACTACTACTACTACTACTACTGATGCTGCCGCTGCTGCAAAATCGTGTGTTACCACTGCTACTACCACTACTACAATCAAATCGTATATCATTACTACTGCATTTACTACTACTACTACTACTACTACTACTACTACTACTACTACTACTACCCCTGCTGCTACTGTTTTATTACTACTGCTACTACTACTGATGCTGCTGCTGCTATGGCAGAAGTAGTAGTTGTATTGTTGTTGTGAAGTGAAAAGGACAAATAGAAGTGTTTCATCAGTAAACAAGGTCACCCAGCATCTCGGAGTACAACTTACATGGTTTCTACAATAGAGATATACTTATCCGGTTCAAATAGTTGATAAACACATTATCTGCAATGCATTCAACAAGTGATATCGTAAACAACTATATCCCCAATCTGAGTTCGCCTATAGGCTGGTTGAGATTGGAATATGTTGTTTTCAAGCGAGTCTGCCTGCTTGGAGTATCGACTGCTCTATGTGTATCTTAAACGACTGATTGATCTGTTCCTGTCTGGTGGTACAGTAAAGACTCACCTCGTGATACACATAGTATACTCATCTTAGCAAATCTGTGGCGCATTGCCTAATAGGGCTAACCAGTTTCCCTATACAGTCAAACCTGTCCGAGCGACCACTTCTATTTAAAGGCCACTTTTTTTTTATAATTTTATTGTTCCATAAACATAAATAAATACGAGGTACATTTTATGGTATAGTAAATATAACATTTTCGTTGTAAATATATACATACACATCATATCACATTGCAGAGAATACATCAAATTAAATATTTAAAGGCCACTTCTATTAAAAGACCACCTCTATTAAGAGACCACATTTTCATTTCCCCTGGTAAACATTATAGTTAAAATGATCCCCTATTAAATGACCACCTGTCTTAAGAGAACACATTTTGGTCTTCCTCCGGGTGGTCTCTTAATACAGGTTTGGCTGTATTTGGCGCCAGAGCTAACCTCAGTCTAAGAGATTGTCCAGTCCTACGTTTCATTGGTCCAATTCCCTAATCGTCCTTTAAATAGGGAGAGCGACTGTGATTAGATCTGAACCTTATGGTGTTTTCATGTAAGAAGAAGAAGAAGACGAAGAAGAAGATAACGAAGAAAATGATGATAAAGAAGAAGACGAAGAAGAAAAAGATGATGAATACGGAGATGAAGAAGAAAAGGAAAAAGGCAAAGAAGAGACAGAAGTAGAAGATGATGCAGAAGAAGAAAAGGGCAAAGAAGAGACAGAAGAAGAAGAAGAAGAGGACGAGGAAGAAGAAGAAGAAGAAGAATGAGGATATGAAGACTTACAAGACAGCTAATTGTCCATAAGGAGAATAAGAAGAGGACACTGTTTTCAACCATTCAGAATACTATTCTATGTTCCTGTATAAAATCCACACGTTTCATTGGGAGCAGCCTTACAGTCCGAATACTAGGTAAACATTACAAGGAATACCCACCATCAAAATGCGTAAAAGAGCCTATCCTATCCTAAGGCTTGAAGCGCGACTGATATTGGAACAGGGCTGTTTTCCAGTCTGCAAGCTATATATTGACCAACTTCTATACCATAAAAGACATTTTCCCTATCCGTGTGTTACTACAGACTAAGGTATAACTCACTTATATGAAAGATGGATTTATGCTGCACTGTAATGGGGTGTACGTGGTCAATGTATTCATGCGGAATATTTCCTCTAGAAATAGTCTTCTGGATCTATGAGACTTTTGATAATAACTTTGGAATACGAATTAAGAACGATTTTAGTGCTGATGTGATACACAATGATACATAATAGTAGTAAAGGTAGAAACAAAGTCAAAAATAAACATTATAATTATGAGGAAAGAGAATGTTCATTATGGTAAACCAGACTACCACTCCCTATTACTGTACAGTATATCACACACCTTCTACCTACAGGAAAATGTACGGTTCAAATACTTGATAAACATATTATGTAGGGTACGTTATGAGCCTAAACACACAAACAACCCTGGTGCGATATTTGCCCACCTGGGAGGCAGACTGATATTGGGAAAGTAACATGTTTTTCGGTCTGCGAGTCTCTTTGTGTGTACCATAACCGACTGATCGATCTGTCCACTACTGTACTGCAATGGCGATACAATGCACAGGCACTGCATTGCCATTTTATGCCTGCTCTTTAGCTCAGTCAGTTTTTCTCTCTCCATAGGGGCGGACCATTTGATATTCTGCCCTTTTTAGGAATAAATCTGGCCCTGAAAATAAAGAAAATAATCTGGCCCTGAAAAGTAAGAAAAAAAACTCTGGCCCTGAAAATTGAGAATTTCTGTCTGTGCGAGAGGAAAAAATGCCAGGTCACAAGTCCCAGAATATCAAAAGGTCCGCCCTCAGAAGTACTTTTCAGCTTTGGAGATCTCGATACTTTCATTTCTTACTTTCAAAATATTGGCATAATTCATTTATTTTTGATGAACAAATCCATACTGCAATCAATCGTTGTGTTTGTCCGGGTAGTTCAAGGGGGTTAATATTCAGTTTATGCCACTAGTTACCGGCTATTCAGGATTAAAGCTTGATATGCAAGAAAAGCAACAGTTATGGGGTATTTTATCATCCTAGACTTTAATAAGAGCAACGTGCCCCTTTAACTAGTTGGATCCAGAGTTTTTCTGAACTAGGGTTGGATGCCATATGTGTCGGCAGTAGAATGGGTGTAGTAGGGGGGGGGGGGGGGGGGGGGGGTGACTGTAACGTGTTCTTGTTCGGCGTCCATTTACACTACATGTCTGTAGTGTAAATGAACGCCCGGCCGCTACGCGTCGCCACCGTCGCGTATTATAATATTATAATTACTTGTGACGTCATCAAAACTGTAAAATCGCTAATTTCACTGATTTAAAAAAGGTTATTTAATTTCCTAAAAGTGTATTCTTAGTACAATTAGTCCATTGAATGTATCCATGCTGTTTGACCAAAACAGAGTGGACGCTATCATACATAACTGGAAGAACCAAGTTTTCAGTAATGAAACAATCCCAGGCGTTCCACAAAGGCATTCGACGTGTTTGAAGCCGCCTAACGGCGGGTTCTGGAACCTCGCGTCTAGAACTTGACCTAGATTCCGGACAGATCTTTGAATGTCTGTCTTTGATAAGAGCGCATAACGTACCACACACATTCGCAGACCGAACTTATGAGATATCTATACCAACATAATAAGCCGAGTTAACTTTGATCATTTAGCTGTTGGTGTTTTCATTCTTTTTAAGGAGAAGCAATATATTATTCACAGCAATATGTTCCACACATCGACTCTGGAAGGGTTTCTCTTCTATGAAAAAAAACAAAACGAGACGTGTTGACCTATTAATAGCTAGGGCAGATCTGGCACTGTGGTTGCACATGGCGTACCTATCCTCACCCCATTAGCCCGAGCGGGTTAACACATGTTTGAATCACTTGCCACATATTTCCTGTTCACCAGCATATGAAGTGTGTAAACCTGACTATGTGGAATGAAATTTGGAATTACAGTGATCGTCACCATTTCTGCCATACTTAGGCTAAGCCGTGACTGCTATCAAGCCTCATGTTGGCTAATTTGGCCCATACAAAATGGTGCAAAAGCATGAAAATCTAACTGAAACCACAGCACATGGATACTCATCATACTACGAAAAGTATGAATATCTCTCCTAAAGACAGACAATACAGTTAGCTGGTTTCATGCAATGCAAAATCTTGTGTTGAATCACATGATACATACATAGGTACTCCGCTATTTACGCTCATGCGCTCACGTACTCACTCACCTAAATGATATCTCACAAGTACTCACTCATTCCCACTCACACAATAATCAACCGCCTCAGTCAGTCACTAACTCACCGATTCATCCCTGCAAATACTCACTCACTCACACACTCACTCGTCATTTCTCACATTAGTACCTCATTTATGAACTTAACTTTTTTGACAGGTATATCAGTTGCCACAGAATATTCTAGCAAGTTCTTCCCATAGAACGAGTTTTTCTCCCTATTTACAGCCATGCCTGATACGTAGCCTGGTTGTAACAAGACTCAGAATAATCTAGGTAGTTGTTTTTTTGCTCCAGCTCACTTAGCGTCGGTGTTGCCCTAGTAAAACACACGCGTGGGCGCCCGTATGCCACTGAATAGCGCGAGCCTGTGGCTTTCAAAGGGGCTCTTGTTTTCTAGATTATTCCATTTGAGAATAACTCGATGCCTGTAGCAACCAGGCAACACCCTTCGTACCCAGCGGCAACCCTATATTTTGGGACACCCATCGGCAGACGTAGCACTTAACCCATTTGCGCGAAAGTAAATTAGTTTGATGGATTTAAAAGTCTAGTGGATATTACACTTATTCAGTCTCAATAGGCAAAATAACTTGCAGCGATTAGTGATTCAATAGCAGAACGTCACCAATACACTTTTCAAATAATGCGAATTGGCTGTTCACGTATTTTTCCATACTAGCTATACCGCCCTTGTTATATACTTCTATAAGGCCATATAAGAAAAATCATGAAAAAACACCAGGAGCTGCTTTCAATATAAACACTATAAAGTATGTTTCTGGTCATTTGATAATGCCACTTATTAGAATTTTGACAATCATACGAAATATTGTAGTGAGCAACTTGTGAAACCTGTCCCAATTTATTAATGAGAAAATGGAAAGAAAATTTTCACATGCTTTTGGCCTAGCGGGCAACTTGTGCAATTTGTCCCAGTTTTCTAAAAAATAAATGAATAGAAAAAGTCTACATGCTCTTGGCCCTTAGAAATGAAAGCACATTTTTTCTTGCCTTCACAATATCCCCTTTCTTCTAGTGACCTTAAGACCAGTGCTTACCCAAAGCTTACTTCACGAATAGCGTCAGCTTTGAATAGTATGGAATGTTTGGTTAGCCCCAAGAACCTCCGATCAATTGATTTAGGTCAGCCTATCTTAATTCATTGCTTTGTAAACGGCGGTGGTCGAGTTGTTCCATTATAAGGTGGTGCTGAATTGCTGCCTACTCTAAATATTGGGATAATCCTTTTAAACGCACAATGTCGTTTAGTGTTCAAACATTGAGCAACTACTATGCATCACTTTAAATCTGTGGCTCCCCTCTGCAGTGTAGTGGGGTCTATCAACTTGATCACCTTAGAAGTTAAGGAGATCTATAAGTTGAAGATATATGTACATTATTCAACACCTTGGGTTGAGCAATCCAACAAGGCGAAGAAAATGGTAATTTCTGACTCTTAAAACAGTATATAGCGACCATGCCAAACCGCATACTAGTATATAGGGATCCAACTGAGACTCGAACCTGAGACCCCAAGCTTGGGAGATAGGCATCGTAACCACTTAAGGCCACGGCGGATTCAACCCTGTGATCATGAACGGGATAGGCCATTGGGTACGGCCCATCTCAGTACAGGGTATACAGTCTGTCTCTTAAACACCCTTGACTGGGTTGAATGCAAGTCAGGACTTAAACCCCGGGGGGGGCACTCAGGTACACAGGGGGGCCGCACCTTAGTTACGTATTTCGCGGAAGAAGGGGTCTTTTTTGAAGACCTCCGCATGTCCGCGGTTTTGTAAAAGAAGGGTACTTTTTTGTACCCAGGTACGAAGTATGGGGGTCAAAATCCCCTTACAATCCACGAAACATACGCAGCTCTGACGCCGAGTGACTCCCGAAGTATCTGGGTTTCCGAGTTTGCTGTCCCCACTTGCAGCCGCTAAACACGCAGAGGATTATAAAATCTAAAGTTAAAATACGTGTTCCCGTTCATCCAATGTCAGTGTTTTGATAAAAGAAGGGGTGTTTATTTAGTGGAAAAAGTCAGCGTTTTTATTAAAACAAGGGTGCTTTTTTGGCCAGAAATCAGTGCTTAAGGGGTATTTTTTAATTTTGATAACGAACGTATGCGCCCCCCTAAATACCCAAGTGCCCCCCCGGGACTTAAACCCTTAAATCACCCGTCTGGTATACCCCATGCCAAGCCAGCCGAGGGGAAATCTCTGAAATCACTTTTCACTCGACTCGACAATTTTATCTCACGACAAAGGTCTACCTATATGTCTAGCAGTATAAATCATACCGAGCAGAGAAAAACACACTCGCATTCCAATCAAACTATAAAAGGGCTTTTCTTTTCAATAACGTATCTGAACTCTTGTTGAGTGAAACATGTTGTTTGTAGTACCAGGTGCTGTATGAAGCCAGCCCGGGGTGAAATTCATCATGGCTGAAATATCTAGGTCTCTGATCGTAATGAGATGTTTGTGTATGTTCAAGTCGTGTTTTTTTCACCGAACTGTTTAGTCTCACGAGCATTACTCTAGTGCAGCGAGCGGACTGTCCTGTGGTTCTTTAATATCCTCAGGGAAATGACTCCCTACTTCTTTGATACACACTAAGAGGGGTTTCATCAGCTCTGTGATAAGACTTGACTTCTTACTGGTACATGGGTAAATGGCGTCCTGAGTGCTGGAAGGCGTAGGGTCCGGAGATCGATCCCTCGCCGGGTTTGAGTAGTGCTAATGCGTTCCCCTTGAAATCGAAACCCTTGTTCATGCCCTCCTTGACTGAGGACCACCAGCAGAGTTGAGCCACGGTCCCATTACGTCAAAGGGAGTTATTAAAACGCAGCATTAGGATAAATCGTAGGGTTAAAGTATGTACATTAATGGATGTACGTACGTACGAATGTATGTATGTTTGTATGTATGTATGTATGTATGTATGTATGTATGTGTGTATGTATGTGTGTATGTATGTGTGCATACATGTACGTATATATGCCTTATGTTCGTATGTACGTGTAGGTAGGTAGGCCCATAGGCAAGCACTTAGGTAATTCGATAGGTAAAAAGATACTCGTATGTGATTAGGTAGGCAGGTAGGTGCAGAATTACGTCTTTGTGTATAGATGTAAATATTCTTTTAACATCCTCTCTAAGAAATTACTCTCATTTCTCGTGATCATCTATGGCTGTATTGAAGAAGAGGAAATGTGGAAAAACTCACTGACCCAATTACAAGTTCGGTAGTTTTCTCAGCCAGACTGCCGCGGTACCACACCCTTGTTTTGGTCCCCCCAAAACGTATGAAAGTCTGGCAAGGTCTAGAGAGTGTGTTTTAGGCAGTACATATGTTGATATATTGTTTTTGTGACACTTAAAGATGACATCAAATACGTGTTGTGCATTCTCTATAAGGGAACTCATTGATGTGCATCTCTCTGGGTATTCTTGATGAATTGTAGCTTACAGAGGAAACGAAATGATAATACTTTCTACGGAATATCAGGCCATTTGATAAATAGGTTACACAGAGTATACAAATGGCCTTAACACCATGGCCATGTATCAAAAAACAACCTAGACTTTTTGGGCTCTGCACATAAAAACCCTGCCTGATTAGACGATCCATATGTTGAAAGGTTGTGTTTTATACTGATAAGGAATTTCAATACTTCTCTATCAAAATGTTTGGTACAAAAAGTATCCATTGAAGGATAAACAGTTTGTTATTCTGTAATGCCTGATTTGATTGCGTACAAAAACAGGTCTATTCAAATAAGCATACGATACGACACGCTGCTTACTCAGACAGGAAAGTGTTAAAAGAGTAGAATTCCTTAAGTTTTTAAGGTTGGTGTTCCGAGAAAGGCTCAAGTGAGCTGAGTACCCTCCAATTCAGCAGGGCCAACATGCATACATGCACGAATAGTAGTTCATGTACATGTACATTGAGGCCGAATGAACTGAACACCTGTATACATTAGCGCTTGGTTCAATCACATGAAGATGTCTCCTTGCTTTGGTATACGTACTGCCAATGTGATATTCGTACATTAAAAACTTATGCTCCCTTATTAGTTTTGATCACATTCAGCATATTACTTCTCGTTTTTATGGAATCTGCCAATGAACCAAATCCTACATAAAACAATTTTTGACACAATGCAAACTTATGAACATCCATGAATCTGGTTCGTGACTGGCCCTGATAGCCGAGTGGTCTAAGTGTTGTCACTGACTGCCAGCTGTCTCTCAGCACTGTCAAATTCCGAACGGGTATGTGAAAAGATTGCCAGTGACCTGGTATTAGACAATGGCTACCTCGGTTACTCCACCACTTACAACTTGCCAATTAACTTCTGCTAACATAAAAATCTACCTAACTAACTATATTTGTATTTTTTTGTAAAGACTGCTTCCTCTACTCCTACCATGATTATTTATCTGCTACTACTACTACTACTACTACTACTACTACTACTACTACTACTACTACTACTACTAATGCTGCTACAAGTTAATGAAATAGAGAGACACAGGTTAGAATCGTTATTATTGGTATCAGTTTTGCTTAAACTTATTTCAAAATTGGAAGTTGTTATAATTGATTTTCGAGTTAGTACTTCTATGCGCTAGATATGGAGAGTTATATTGATGTATAGTTTTCTGGTAACGAAGCATAGGGTACGTAATCTCTATTAATTGAAAAACCTGTATTCCTTTTCAAAGTATTCAGCTTATTTCAACCTCTAGTAATGAGGGCTATGATTGAAGGGCTCCAGGAAATAGTTAACAAAGATAGCTTATTACTCATAGTACCAGTTGCTACTCACACAATTGCAGCATTGCAGCAAGAAAATCTGAATCTATTCTGTATGCATATAGTACGTAGCTATTGAAAGGATAAGAAAATGTAACCCTTCAGAAAACCATCTGGAATGTTCTCCATACTACCTGTCAAGCATCCTTTGTCAGCTGTCTCAACCTCTCGTGGGCGGTTGAGTTAGCAAAGCACACATTCCCCCACATGATGGAAATGAATAAGACGAGTGGTGAGGACTCCATGTGCCAAAAGAGGTGACAAGGAGTGCTGAGGGATGGAAAACTATGTATGAGATACACTTAACACATTCGCATCTGGATCGAAAACACCATCTTATTACACATAGGGAAATATCTTGGCATTAAAGCAATAATTTGAAAAATATTTGACAGAAAAAGATTGTTCCAAATTCATTTAACAGCACCATTTATGGATTTATATAATACTTTAATTTGATGATTTATGTTCAATGTTGCCAGGTCACACGTGCAATCATGATGCAAAATCGAAAGTAAAATAGATTAGGTTATCACCATTTGTTATCACCAAGGATGTAAAAAGCGTTTAATCACCACCTACTGTCTTAGGCAACCTTGTATCAAAATAACGCCTCAAGTCACTGGTAACTTTCTCACTTGCCTTGCTGATAATCAGTTCAGAGTTAAGCACGGTAAGCTTTAGACCCACGATGTGCTAGATTTCAGGCCATGTGGGATCTCAAGGTATACTTTTACTACTCTTTCCATATCACAATATTTGCCAATACTTTTAGTAATTGGCAGGTTGCGTGTTAATCTGTTAATTCGAGGTGATTTCAGAGTGTTGCTGGTAATGTTTGTTTCCATACCATAATCAGATTGATTAACGATTATAACTGTCCTCAAGTGCTAGGTTTATCACAAGTACAAACCAATTACTCATTAGCTTCACTGACAATTAGAGAGGTTATGACCCTGAGATAATGACTTGTAATGTCACATACATGCACTCATAGTTCAGGCTATTACATACTATCAGACATTAATGGAATCTGAGATAACATACCTATTAACTACAACGGAACCTGCCAAACCTGATTAGTTGCACGACTCTATAGAGTGAACGTCATATTGTGGAACACAACATCCAGATTTCAGGTGTATAGTTACAATTAAAAACCATTATAAATGGTAAAGAATGTTTTATTTCAACACTTTATTTGGTCTGTGAGCGTCTAATCAAATAACGTTCCGTTTCAGGTTCCGTGTTTTACCTAAACAAGAGCATTATCTAGGAAACACGGTTGAGTATCACGCGCTATATGGATTGACAGATATGTGTTGGTGTTGCAAGAAAGGAAATTCAGATTTTAATTTCGAAGCCAGCTCTCCATGTTATAGGATCAGTTGTATAAATGCCATAGAACCCTGATTTTATAAGGTAACCTAACTTACCTTGGATAAATAGTGACTAAGCAAAATGGTCAAAGGTAAACGAAATCCGAGTTAGGTTATTACCATTTGAGTAATTAGGAATGGTTTGAGACATGTGTTTCTGCTTGGGTTTGTGAAAATCAGACGTTGGCAGGTCCTTTGTTAGGTAATCTTTATCCTACAAAGGGATTGAAAAGGCCATTTCCAAATCCACCATATACGAATGTGTGTAGGTAAAAGTGTATACACCCCATATCATGCATATGAGGATTTTGTTTGAGTTCACATTCTAGAATTGTGTCATGATGTATTAGTATTTGTATCTTTCCTTATCGCATACATACTTTAAGGTGACATACCTACACCAAGAAACCTTGTTATTTATGCAGTACTATAAATTTACCTGAAGCCCTAAGAATAAACAATGTCATGTGTATAAGACGTATAATACACCATGTGTATAAGAACTAGAAGTATTCACTCCTGAATTTAAAGCCAAAACTAATCCAAGATTATTACAGCAGAATTCTTTCTTAAAAAACAAAACTTAAATGATATGATTCCCTATTTTTATATGTGTGGGATATAAGGATGCCAAGAAAGATAAATTGTAACTACACCTCAGAGACTCTCGATAGTTCCTGCAACCTGGAGTAGATACCTAGAAAGTTATTGTTTTCAATTGCTGAGACATGTTTATGTAGTCTCCGTGGTTACCTTAAATTACAAAAGATCAGAAATCGTAGACAGCAGCATGTAAAAACATTCGCCAAGAACTCCTACTTAACGAAGTGTAGTACACATATTTCTACTTTAAGGATAGATAATCTATCGACAACATTGACTTAGGCTATCTTAATTTTACCTATGCTTTCAAATGCTAGATATGTGCAGACTACTGTATAACATATGACCTACATTTTGTTTCATGTTCCCTCGTTGTTAGGGCCAAGTCCATGTGGATGATAAGACTTTAACCAGGTATACAAATGAATAACAGTCATACATTGGTTATCTAATACTAAAAGATTAATTTTATAAAGAAACCCAACTTTGATACAGGAAGCTGCGGTTTTGAAAGGCTTATCATTTCATCTACCAAATGTGTCCAAAGATAACACTATAACCTTTTTGGTACAACACCTTCATGATGTATAGCATACTAGGGTGTAGTTATCAAAACTGAAGTGCACTTATCATTTAATTAAGAAACAAGTACATGGAGTTTGATACATATTAATGTCATACAAGGAATGCAATGTATGCCCATGCTACAGGGACACCAATATCAGTGACGACTGCCAGATCTGGAATGTAATTGAAAGGATTTACTCTATGCTGACCTCTTCCCAGAGGTCGTTCACCATTCAAAAGTCATGCTCTAGCCTCAATATGGCAGAATATGTGACGATAAACAAAAAGACAAATGCTAATGGCCTAACGCTTAGTATTGACACTGCTATAGCTATATGATACTTACACACACATAGACTACACACATATTCATTTGTTCATGCAAACATACATCCATACATACATATACATGTACGTACCTGCATGCATCGAATACATACATACAGAGAGAGAGAGAGAGAGAGAGAGAGAGAGAGAGAGAGAGAGAGAGAGAGAGAGAGAGAGAGAGAGCATGGAATCAAATTAAGTCGACATTGTTATAATCACGAAAAAATCTTCCCTGTCAAACTCTTATAACCTTTCTTCCTCGCTGTTTGTCTCCTTGTCAACTATGAATATATACGATCCATCTGCCCACTACCCTCTCTATTGATTCCATTGTGGGGCATCACTATCAAATACCATCTAGGGCTGAACAGACTCTTTAGGCTGTCGATTGTGAACACCTTATACCAGTCATTTGGGGTGAACTTCTCTCACCTGTGTTAACACTAGATGCCTATATCTTACCTGTCAACTGTGGCGAAATGCAAACATGGCGCCAGGGTGGGTTTATTTGACGAGGACCCTACATGCCACACTACTAACACAGGGTTAATACAGCAAAGCTGTTGAATACCTCTGGGCCAAGCTATGACCCTATTTCCTCACTGAAAGCTGGGTACCGCCCTTGCAACTGTGTCCATGTTACACGTATATATATATATATATATATGTATTCACAGCCATGTACACCATGATGTCCTATTATCAGTGGAGCTCATAATCTCAGGTAGTAAGATAATTGTAAATGGTGATTGATTTAATATGAGGTGGCATACAAGCATACAATCCCTTAAACCCTGACTGTTACCTACCATTTCCCTATGATGATATGTGTTTACAATTTAACAGCATCTCTTCATGATATCAACCACATGCTGTGTAGAGCAATGTAGAGCCTTGCATTTAATTCAGACCACTATAATGATAAATCATTCAGTGAAGTTGCTTAGACTATTTAGTCGAAGTTTTCCCGGATTCTTAAGCTTGTCAGTATCATCCAAAGACTTGCCAATATTGAGCCTTAAATGGCTAATGAAATGATGATATGAAAAAGCCATTCCAATCCCCATCACCTGCACGCTGGTCATTTTAAACTATGCTTTAACATCTGAAACACAAGTCTAGTTTGTGTCTAGAGCTTAACCTCAATTTTAAGCATAGACAGTGGATGCATAGATAGACTTGTTAGTTTAGCAAAACCACAAAAGCGCTTTTTGTATACTTGAAGACGTCCCAATATTTGTCTGTCTTATCATCTTTGTCCAAATAGAATGGTCAGTCAGCGGTCTCGCTGTGACCAATATTTATTCAAAACCATTCCAGGAAATCAAAAGTCAATAGCATCTGACATAATCAAATGTTTGCATTCAGACCAATGGTTAAGGACTTAGAACTTAGTGTGGCCGTATTGTAAATGACTCCTCTTTGACCTTCATCTTGAGTGAATCTGACAACCAGATCAACTTCAATCCACACAAAAACTATGAAGTGTGTGTATTGAACAGAGTTACCAATTGTGTAATGTACATCACACCCCTCTCTTTGTGCTAAACGACAATAAAGGATTTGAGGCCTAGTATGTCAGAATATATATATATATATATATATATATATATATATATATATATATATATATATATATATATATATATATATATATATATATATATATATATATATATATATATATATATTAATATACATATATATATATATATATATATATATATATATACATATATATGTATATATATATATATATATATATATATATATATATATATATATATATATATATATATATATATATATATATATATATGTATATATATATATATATATGTATATATATATATATATATATATATATATATATATATATATATATATATATTATATATATATATATATATATATATATATATATATATATATATATATATATATATATATATATATATATATATATATATATATATATATATATATATATATATATATATATATATATATATATATATATATATATATATATATATATATATAGTTCGCTATGAAGTCAGGAAAACAGATTGGTACACATCATCTAAGTGTGTGCCAGACAAGTGTTTCCCCTTGTCAAGTAGAGTGTACTGTACCTGGGTCAGACCTATCCTTTTTCGCTATGTGCGATTACATCTTAGTATATCACTTGATTGCACTTGAAGTAGGAGACTACCTTAAGTGGACCCATGTGCCTCTTGTAGAGTAACTTTTTCTTTTGTATTTAAGTATTGACATTAATCTTTTTCTGTTCGTTCAAAGGTTCCTTTTTGTGTTCCTTGTTTAGTATGTATTAGCGGGATGCAGCTTCATATGCCATCTGTAGAGTTTTTTCTTTTCGTTAACGTTATCACTTAATAATCTCTTTCTGTTCGTTTAAAGGTCCCTTCTGTGTTCCTTGTTTAGTATGTATTAGCGGGATACAGTTTTGACTGATGTTTTTGATACGTCTGTTTTCTCGATTCACTACGCCGTATCTAGATGTAAGAGTGTGAATCAGGTAGTACGATTTTGTAATTCAAATATTACAGCAAATAAACGTACTACTACTACTACTATGAAGTCAGGAAAACAGATTGGTATTCGGCTATTAGCCTGGGAACTGAGAATTCCTCTGCTAACCTTTGTAAAACATTAGCACCTACAACTGACAGCATTTTCTTTTCGTGTAATGTTATCAGTTGAAGTTGATAAATTGATGAGATGTTTGAGGTCAAGGTATGAAAGACTTTGCTCCATACGCAACCGAATTCCAGGCCAACAGGTCGAGGGTCTATACGGTCCCACCCAACACCTACGGTTTAGTACAAAGTTCGAAATGAAAAATATATGTGTAGTTAGTTGATTAAGATTTGCAGATACGTTTACAATTACATCCATAGCATATATTACATCTATAACATAAGTATATGAGTTTATATAAATATGATATACTGACATACCAACACTAAGTGTATTCCTCTTCAAATATGCCCGATGAAAATGCAAAATCCGAAACATTCATAACACTGATATATCACTAGCATTGTGAATATTCTTAGTGAAAAGATAAATACACATTATAGAAAACAATCACTTGCGCGTGTATTTAAAATATTCATTATAAAACGTATGTAATTTACCTATGTTGGTCGTCCGGTCTATGAGTTCTTATTCACAGCACTTTTAAAGTTGTAATACATGGCAAAATGCCTTATTAAAGAATGGGGATAGACAGTTTTAATACAAACAGAAATGTATGGAGAACACCTCTGCATTACATGTATTCGACTACGTTATGAAGTATTCAGGTGTGGCAGCAATACACAAGCAGTATTAAGTATAGTACAACTATGTGGGTCACTTCAGTAGACAACATTTTGACTAGGCAAACACGAAAATACATACATACACCTACATGCATGCATACACACATACATACATACATACATACATACATACATACATACATACATACATACATACATACATACATACAACGATAGATAGATAGATACACACATACATACATGCACATACATGCATACATTCATGCATGTATACATACGTACCTAAATACATACATGCATACATACACACATATATACGAATAAATGTGTTTACAAATGGCAAAGTGTGTACGTGTTCAGTATGGCTCTATAAACTTATATTATGAAAGTCCATTTATAAAAGTCCATTTACTTACTTGCACGTCTAGGAAGCAAGTATAAAGTCTCCCAGGGGAGTCATGAGTGGCATACATATGCCTTACTTCACAATGCACAATAACGATCCCTCCCACTGCTTTCCTGCAAGCAGGTCAATGTCATACATGTAGTAGTATACGTGTTCATATATTGCCAGGACAAAACAAGCTGAAGAACAAAACATTAGGATCCATAAAACGTAGTTTGTTTTGCGGATTGTGATGAAAGGTACTGGGAAAGCAACTTGGTTGTGTAGTGGTTATGTGTTTTCTTGATAATGTTTCCGGTGCCACCTTTCCTATTTCTAGTATCATATCTTGATACAAATTCATTTTTATACTACATGTACTATATTCTGGGGGTCGATGTCTGAGTATATCGGATTAACAAAGCTATTACAGTACAACACAGGTTGGTTCTTGCATGTTTAATATATGGCTTTCAAATGCTCCCCCCCTCTCTCTCTCTTTTATATATATATATATATATATATATATATATATATATATATATATATATATATATATATATATATATATATATATATACATGCATATGATAGATAAGTAGAAATGTACCATTGATTTTACTGCTCGGTTTTAACCAGATTAGTTTCAATGTTTTGTCCCAGTAAATGAATAATTCAAACTCCCTACAGATATAACTAATTCTCATAGGCATCGCTTTTTCAGTATTCACATGTAATCTATTGAGCCATAAACACGATAGTATTAAGAGAATAGTAACAGCCCTGTAAAAGACTGAGCATATAGTGGTAAAAAATAGCGAATGAATTATTAATCAATGAATGATATGCTTATTGGCTCATTGTTCCATAGGGGCAATCCTGCAAATGGAATGTACATTGTCTTTGAGTTATTTTCACCCTATATATTAGTGTTAGGAAATCTTCTGACAAACTGTCTTCCAATAACCTTGCTCTTCATCAAAGTCGATATTTTACATTTTAATGCATGTTGAGACTCCTTTTTATTAGCTGTCACCAGCTGTCAGGATTTATATTGCCTTTTTATTGGATTTAACCTTAGACATTCTTTGATGATTATGTAATTACCTGCGATTGAATTACAATAATACGACGCATAGGTACTTTCTCTCTGAGAATTTTCTTAAAGTATACACTCCTAAACCTTTTGTATGGTTTGATATTTGTATGTAGACATGGCACTATCCAGAAGCAATCTATTGACGGAATTATGCTTTTTCGAAGAGGGTAATAACTGTGGAGTGCGTGTGCCACACTAATCGAGCCCCATGAGTAGAAATGGGTTAAAAGCTACCCCGCTGTTCATCTACGCTCATCTCTGTACCCCACGCCTAATGATGCGACCCGCGTGGCTGGGTATAGACAGCACCCTTTTCATTTAGGGCATGCTGAAGTGGAATGCATGAATTGGTGGCACTTTTTTCTACCCTGCTAAGGACAACCCTGAGCCGGGGTCGAGCCATGTATGTTGTGTTGAATGTTCTTTTATTAGGGTCCTTATCACGGTGTGTTTACACAAGTGACAAAGGTACTCAAACACCTACTGAGAAATTTGCTAAATACCGCTTGTGCCCAAACGAGTCTGGCAGTAGTAGTAGTAGTAGTAGTAGTAGTAGTAGTAGTAGTAGTAGTAGTAGTAGTAGTAGTAGTAGTAGTAGTAGTAGTGATGGTGGTGGTGGTGTTGGCGGTGGCGGCAGCAGCAGCAGCAGCAGCATCAGTAGTGGTAGTATTAGTAGTAGTATTAGTATTAGTAGTAGTAGTAGTAGTAGTAGTAGTAGTAGTAGTAGTAGTAGTAGTAGTAGTAGTAGAAGCAGCAGAAGCAGCAGCAGCAGCAGTAGTAAGAGCAGCAGCAGCAGCAGCATCAGCAGCAGCAGCAGTAGTAGTAGTAGTAGTAGTAGTAGTAGTAGTAGTAGTAGTAGTAGTAGTAGTAGAAGCAGCAGCAGCAGCAGCAGTAGTTGTAGCAGCAGCAGCAGCAGCAGCAGCAGTAGCAGCAGCAGCGGCAGCAGCGGCAGCAGCAGCAGCAGCAGCAGCAGCAGCAGCAGTAGTAGTAGTAGTAGTAGTAGTAGTAGTAGTAGTAGTAGTAGAGGTAGTAGTAGTGGTAGCATCAGATAAGCTTCGAGAAGGGTTGTCATCACTTGTGGCTGAACCTAGATGTGGTGACAGGTGGTCATCCAACCAGGTTTGCCTGTATTCCCTTTCAGGTCCACCCCACCGCCAACCACGATCAACCATAGGTGTTAGGACACTGTATAAATCTATGCGTTGCATGAGGACCGAAATCTAAAGGGTTATCAATGACAACATAACAACTGAATTATCAATGTGCTGAATGGTTGAGACTGGCCTAGTATCCTGCAACAGGGGCAGGAATTTCGTTAGCTGGCAATACAATCGATTAAAACGGCGAGAAGCACACTAACACTAGGCGTTCACGGCCGGCTGAAGACTACAGGGCTGCGATAGGAGGCTGACAGGCAGCCTGGCTGGGACAGATAGGCATATGCTAGCAGACGTACAGCCAGCCGCTCATGTATAATGCACAGTTCTGCATCTCTCTCCTAGAACATAATAGATACTGGGCTTGTCCCCATCGCCAAGCGGTATAGTGCATAGCAATTACAGTCTCGTATCTCCGTCTGAGCACCAGATAGGCCAGGGGTGTTCCCTTAGCCAAGCGGTATAGTGTATAGCAATCATAGTCCTGCACCTCTGTCCTAGACCAAATAGATACTGGGCTGTCCCCATCGCCGAGCGGTATAGTGCATAGCAATTACAGCTCCACTTCTTCGCCTGAGGTCCAGATAGGGCAGTCCCACATTTCATCCTGCTGAGATAGTTGCGGAGAGGAGAGACGTTGGTTCTGCATCTGACCTGAAGTCCGTCTCAATAAGATACCGACCCTACGAATGCATTTGGAATACCGTTTATTGTAATCCATAAGCCACATAGTTTAACACCTCAACGAAGTGTATATGACATACCTTCCGTAAGTCTCTGCCTGTCAATAAAGATACATACATACACCAGATAGGCCAGATGTTCCCCAATGGCTGAATGGTATAGTGCATAGCAATCATAGTCCCACATTTCTGACTGAGCTCCAGATAGGCCAGGGGTTTCCCCAATGGATGAATGGTGTAGTGCATAGCAATCATAGTCCCACATCTCTGACTAAGCACCAGATAGACCAGGGTTTCCCCCATGGAGGAATGGTATAGTGCATAGCAATCACAGTCCCACATCTCTGACTGAGCACCAGATATGCCAGGGGTTTCCCCAATGGCTGAATGGTATAGTGCATAGCAATCATAGTCCCACATCTCTGACAGAGCACCAGATATGCCAGGGGTTTCCCCAATGGCTGAATGGTATAGTGCGTAGCAATCACAGTCCCACATCTCTGACTGAGCACAGATAGCTCAGGGGTTTCCCCCATGGATGAATGGTATATGTGCATAGCAATCATAGTCCCACATCTCTGACAGAGCACCAGATAGGCCAGGGTTTCCCCAATGGCTGAATGGTATAGTGCACAGCAATCACAGTCCCCACATTTCTGACTGAGCTCCAGATAGGCCAGGGGTTTCCCCCATGGATGAATGGTATAGTGCATAGCAATCACAGTCCCACATCTCTGACTGAGCACCAGATAGGCAGGGTTTCCCCAATGGCTGAATGGTATAGTGCACAGCAATCACAGTCCCCACATTTCTGACTTGAGCTCCAGATAGGCCAGGGGTTTCCCCCATGGATGAATGGTATAGTGCATAGCAATCATAGTCCCACATCTCTGACTGAGCTCCAGATAGGCCAGATGTTCCCCAATGGCTGAATGGTATAGTGCATAGCAATCTCAGTCCCACACTCTGACTGAGCACCAGATAGGCCAGATGTTCCCCAATGGCTGAATGGTATAGTGCATAGCAATCATAGTCCCACATCTCTGACTGAGCTCCAGATAGGCCAGATGTTCCCCCATGGCTGAATGGTATAGTGCATAGCAATCTCAGTCCCACATCTCTGACTGAGCTCCAGATAGGCCAGGGGTTTCCCCCATGGATGAATGGTATAGTGCATAGCAATCACAGTCCCACATGCATAGCAATCACAGTCCCACATCTCTGACTGAGCACCAGATAGGCCAGATGTTCCCCAATGGCTGAACGGTATAGTGCATAGCAATCATAGTCACACATTTCTGACTGAGCTCCAGATAGGCCAGGGGATTCCCTCATGGCTGAATGGTATAGTGCATAGCAATCACAGTCCCACATTTCTGACTGAGCTCCAGATAGGCCAGGGGATTCCCTCATGGCTGAATGGTATTATATAGTGCATAGCAATCATAGTCACACATTTCTGACTGAGCAGCAGATAGGCCAGGGGTTTCCCCAATGGATGAATGGTATTATATAGTGCATAGCAATCTCAGTCCCACATCTCTGTCTGAGCAGCAGATAGGCCAGGGGATTCCCTCATGGCTGAATGGTATTATATAGTGCATAGCAATCATAGTCACACATTTCTGACTGAGCAGCAGATAGGCCAGGGGTTTCCCCAATGGATGAATGGTATTATATAGTGCATAGCAATCTCAGTCACACATTTCTGACTGAGCAGCAGATAGGCCAGGGGATTCCCTCATGGCTGAATGGTATTATATAGTGCATAGCAATCATAGTCCCGCATCTCTGTCTGAGCAGCAGATAGGCCAGGGGTTTCCCCAATGGATGAATGGTATAGTGCATAGCAATCACAGTCCCACATCTCTGTCTGAGCAGCAGATAGGCCAGGGGTTTCCCCAATGGCTGAATGGTGTAGTGCATAGCAATCATAGTCCCACATTTCCGTTTTTATTTCTCATAAATATATCTAAATGCTGTACAGTGCAATATTGTCATTTCATTTCAGAACCTTTAGAATTCTACTGTCTTATCTGCTGGCTGGAAGTAAGGGATAATCTACGACTAAATCAGTTGAGACATTATGATAATGAACTTTCAATAAGTAAAACAAATAAACTAACCACGGAAGCCATTTGTTGCGAACACTATTAATGCTATCAAGATAACGCATGTCAGCAGCGAAGATATAAGTAAGAGCCGATTTCATATCTGAACAGGGATTTTCAAGCCCTATATTACTATATTAATTGTATTGGAGCACAGTGGAAGCAAATGATATGTAGAATGAAATTGCTTTGGATTTTCATAACCTTCACTTATATACCATTTCTCAACCTGATTTAATATAAGAGGACACAGAGTACTAGCGTCACTGGCAACTTTCTCACATGCCTTAAGCAGGATTACAAACCGTCAAGTGCTTGTATAGTTCCTTGCAGTTGGGTGTAAATCGCTGCTCTAGACAGCTGTAGTAGGAAAGGAATTGATCGCTTCCCGCGGCTAGTAGATCTTTATCCAGGGACGGCACATCCTAACGATAGATCAATAGTTCACTCAGGCGAGAGGAACGCTGGATCAACACCGCGCTACTTCCAGGGTTAAATTGCAAAATAGGTGCGAGATCTCGCGAGATCCTTCGAGATTTGACGAGAAAATGCGAGATCTCGTCATTTTGGTTTACCTGATGTCGAAAGTTTGACTGCAGTATATAATTTATGTAAAACCACCAAAATGAAAGTTAATTACTAAAACCAATGCTAACATATCACTAAATGGTGTATAAATCATGTCAGTAGAATTGGTGATTTTGGCAAGGCGTGCATATGTTTCTTGTTGTGAATCATGTCAAGAAATGCAACTATTTGCATAATGGTATTTGTATATATCTACAAGATATGCAGGAACTCATTTGGTTATATCCAATAATGTTTGGAACGTTATATACCGTAAGGCATGTTTGTGTATAGTGTACTCTCTCCATTTTCTTATGCAATCAGTAAACAGTCTGAGTGACACGGTGTATTTTCCTCTATCAAACTAATTTGTAACCTGTCAAGCTTTGAGGCTCACATACGCAGATAATCTCAATATGTTAAATTCACTGTCTTGTCCACAAAATGTATCGCAGATGAAATAAATAGCTTAAGCCGGATCGGCACAGATATTCGACGCTCACTCACTTTATTATAAATCAGGAGAACTTTAGTGAGGGTCATTCCTCTAAGGCAAGTAGGATGAGACTTTAAGAAGCCTGACTCTTATCCCAAAACGTTAAAACCCAAACGTCGCCAAGTCACTACGCATCACTTCACCCACAACAAGCGAGACCTTTAAGCATTTCAAACTTTTTCATAAAACTGAAATCTGAAACTTACTTCGTACGCGGCTACACACACGTAGAAAGACACTTTGCCTAGCATTAAAAGTGGAGAAGACGTGTCACCTATAGCAACCAATAGGATCAGAAAACCATGCATCTAGATGATTGTCATATTTTTCTACCCTTATATTTACTAGTATATATATATATATATATATATATATATATATATATATATATATATATATATATATATATATATATATATATATATATATATATATATATATATATATATACATATATATATATATATATATACATATATATATATATACATATATATATATATATATATATACATATATATATACATATATATATATATATATACATATATATATATATTATATATATATATATATATATATATATATATATATATATATATATATATATATAAATATATATACATATATATATATATATATATATATATATATATATATATATATATATATAAATACATATATATATATATTTATATATATATATATATATATATATATATATATATATATGTATATATACACATATATATATGTATATATATATATATATATATATATATATATATATATATATATATATATATATATATATATATATATATATATATACATATATATATATACATATATATATATATATATATATATATATATATATATATATATATATATATATATATATATATATACATATATATATCAACATAACTGATTGTACGTTGAGCTACTAAGTTACGTGCAACCACTGGCTCTTAGGCCTATACGTGCAAATGGACTGAGTGAATGATCATAAAAGTTCAAAGACGTGGGTCAGGTCAAAAATATATGTCCTTGGCTTGACCTACTTCTGAATCAACAACAGGAGTAGCCTTGTGTCGTTGGAATAACATCATGCAAACTCATCACAGTAACTTGCACAACCTGAAGACTTTTATAGTCCAGGGTGTCTATAGCTGCAGTATGAATATGATAAGCTTATAATTAAGTTACTTTTTGCAAAAGGAAGCCTGTATGCGTGTTACCGTTCCTGCAATAGGTTGACGTCCTCTAAAAAGAAACATAAAGCAACCTGCTATCTCGGCTAAATCTTAACTGGCCAGTATATAATAAAGAAGGAATCATAAGTACAAGGGGGAACCCGCTGATTAACCCTTCCAATGCTGAGGCTACTTTCGTCCAAAGCACAAGGACTCAATGATTTTTGAAAACCATCTAAACCCTGCCATGTTGGTATTCATTGAATAGCTCTCGTTAAGTACTCTCAGATGAGTACTCATTGCCTGGATTTCAGTCAGTTTGCAGTGTGTTTTGCATCAATTTGTATTTGTACAAGTCACCAAGTATAAAGGTTAAATCTAAATAACTGGCATTTTCTCATAAGTCTCAGTACTGAGAAGAACCCACATACCCTGTGCACAGGTGATCCACGACGACAGGTCTGAGTGGAATATGATAGACCGCTAAGTCTAAGAGATATGATTACACTGTACTGTTGCATGATCGACTGCAGATATCATTTCCAGCTAAGTAAGGAGACGACTACATGTAGCTAAACAAATGATGTATAAACACCAAGGGGTATACTAGTACTTGTATTTCCTATGAGAACTGTTAATTGAAAATGACTTTGACATTAACTACCTTTTGAGTTCGTGTTTTTGTGCGTGAGTGTGTGTCCGTTAATGAC
>OZ012695.1:25525879-25605879 GCA_963942565.1 Maea johnstoni | reverse complement strand
GCCCTCAAACAGAAGTGGGGAAAGGAAACCACCGCCATCAAGTTAATGTACCAAACTGAGTTGGACGAGGCCCGTAAGCTCTTGGACGACGCTGAGAAGGAAAAGGCCCGTCTGGAAATCCGTGTTCACACTCTTGAAGATCAAATCGACGAGCTCAGGGAGAAGTGAGTACACGATAATTTATGCATCTTATCTAGTCTTAAAGCACACCAGAATGCGAATTGTTGCGGTACTGCTACTAGTAATTTGGTTCGATCTTTGGTACGGTGACGAAGGCCTCGGTGAGCGCGCCCCCTAACCAAGCCGGTGCGAGCGGCGAGTTGTCGGCGCCGCCTGAAAATATCACAGCCTGTTCAGAACGGATCGCCGTAAATATATCCTAGCCGTTGCCAGAATTATGCTTATGATTAAGTATGTTGCAACTGGTGAAGTTTGTATAGGGCAATGTATATATATTCATCTCTGAAGGGGAATTTGGAGAGAGAGAGAGAGAGAGAGAGAGAGAGAGAGAGAGAGAGAGAGAGAGAGAGACTGTAATAACACCGCTTTAAATAGCAAGAGCAGTATATAACGTAGCCGGTAGCTCTAGCAGAGTGACATACGACTACTGTGTGATCGTCAACGGCGTTGCGTTGTCATCTTACACAGTTCAGCTGTGAAAGAATCCACCCCAGACGACGATCTTAGAGCGAGCTGTACGGTGGGTATCTGAGCCGGCAAGTAGTCGAGAATGCCGGTAGAGCCCCGCCCCCTTTTTCCCAGCTACGCGAGTAGAGCTTGCACACAGCAGTCTGGGTAGTACACCTTTAAACAGCTTGCAACCAACCAATCTTACATCTTACCATTGGTGAATAATATGTTTAGTGAGTGTATCTATGGAGGAGTTTAGGATACAGATTTTAGGATGCCTGTCGTGGAGTTGGGCATATGTGGTATTTTGCCGGTGTGTTGTTCAGAAGCCGGCCGGCGAATATCTTGGCCGCCATTGCCATGAGTCATGAAGCCGTGTGCAAATAGCGTAAAGACTCCTCCGCAACAGGTGGTTCAGGGAAGCGACAGCGCCGGCGTCTACTGGATTCTTGGGCGGGGAGGAAACATATCAGTATGAGTGGGGTGGGGGTACACTTTTTATGAAGGAAGAAGGAGAATTTTCAGTCAAATGTTGAAAAAGGTTACATTTTCGAAAATTTCCAAAAACTGATGAAACGTTGATAATTTTCTAAATTTAAGACGATATCTTTTAACCCCTTTATATATGTATCTGGTATCTGATGCACTGTCACCAAAAAACAAACCCTCATTATTACCGACTCGATCTTCTCCGAGCGCTACAAGAAATCGCCCGATTCTCCCCCAAACATAGGCCGCATACATCAGCATAGTAATACCTGTACTTCTTAGCAGCGCAATCCCATGACAGACAGTGGTTCTATATCACTGACAGCATAGGGCGAGTCCCCTTCTTCATTTGCATAAGTTAAAGGGGAGATTTCAAAAAGGGGTAGTCCTAAAGGGTGGCTTTTTCTTAGCCCTAAATCAGTGAAAATGATAATCTTTTTTGATCAGTACGTGAAATTTATTATATAAAGTAGCATAAAGGGCGTCTTTGAATTTCTCAACTACCCCCTCCCTCCTGCATCGTGCTATGGATAGGGGGGAGGGGGGTAAAGGGTAAACATAACAGACACACTCAGTGGTTGATCCGGCATTTCTTGCATTCCAAGGTAGCGTTTTGAGATAAGGCGATTACACTCTGACCGATACATCAACACATACATATGTAACGTTACCGGGCTAATAATTAGCTCCGGAGACGAAAGTGGGCGGGGCCTCAAGCGCAACGCGGAGCTAGCCCATTCTTGATCAAAATCGTCAGGTTCTTTAGTAAAAATGCTTATATTCTCATTTAGAGGCAAAATCGCAAGAACTAATTGAGGAGCAACTTGTTCGTGATGATTTAAAGGACAGCTTGCATTCAACAATGTCGCATAATTCCTAGCCGTTTTCAAATAATCGCAAATTTATCGAGTCATGATGGCGTCTGGGGCAAGCATGCATGAATAGGCCGAGCGAAAATGGCTTGGCTTGTTAGAGTGCAAATCAGCCATTACATGTGGGATATTTACAGATCGCGTTAAGGGGCAAGTTCTAGGAAGCAGGTCATCTCTGAAGAAAGGGGTTTGGTCAACCATAAGCAAACATGGGAGGTGGACATTCGCCTCTCGGACAGGGGGCTAATATTTGCAGTTGGGATTGTGCAACAGGGAAGCCAGGCCAAAGCGCATAGACACAAACACCAGTCGATTACAGGGTCAAATCTTCTTAACCCCAAACTCATGTTGTGGATAATAAGAGATAAGCTAAAAAGATTCCACCTTTTACCACATTCTTGAGGTTAAGTGCGAATTGGATTTGTTTATGGAGCGTACCTTGTTTAGTGGGCGTGGCATATTCAACTCAGCCCATGATGTCTGCATTGATTTGCATTTGTTATACCTTAAGCATATGAATTCCCTTTACTGATGAATACTTTTCGGAGAATGCTTCACTGAGCAGATTCATACACAGATTATTCATATCAACGTTTTTTTATTCCAATGATAATTTCCGTGGCATTGACGCAATTGTGTACTTTGCCGTTTCTGAACATTGCATAGAAAGAAGTTAACATGATTTTCGTGTCCTTTTTGGTTCATTTGTTAAGATCTGAGTATTTTCCGCATGAGTATATTCACCTTGAGTATATTAATGCGGTACGTTTGATGACGACTGTTGGATAATCGTATGACTACCCATCCTTCCTGCTGGGCGGGCGATGTGCCTGTACACCTGCGAAGCCGGGTATTGAACTTAGTACCGCAAACATTTCAGATTTGCCAAATGTAAACAGGTATCCGGTTTTATAACCCAGACATAGTCGGGTTCATGCTATTATAAGGCAACCAATACTATGTGAGACATATAGCTGGTATGTTGACTCTTCACTTGAGAGGTAGAGTGTGCTTATCTTACCAAACATACAGCAGGGTTGGTAATATTTCACCCAAAAGTCTTTAATGAAAAGACATCCGGATTTCAAGTATTTTCCTTCGACTTTATTTAAAACAACACGTAACCATGATGTTTTAGAAAACCAGGTGTCGTTTTATTATCATCAAATTAAAAATATGTATATTATAAACAATCTCACTAATAATTAGGAGTTGAATAATTTGGCAAACTTTTACTCTATATAAGAACACGTACGGTACTCGTGTTGTGTGCACATACCACGTAAATGGGATGCTTTTCATGACTGAAAGGGCTTCTCTGCACACCAAAACAACTTAGAATCTGGAGTAATGGCTTGAACCAAGATAATATTATCAAACCCTACGTCTAGTTGCACAGTGTTGTGTCATATGGGTACGCGGTTTGAACAATGGAGTCAAGGGCATGAAGAAATTGAGCTGTTTGATAACTACCTCGTTTAGGCCCTTAAAGATGCTATCACGTAACTTGGGTCATCACGGATTGTCCCTAGCAGGGCCGTCCTTACACTTACATGGGAGATTCCCAGGTATGCTGACCATCATACCATTAGGTCCATTTACCTGTCACCCGGGTGCGCAAGGATACGTCATGGGTTGTAACATACAAGCCCAGGCGAAGCCAACGTTTGACGACCTTGTTTATCAGCTTTTGGTACGGTTGAATACACCCTTTAAATTGAAACCCCCTGTCTCATATTCACATATATGTACTTAAGTAATGATCAATTGAACATACAGAGAGGGTTCAAGAGGTTTGACGAACCATTTTACATTTCAAAGTTTTGGTTTTGCTAATTTTTGCTAAATTGCTCATTTTCTTTAGTTCTGCTGAATAACAATGAGATATATTTACTTGTATAGTATTGTATGTTGATTTGCTGTAATCCGGACGTTACAAAATCATACTGTTATACATACTAGTAAAAGATCAGGAACAATAAATTGCAACTCTTTTAACTATTACTATTACCTCAATGCTGGAACAGAACGACCCCCCCCCCTACCCACGCAGGAATCCTGGATCAACCTTAGTGACTTGGAAGTGTCTTTTAAAGCGTTATTTATCACCAAACTCCTCTGGCAAGAGAACGGCTCTGACCTGCATACAGTTTTCTGAAGCTGAGGAGATCCCAGCGGCATTTAAATTGCAATTCTAGACCGACAGACACAGATCGATAAACCACTAGACCACAGGATTCCATATTTCATCGATTCCTTCGTGTATGATGATAAACCGTTCCTGATGCAGTCTGCGGTCTCCGCAGAGCCCAACAACACTAACTGCTTACCCATTCATGATAATGCTAAAAAGATATAAAATTTATGGCAAAGATGATTGATTGACAACTGAAAATAGGTCAATGCGCGCATGCGCATGAACCGTTTAGAGAAATATGCAGACTTCAGCCAGACACCTATTCGAAAAAAAATAAGTGAAGTGATGCGAATGTTTCCTTGATGTATGCGAGCGTGAGAGTTTATAAGAGAGGCGTTTTTATGCCTGCGTTGATGTATGATTCCACGGATGACTGCGTCTGAAACTAAGCCAGGTTCTGAATGGTGTTTTTCTGAGTCTTACTGCAGCCACTGTGTTCTCTCATTGAGGCATTAAGACGTGTTTAAACTAAGGGGTAGGGGTTGCCTGGGAGTGACCTATCGTAATGCAGGGAGGGGAGGACCATTGTGAGGCCCCTCTCCAGCCACTCAGTTAGAGACAGGCGAGCAGAGTAACTCATTATTTATGGCTAGTCTCCTCAGGTGATTCCTAAAGGGCGTGTCCCCTTTAAGCCATCTCCACGCATCCCTACATAACACAGCATCAGAAGCCCAAGCCCATCATTTCTCGTTTAGATCCTATGGTCCTTTAATACTGTAATGCACATACAACTTAATCATTCGACTAGAACATTTAAGGAGTCGTTTGGCTGTGTAGTGCTAGTTACTACTTTTAAAACCATCTGACTAGAACAGTTAAGAAGGTATTATTTGGTAGTGTGGTGCAAGATGACACTTAATCATCTGGGTTGTTTGCATATAAAAAGACCTGCATTTGGTGCATAATGGGGTATACAACAATTGGCTATTGTTCTATGTAGACATACATACATCCTTTGCATTTGCATCGCGAGGTAATAAGAGGGAGCACCTCTCGTGCCGAGCGGTAACCGCATTTTTTTTTCTGGCAACGTCTCACCTATGCACAGGGTGTTGTGTTCAAATCTAGGTATTTGAAAATGCTGACAATTGCTTGAAAATGAAAGCAGATTTTCATAGAATTCAAATGCAGAGAAACCTCTTAGATATGAACACCCTCGGTCCGAGTCACACTGTATAAAAGGTGTTATTTACATTTTAGAGTAGTTCATACTAAATTAGAGGCTTAATTATGCATAGAATGTTTCTGGCACTGGACGTCATTCATTTAAGCACTCAAAAGTACTCTTTATTGGAGATGAATAATAGTTCATCACACTCGCTTGCTGTCTTGTGGGCAAGCTCTCGTGATGGGTTTTACATACAGAAGTGACTCGTGTGACTCGATAGACAAGACAGCTCTCACATGTGATACTCGTGGTTTGAAAATAGCTGCCTCAAAATGAGATTTCTATTTTAAAGCCTGGAAGTGTTTGTTTTTATGAAGCGGCAGCCTCCGCGTCGTCTCGTAGTCGACGGCGAGCGCCTGAGGTATTTCAATCTCTGCCATGCCCTCTGGTCTAGCGCAGCTGTCCAAAATGCCATGCACTGATTTGACCCCCAGGCGAGGCCCCAAGCTGTTCTCAGCCTATATCTATATGCGGCGGATCCACCACCGTTACGTAATCCTATATTATTAATAACCATCCCCTCGGGAGCAGCATCAAAGGAGGCCGACAATACCTGGAATTTGATGGAACTAATCCCTTTATTACCCTAGATAGACAATAACTTAAAGCCAGCTTCGATAAGCCTGACCTATGTAATAAGGGTCATACGTGTACCTTAGGGTAATGTATTGGAATTTCCCTTGCTTGTTCATGCTTTGAAAATCCTATATGCATGGTACAAAGCTAGTCTAGACTTGAGGCCTAGTAAACTATACACTAGCTTATTCATACTATACACCAGAAAAGAATCTAACATAAATCAATGCGAGTCGAGGTCTTACTTATTAAACTAGAATATATCCTAGCCAGCTGGTATTTTACCTAAAACTTTGGAAATCCATTATGAAAACATTCGACTCTCAGTATTACTTAGCGTACTGCAACTTATTTTCCCTGTTTCATCATTATCATTAAGCTGTTTACTTGTAAAGTAATTTACCCATTCAAATGGAAACGCATATCACACCAATACCAAATCAAAACAGTCTACAAGTTCATGATAAACCTAGCACTATTATCATATCTCGTATATACATCTATATCGTTTAACCTCAATTGACACGATCAATACTAGCTGAAATTACTCTATGCTTTGAATATCTCTATCACTAAACAAACTCTTCCTATCACCTTAGCATAAACATAAACATAAACGGTTTATGTGTATTATTCTTAAGTTTAACAGGGTATTTTCTCTCATAATTGCCCGCATTGTACTCGTGTATAGGTGTAGGAAGGAAAGGTCTACATGTAGATGAAGGCTTTAAGTAGCCTGTTTTCATTGGCACAAGATGCGGATCCTAGACAACACCTGTATCAACGGTCTAGCAACTGAATAACTTCCCATGTTTAGTGAGTCGTGAAGCTGAAAAGACTGCACACATAAAGCCTCTGCTAACACGTAAACTCGCATTCCGCCTAGTAATAAGAAAGCACTAACTATTGTCCTGGTTACCCATGGAACAGGGGCCCGAAGGATGCAGAACTTGCATTCAGTATGAGCTACCTAGTTTTTTGTAGAATATAATACATCTTCATTTCCATTGAGAGTAGGTCGAGTCGTTTTAACATGAACCTCTACGATGTCCGATACAACATACATGCCCTGGTATGTTGTTGAAATGCCTTGCATGCTTAAACCAATATGCTAGTATGCTATTAATATGTACCACCTCCTTATGGATTTATATGTATAATGTACTTAGCATAAGCTAGAAATAAGCTTTCATGAGAAATGAACAGTTACGTAAGTGGGTATATCATGAAAGTACCCTCCTAGGGGGTTGCCTCTAACATCAGATTAGATGGAATGTATTAATTACTGGAACACATACATCTTGATTATACTTACCGGTTAGGGTATTTACACGTTTGATTCAATATTCACGCATAAGGAAAACTACAGAAGCCGCCTGGAAACTATGTCAGATATTAATTCGCGACAGGACCGCTTTGCGACCTTTCTAATCTTCGACAGATTGTCGTTATAACCTGCAGGGACCCAGATGTCATGGCGGCTGTTACAATCGTCTGCCACGTCTTGACGTATGACAGCTTTATCATAAGCCTATCTCCTGATCTCCCATGGAAAAGCCAACAGGGCAGGAATGTGTGGGAGGCATATCGTGGTAACAGGCCTGCTCAATATAGAACTACCATGACAATTATGAAAGATGATACTATATGATCAAAGATATTTTAGGACATCTTGAAATGAATGATGATGACATCATAATCACTATTGAAAGTCTGGCGTTCAACCTTCTCGTACATCAGGGGGCCTATTAGACAAATATGCAAATAACCAAGAACTATCATTCCCTATAACACATGTCATCTACTTAATATATTAATCATACTTAAAATGCATCCATCTTAATGATATTCTATGAATGCTGATACTAGCAAACATATCAGTCAACCTAGGCATTTACACAGGAGAGTGATGTAGATGTTAAGTCATTATTAAGCCGTTAGAGAACTGTCCTCACTGTTTCCAGACACATGGGGCATGTGAGAAAGTTGCCAGTGAATTGGGGTTAGGCGGTAGTTTTCGCTGGGTACCCCGATTTCCTCAACCAGTTACAACTGACCAGTCAGGACTGGCAGAAAAAGTGACGAAAAACGAAATTCAAATTTCAAAACATATGGTAAAGTGATAGCTCCTGTTTTAGGGAATTATACTTTCTGTTACTCAATACTTATTCAGGCTTTCAGCTGGAATGTATAACTTCTTGAGAAGCATCGTATTGTCACGAGTCCTGCGAGATGAAAGCAGTTTTCTATCAGCGAAACAGACGACCCCCTATTCTTGGCGTTGATGGTTTGCGTTTGTGTTTTGTTATATAGTGTGCGCCTAAGTGAGGGTGACAGGCAACGCTTCTAGAGCATTTCTCGTTCCTTGAGCCTCCAGTTCCTATAAGGTTCTGAGGAGAGACGGACTCTCGCGTATCGAGTTCCCCTGCCCAGCCTCCCTACAACTGCAGCCCCGTACATCTAGCTGCTGATGTTTTAACACATTTCAACCAGGGAAAGTCCTGACAATTATGGCAAAATCACTTCAAACGGATCATTCCGGTGTTAATATTTGAAGAAAAAATGATGATCAGAATACTAAAAACAACTTCTATTCAAATATTATGTGAATTTATCCTCCATTTTGAAATTATTCACAAAAGTATCATAAGTGCAGACGATAATTGTCAAGGAGATCTCCCGGCATAATTTGGTTAACAGAAGAGAGAAAGAGAGGGGAAATACCTCCACACGACATTCAGAACAACAGGAATAGCCCACGCATTACTAGGCCGCTGACTTACAGCCGTCCTGACAGATTCATAATGCCAGCCATATTGCTAAATTGGCTTACGTTTCCAGGTATTATGAAAGACCTTCAAAATGTAGGTCAAGAAAAAACGATGCCTAGACACATCTCCGGGCCAATGTTCATTGTGGAGAACTGAAATATTTGAGTACATTTCATTGGTATAGTTACCAGCTCCTTATCTTCATTGGGATATTATATATATATATATATATATATATATATATATATATATATATATATATATATATATATATATATATATATATATATATATATATATATATATATATATATATATATATATGCATTGATGTATGTGTGTTTCTAAGTTCTCGTATTCAATCCTTAGGGGAACTGTTGATCATCAGGGGAACCATGCAAAATGCAATTTGATAGATTTTTATGATGATAATCAAGATTCATGAATACGAGTAGAAGCTCAACGTGTATTCACTTTCATGAGCTATTGCTAAATTAAATATAAATCTCGTTCGGCTTGAGTCACGATAACCACTTTCCAATGCAATTCCTGGGAGTGCTATCGAGATAAAGCCATGATTCATGTTTCTCGTTTCGCCCTCGAGCTGAACGATGCCTCTTGGCCGACCACTCTTCACACATCTGATCCCAGATAGAGGCCCTCCAAGCACTCCTCCAGATTCTTACACGAGTAGATATTTAGACGGGAGAGAAAGAGAGCAGCTTGGCCAGCAAGGCACTCGCATCTTGTGTCGAACAGCTGTAGTCGACTTGACTTTTTTCGTCTGTTAAGAGGCTGACATTGAAGCCATGAAAAGGTTGGCATACCACAACGTCAGAAAAACCCGAGTCTCTCTCTGTTTGCCTCGTCCGTGGTTCAACGTTGTTTTTTTACTGAGATCTGGCTACATACCGTATTTAGTTACCTACCTACATCCCACGTGCTGTGTCAGGAAAGCCCTAGCTTTTGTTATTCTAACATTAAGCACTGGCAGGGCACATTAAGAGAAGGTAGAATCTCACAAACAATGTTTTATACCCAGTTAAATCATTGTGTTGATGTGGTTTATCCAAAGATACCATCTCTAGACTAATGTTTTGGGTGACAAATCCTGGGCCGACACCCGGGGAGAAAACAATTACCCTCTACACCTCTTATCATCAATCTGCCATCCTGATTTTTATGATCACATTTCAAACTAGTGGCAACTGCCAGAACCCATATATTTAGGTCATCAACCAAAACCTCTGTAAAACGTGTACAGCGATAAAACGTTAAATCCGCATACCTGAATTCTCTAGCTCCTTATTGGCCATTAGCGAATTCACTTTAGGAATGATGTAATATGCATAATCACAACATGAATGCTCAATCAGGGTATACTGTATGCTCTGCAATTGCAACATTTCATAACATTCACTCAATAAATGACTCAATAGCGATACTATATAAGGTCTTCATGCCCTTAGACGCCATTTTGTAGGTATGCACAGTTGGCCATTGCCCTATTTTCACAATGAGCAATCCTATTACGAGGTCAGAGGTTTTCAAACCTTCATTCATAAATAATTCTCCCATAGGTGCCCTTTCAAACACACAGTCATTATACCGGTTGTTGGTTTTGTTCAATCGTGTTAAGAGGTGATAGGAGTTCGTAATAATAATGTTAAGCTATTGTAACCATTTGGAACCTTTAAAACATTGTTTCTAATTGTTTTGTTTACTGTTACACCAAGGAATTTATTCAAAGAATTGAAATATTGCTTTATAAGAGATTTAGAAACTAGAATACTTGATTAGCAATGCATCAAATCCCGCTGTTCCATCAGTCGATCCTTAGGGATGGTTCTAGAACTACTGGATCCTATAGCGAATCCCCAGCCTGCCTATACTAATTGATTTCTGCCACAGACTTCTGACAGAGCTGAGTGCTGCATTCTCTCTCTTCTCTCTCATCATCTTCCCTGGGAAATCAAGCCACGTCGATAATCCATTTACTTTAAAGCGGGCCTGTGAAAGAGAAAACCTTTCCTATTATATTCATCATAGGGGAACGCTGCGGGCAAATAGTTTTGGAGATGCATTTCGGTTAATTAGGTCACTCGAGACGTCATAGACAAGGATATGTGCATCTTTGTTTTTGTTAAGTATGAATAGACAACCTTGTCAGGGTAAATGAATCTCTATTAACATTTCATTACAACTGCATATTCATACACCATATTCCCTATAAATTGAACACCCCTGGTAGATTGAACAGATGAGATGCTTTCATGTTAACTCACATGTGTAGAAATTCTCATTCTTTTCTTCCATTTCTTTTCGTTTTTCATTTTAACACGTTTTACAAATAATGTATGTAGGTTTCATTCTCTCCGTGAATAAGTAGGTCAACCACAAGCTAAAAATAACGCATATTTACTCTGTGGAAAAGTGGGTCAACTGCCAATTAAAATAGATAATAATGGCTCTGTGGTAAAGTAGGTCAAAGTGCATGCTGATAATGGAGGTCTTTTATGGGTGGGAATTGGCGATTCTGTATTGGAACTCCCGCAACAGGTCGAGTCCTAGTTCTCGTTGAACTCTGCGGCTGCTGAGGCAGGTCTGGAATGAAGGTGCTATTAAAGCATTAAAGCCAGACACATACCTGCCTGCACGATCAATATGGAACAAATATTGAATCAAGGATTTAAACAAATTAGCTCCCTGACACCAGCATGTTACCACTGAAACTGAGGAGGCAAAGTTCAACAACGCATGTTGTGTCTCCTTATCAGAGTTGTGGATCCGTGCTCGCTGATAATCCGCCACTGTTTGTCTTACGGATAATATTTCAGAAAGTCAAACCCATGTGTTGATTCTAGGGAAATCAGTTTAGATGTTTGGGTCCAAATAGCGATACTGCGAAATGCATTTTTGATTGATCATTCCATTCCGTATTCTGACCCACCTACAAATATATCTTTATATCTTTATATATATATATATATATATATATATATATATATATATATATATATATATATATATATATATATATATATATATATATATATATATATATATATATATATATATATATGTATATTTATATATATATATATATATATATATATATATATATATATATATATATATATATATATATATTTATATATATATATGTGTGTGTGTGTGTGTGTGTGTGTGTGTGTGTGTTAACTCCGGTCTGTGTGTAATTTCGCCTGGTATTTCTTCCACATATCTTGTGCCTCTTCCAACGAAGAAGGTCGAGATTCTTCTTCCCCTCTGTCAACAGGCTAGCACTGTAATCACCGCCTACTTAGTCTAGTCAAGGCGAGGGGAGAGCACTATATATACACAGACACCTTGATAAATGAAGCGGCAAGCATTGCTGGGTATGGCACAACTATGCCGCAATACTCCAGCCAGCCAAACTATATGGGGCTCCTTTAGATTCAAACATAGGGACAAACCTAGCTACCATCACTGCTTAATGAACCACAAGAATAATCTGGTTAAAACGATTCAAACCCCACACAACATGAGGTTTAACGTTCTCTGTACTCCATCATTCTAAAGTAATCAATCACCAGACCGCTAGGTGGCAGGCTGAGTCTATCACATTAAACCTTAATTGCCCTCCTCCCACCGACTAATTACCCTTCACAACCATAAGTAATGTCACCCATTAAATTATGAGGTTTCTCAGGAGGGGAGCAAGAGTAAGAGCCTCTTTATATGTCCTGTGCGGAAACTAGACGTAAGAATCCGATAAGACACACCTTAAACTGAAGGCCAAGGTCTAGTTGTGATATATGGTATTTCTTAAAGCTTATCAGAGAAATGCTGTTATTAGTTTCTCATTGATAACACCACAGATAATTTGTTAGTGCTTGAGATATCTCGCCTGCCCCCTATGAGCTCAGTATCTAGTGATTATCTATTCAAAAACAAGAGACTACGCTAAAGATAGTTATAATATAAACAAATGTGGTCTTGCTATAACTACTTGGAAATGTGGAATTGATTATTTTTATCATTTCTACCAATACTCTTAAGATCTGATAAGAACTTCATATTGTACATTCAGTAGAACTTGTCAGATTACTTGGGAGATTCGAAAACTTTATAAATGTGCGGCGTTGTGAAAGGTTGTCTTTGGTGAACCATGTCCTTTGTGGTGTAATGCATCGCCACTGCGAAAGTGTCGAGATTTATAGTCCCACTGAAAGGCGTGAGAATGTTACCAGCGACTTGGTTTTGTTAGACGGATTCTCATGTATAATTCAGTTACCTCCGTCGTTTATCACTTATTAGTATATTCCACCATTTTGTGACTTTCTTTCATCACAATATGATTATGCTTATTGAAGACAAGAAAAAACAACTAAAAAACAACAAAAACATATACTATATTACTAGTAGTGAATTCCGGTTTCACTGATACCGTGTTATTTTAGCTTGTCTCTGTGTGTAGTATAGGGCAGAGGTGGATGAACTGATAGTGGAACTCCCACTACTATGACTAGATGTTCAGTTGTGGAGAGATAGGCCTAAGAGTGTCGACATCTCACTCCAGGTCATTAAGATTTTGGGAGATCATTTTACATATTTAGAGTCAGCGCGAAGTAGGGCGCTGTCATCTTGATGGATCTGGAAACAGAGCAGGCAGACTCGTGAGCAACATGAGCAGACGATCAATTTCTCATCTGCCGAGTTCGTCTGCTATAAACTATTCGGCCAGCGTCTCTTGGTCTAAAAATAAACATTTCATAGTAGAAGTATGGGAGACGATGCGATTGTACCCAAAGTAGGTGTCAAAATAGTACAGATTCACCAACGGTGTGTCATCAGAAATGCATTAGCTCCGGATCCGGAAGTTCGTATGTTTTAATACCTTAAATGCAGAAAACCCTCTTCCAGCCAATGGGAACAATACGCGTCTGGAGGTAACGCGTCTGGCATTAAGAATAGTACATGCAAAATGTATGCTTACCAGATTCCTGCATAGACATGTGGTGCCACAGTTAATATTGCACATGTATATATATATATATATATATATATATATATATATATATATATATATATATATATATATATATATATATATATATATATATTATATATATATATATATATATATATATATATATATATATATATATATATATATATATATATATATGTATATGTATATATATACATACATACGTACATATACATATATATATACATATATATATATATATATATATATATATATATATATATATATATATATATATATATATATATATATATATATATATATATATGATTAGATATATGAACTATTTACCTCATACTTGACGTATTAGCAGCAAGCATACAGTAGCCGAGGGCTGACCAAGGTTATCAGGAAACCTCTCAGTGGCCAGGACTGCATGGAGGTGAAGAAATGGGATACTCATACACTTGATAAGATTATTTGTATAGGCGATATCTAATTTATTTATAAGTAAACGCTGTCATCGGCCGAGAAACAGATTTGACTCTTAATATTTATGATGCACTTATAGTATCTAGTGTTTGTTATCTTTATGTACAACCACATGCAAGGAATGATAGATGAACTGAAAGGTTATATATATATGGCAACTCTCTCTCTCTCTCTCTCTCTCTCTCTCTCTCTCTCTCTCTCTCTCTCTCTCTCTCTCTCTCTCTCTCTCTCTCTCTCTCTCTCTATATATATATATATATATATATATATATAATATATATATATATATATATATATATACATATATATATATATATATATATATATATATATATATATATATATATATATATATATATATATATATATATTATATATATACTAGTATGTATATATATATATATATATATATATATATATATATATATATATATATATATATATATATATATATATATATATATATATATATATATATATATATATATATATATATATATATATATATATATGCACATGCATACATCCAGTGCTGTCTGTCGTGCTTTCTTCTTTTCGTTTGTACGTATGTACGCAGATTGTCCCTCGGCTATCCCCCCATTTAACAACTTGGGTGTCTGAACTGTCTTGTGTCAACAATTGAAGGTCAAATCGCATGAATGAGTGGTTTGGCTTGCAGGAATCCCAAATTGGAATTCTAGTTCTGCCCAAAGCACATGCCTTTCTAGAGAAAACACGGTAATTTTAGCGCTCAACTGCCGCTAAAATAGACTTGTCCTATATGTTGTCTAACCCGCTCCCATCAGTGTCTAGCACTTGGAAACCCCTACAACTACATGTGCACGTACTATTCCCAATAGCATTACTACTACTGCTACTACTACTGATGTTGATGTGGCTACTGCTGCTGCTACTAGTTCTACTTGTAACTGCTACATGTACTACTACTACTACTACTACTACTGCTACTGTTACTACTACTACTGCTACTACTACTACTACTACTAATACAACTACTACTACTACTACTACTACTACTACTACTAATGATACTACTACTACTACTACTACTAGTAACAACAACAGCAGGAAACAAAAAAGCAAAAGCAAAAACAACTCTAGTACTACTGTAAATACTGCTGCTACTTTTAACATTAATGATGATATTAACAACAACAGGCACAACTACAAATCATGAATAATAGAGTAGCTGCGTTTATAGAAATGGTGATGTACCAGCTTGATTTCCATACTATTACTATAGAATGTATACTGAGCTGTTTTAACTACATACAGTACTATCATCTACCCCTCACTTGACCTACCCATATGAGAGGGGGTATTCACTCCAGTCAGTACTGCAATATGCCCAGGCACCCCTCAGTAGAGCAGGGTCAGGAGGTTTAGGGTATTTAGGGTATTTAGGGTAGGTTGCCCATTCTGCTACCTTTGTGAACGTTTCCGCTCATTACGCACCGTAAAAGGATTATGTGCACACGTTACGAATACTGCTATAACCACCATGTAGCCTGCACAGGAAGCCAATATTGTTATTTAGGGACTAACTGGATTTCCATGGTGGGCGTCGCCGTGGCTGGGGAATTCTCTCCAGGACCTACGAATTCGATAGCCATTTTTTAAACCTACAGTCAGCAGTTGCAAGATTGCCACATTGCCCAAAACAGGTCCTACGAAAGTCTATTGCTTCCCATTCGATAACTAGATATACATTTACATCTTGTATACCGTATTTGTCTGAGTGGCATACATTTTGGACACAGATAGTAAGTATGAGTAGGTTTCGGACCCTCTCATCTACCTTTTTTGTAACGTGTCTCATTAATTATGGCCAGTTCAATTCAGATACTAGTATACAGTGTAGCAGTTATTTTATGCTTATAGTATACCTGGTCTATCAGGTAAAATAGCACCCATTTACTAGCAGTTAAATAATGGACCCAGACAACTTTACTTGCCTGGGGGCTATGGAAAACCGGACATGCCATTTGGTTGTGAGGAATAATTTCTTCTGTTAAGCAGAATGCCCAAGGCTTTCAAGATAGCCATCTATAAAATGCAGAGCAGTTTTGCCTAAGTCACACCTATCCGCTGCCAGCCATCTCCTGCCCTCTAGGCAAGGTCTATTTCAGACATGTACTGCATAGTGGTGACTCCTGTGTGTGCATCACTATGAGGGCCTGCCCTGATGGCCGAGTTGGGTTGCACCTAACAGCTTGCTATCTGACACCTCTGCTAGGATTTGAACCCTGCAACTTCATTTAGGTCAAACAATCCAAGATGAGATTCTTTATCTGATTGAAACCTCTTGAACTTTGGGGACCTCACTTAGATAAGAAGAGCCTTTTTTGTATCAAGGACTGTTAGAACCCCTTGAATACATGGCAGGAGAAGTCGCGAAAATTGAATACATGTATAAGTCCCAATTCATCAGCATACTACCAGACGTGCCTTTCAAAGCTCCGGGTTGACCCGGCTGCGTATAGACCAATTCCCCTAAAATGCTCTAAACAGTATCGAACGCCTTTACAATATCAATCAATTCTCATTGTCCCTGGTCCGGAATTGCGTGCACCTATCACACTGGTGTGGCATACTCATGGGTGGTGCACAGACAACCTCTGCATGCTATTCCGCCATTAGCATACATACATGTTCACAAACATGTACACACAGGCGCCCGTATAAGCAATGCATGGTATCAGTATTGATATGTGTATTGTCTGTAGGTTTCTGCATGCATGTGCATCAGCGAATTCATTGTAAGCCAAATTAAGGATACATGCAGTGCCACAATACATATATTGATGAGCGTAGGGAACAAATGAGTGGTAGCAGGGTAATTACAATCAATATCGCTATTCATCTCCTACTCTGATATCATGCTACATTTAGTAGACTCGGGAATTCATAGCCTTCTTAAAACTGCCTATGTGGACTATATACACATGTACTTATATATCACTCAAGGTTAGGTTGGCTTGGTCGCCTTAGTAGATTTATAAATATGTGGCGTTTGTTGGTGATGTAGGTTGCTATTTTGCACTTCAACGACCCTCTGGCCGTATTTTCGACCCGTCCATGCTAACGTAAACGTTCTTGAGCCATGGTAGTCTTGCCCACAGGTGCAATGTGTTTATCACGTGTTGACAGCTCCCCCTCCAAGATTTTGAAAGCGACGACAACTGAAAAACAAACAACCAATTCCGTAGATTAAGTGTGCAAATAAACGTCTAGAGTATAGCCATAGAGGTAAACTAGATGTTACACATTGATGCCCAGGTGTTCAACGTTGATTAACACGTCTGATACATTGAGGTCGCGAAATACGAGGAGAAAAAATGCAAAGGACATGAATGCATTCCTATCAAACCTCTGTGTCGATTTCAAAGAAATTGATTGCGTTTCTGATAACCTTTTCTCGCCTTCCCGCTCCTAGACCTGATAACAGACTGAAACTCTGTACGTGATGAAATGAGATAGCCTCTTATTACCAGGAGCCGCTGAGCGAGAACGTGAAAACAGTGATCTCAATCGCTGAAAGGACGAATGCCATGACACAGTGCTGTAGTACGCACACATTCCTAAACACTGAATATATATATATATATATATATATATATATATATATATATATATATATATATATATATATATATATATATATATATATATATGTATCACATATATATATATATATATATATATATATATATATATATATATATATATATATATATATATATATATATATATATATATATATATATGTATATATATATATATATATCACATCATGACACATTGATATCTGTACAGGATTTCAGGAGCAACTGCTAGGTAGGGCTTTGAGTTTAGCTTAGTAGCAACTACAAATATGCACATGACCTAGTCCTATTAGCTGAATCTCTTCCCCCAGACTAAAATAGCCTCTGAAGGTATACCTGTGGCAAACACGAGGATCTTCATGAAAAGGTCACCCAATACACAAGTATTCGCAAATATTGAATGAATGACACCGAATGCCCCTCGCTATATGAACAAGAGCTTCCAACGACCTTGACAAAGTATACGTAGTAACTAGATATGTTCCAGATAGTGCGACTAGTCGTTGTGCAACGTTTTTATTAACTAGAAATGGTATACATTTTAACTATCCACTTAGCCGTTCATTTGGCTATTATAGCCATTATTGATTGAAATAGTACTATATAATGAAGCTTTAGATTTTAAACATTTGCGCAGATTTAACCACATTCCTGTCAACTTGGATAAATAAATCTTAATATCAACTTCCTAATTGCGTAACTAATGTCCAGAAGGAATTCCCATGCAGGGTCTGAAATGTCACGCCAACGCCACCTGGCGGCGAGAAACGACACTGATGACACGTTAAGCGAATATGACATCATTAAGAGATGGATATCAGTATCCCTGTCAATCAACGCTGCGGATATGGCCGAAACTTTGACCAGAGGCTAGCTAGGCGAAACCTCATACCAGCATCCTGCGACTGACCACAGTGGTGGGTAGGGTATAACTCAGCCAGAAGACATGATATTTGTGGCTATCGCCATAGGCTGTCCGGGGTCATTAATGAGTAAATGCCTAGGCGATATGCTAAATATACAGCTACTGATCATTTGAGAGGGAGGGGACATAAATAATTGTGGTTGTCACTAGTGCTATGTTATGCGTGTATCTAAATAGGAGAAATCTTGTCAATTGCTGAGGTTAGGTTTCAGGACTGATGTTAGTTCTGGACGCCATTGCTGTAGTTTGTCCTTGGATGCAAAGAGTCGAAGGGTATTTGTTCTAAAAGCACAACTTGGCTGAATAAAAACGACCATAATCTGAGGACAGTGTACAGGGTTCCTCTGAGTACACTTCACAAATATAACCAACACGAAGTTGTATCTAAGAGGAGTGCTGAGAGAAAGATAACCTCAACCAATCATGACGTCTCGTCATGGGTCAGTTGAAATTGGAGCATGAATCTAACTTTTCAAAAGATCGATTCTTCCATACTGCACACTGAAACACCAATCTTTTATCAACTGTGTCAGCGATTCATACTCTGGTACGAATGCAAGTAAAAACTGTTATTGGTACGCTTTCCCAAAGGCTACATGGGGATACAAAGTACCCTGGTCACGTAAATGAAAGGCAAACATGGCTGGTTGTCTGTGTGTTTGTTTGCAGGGTGCGATCTACCTTCGCTACATATCCCCAGAGAATGACAGGATGAGAGAGGTCAGGTCCAGGTGAAAACGACACATTGTAGCCATGTACATTACGAGCCGAGGAATGTGCACGTGGCGCCCTCAGATGACTGGGGACCTCTAATAACTCAAGGTCAAAATCGTACGAACAGAAGACACACCTTAATATTTTCTATATGCTGAATGCAAATTTCAATATCAAAAAGCTCTATTGGAATAGACAAACTATGGACATCTTAACAGTTTATGTATAGCTAATTGTGTCTTCTTTAATAAGAATTAATAGTCTCCTGTAGCCAGAGTGTAATCTAAAATACAATACGCGACTTTTACATCCTAAGGAAAATATGAAAAACATGAGATTGCTAATAGATATAGTATTCATCTGGCATATACCTATATATGTGTTCACTATGTTGTCAATGGAAACGTTTGCAAAAAATTGCCACATATCTATAAGATTAAAAGAGAAAGGAAATTCCAAACTTGATGCACATGTCCCTTTTGCACTGCCTTCACTTATAAGTGGTCTACCCGTCTTTCATTAGTCAAACACGTTCTAAACTTATTAACTTTCTCAGTGAGGGTCTTCAAGCCTCTCAAACTTGCTGCTTTCTAACGTCATTGTGACTCGTTCACCCGCGGCGACCACGGTACTCACAGGTACCACTTACACAGCCGAGGACGCGTGAATAATTCTAGACATCCCCTTATCGTCTAGCTGGGGCGAATACCTCACGCTAAATCAACGTGTGGTGCAACTCCAACACATCTCCGTCATGCCGTGTATTCATACATCACTTTGATTCTTTAAAAATAAGAATGTTTGAAAAGATTCTTACTGATAAACGAGTCTGGATACGGTCGTAGATCACTAGATCTTAGCTAGCCTGGGGGATACCCCACCTGCCGAGTGGCCTAAGGTGGTGCAAAAGATTGCTCACTGTCTCACACCACTGCCAGCGCACGAACCCTGCTCGAGGCATATTTAGAAAGTTGCCAGTGACTTAGGGTCAGGCGGTGTTTTTCCCTGGGTAAACTGGTTTCATTCAACAGCTACAACTGGATAGTCAAGATTTCCACACAGTGGCAAAAAATACAACGATAAATGAAAATCCAAATCCCAGTTACTATTAATTTATTTTTATGTCTGCTGGCATAGTCAATAAATATACATACATACATACATACATTAAGACATTGTAACCACGTCATAACGTCATGTGGGCATAGGCAGCAGTGTTCAATATCTACCCATAATGGATGCTTAAAGGAAGTGTCACATATCCAACTTAGCGTGAATGATGTAAGCCATAGCTAGCTATTTACAACATTTAATATATCTCCTATGTTTACCTAAACGACTAAAAACCTTTGATGTTTAAAGAATTACATACTGATTTGTCAGAATGAATGAGTTAAGTCCCCAAGTGTCTGCCAAAGTTTGTGATCCGTAGCCGGTGACATGGGGGAGAGTAATTCGATCCTATATTTATTTCCTAAGTTTTCCCTTCATTAAGTTCACGCAAACACCGTGCTAAGTGTTTATGTTGATTGAGCAATCCTGTGCGATATTATAGGGATTCCGTACCGCAACACCTTGGCGGTAAAACGTGTGCTTTTTCTGGCCATATGGTATCAAAGCAGTGGAGGTGGTATTGAATATTGCATAAGGAGTCATGGCCGCTTGAGCCATAAATCGCCTCCTTGGCCTTCCCAGTAGCGCTGTAAGTCAGAGCTGCTGGGAGGATGGTAGTGTGGCATGCACCATTAAACGGGGATAATATTACCAGCAACAAGCAGTGCTCAAAATAGACGTATAACTGGTATGTCCTTGACGAGGAGGAGCATTGTTGTCTCGTCCCCGCGGTCGCTGTTGGTATACATACATACACTTGCGGTAGGTGGGTCCTACTACATATAGGCGTGTCCTACATACGAGAGTGGCCTACGAACACTTGGCAAATAAAGACTGTACACGTACAGCATCTCATAATTGTTTATGTATGTATGTATAATGCAGTTGATAGAGTTGCATATATAGGACATACATATATAAATACTTACAAACACGCAGTTTTACATATCTGCATGCGTGTCTAGATACATACATTTGTACATACATGAAAACACATTCATACATATATACATACACACATTCATGCATATATCCATACAGACATGGGCATGTATTCTTATAAGCACATACCCACATAAAACATACATACGTTTAATAGCATTAAGGACTATTACCGATCTTTATTGTTGCCAGTCAAAATAGCAATCGCGAGCTGTAGACGTATTTCAGTACTATACATCTACCTTCCTTTTTAAGATGCAATTACTGCTATCACATCCATAAATACAACATTCCTTCATCCCCAATTTCGCTGTACGGCTTGTAAGTTATTGTGCTACAAACAGTGGTGTTTTTAGTTGCAGGAACGAAAATAGCCACTTAAAGATCATTTTACGACAATCACCTTCAAGGTGTTAACGGCAGCATTAAGGCTGTGCTAATTTAAACCAAAATCTCGGTTAGTACATAAAGTTGCGTAACCGTTCGCAAGAGGGCGCCCTACTGTAAGCAGAGCCTTACACCATTGAAGTTGCAGTACAATAATGCACAGCATAAATCACATTGAGTATAGTGGACATTCCCACTTAAACATAAAGCTTTTACGATGTCTAAGTGTCGTTAAGTACACTAGCCTTAGGTTGGTGTTCAAGATTGAATTATATGCAATATAAGTTGCTTGAATCCCATGAATGGCTGAGTCAGTAAATGAGAGCGTCCTGTTCGGTGGCAATGGTACGTTATATTAGGTCCAAAGAGCTAGCAATGATTTAGTAAACATCATTGAATACCAGCCGTTGTTGTTGGCTGTTGCCTTTGTAGAGCTCTAGTGGAGTTCATACACAATAAACCTGGACAAAAGGAATAGAGAGACAACTTCTCCGTTTGTTACGTAACTGTCGCCTATTTCATGGTTCGTGTGATGCGAGGTATGGTTTGAATGAAACCAGTTGGATAGAGTTTCGAGAGTAGCATTTATGTACTAAGCTTGACCTCTACATAAAGATGCTAAATATATAGGTTGTCACTGACCACACCAAGTAAAGCTAGGTAGCAGTATCGCAACAATTTCCATGTCACAGTTGATATTTCGTATTTGCTCTTCTTTCCCTCTCGATGTTTATCTTTCATGCCATATATAAAATCATTTTCTTTAACCGTTGATGAGCTTCTGTTATTCGGTAGTAATTATATATTTATAAGGTATTCGTATTTTACAATAAACGAGGATTCACTTTATTTGGATATGATAGCAGTATACGAAACTTAAATGTGAAAACATTAAATGTGTTTGATTTGTATTATAAAGCATTTTAGGTGATTTCTATAAATTTAGAAACATTTATTTGTAATGAATCAAATGCAAAAAGTTCTTCCCATTTATCATATATGTAGTATATCATTTACTTATATTTCTTATTGTCTCCTCCTTTTAGGGTCGATGAGTTGACTCGCATGCGCAACGCTGATCGCGAGACCATCGAGCGCCAGAACCAGCAGCTGTCCGACTACGAAGCTGAGATCAACCTTCTCAGGAGAAGGATCGCCAGCCTGGAAGACGAGCGTACTCATGATAAGAAGGAGATCGTGAGACTGACCAACGAATTAAGCAAGCTCAGAGTGGTAAGTAGGCTTTCCAAACGCTCGCTGTAAAAAGCATCCAATTTAAAAAGGGTGGACTCCCGCCTAGCCAAACGGGTTGACATTAGGTACATATAGGTATATTTGAATTTTGTAAAAAAATGGGGCAAGTTTTGAGACCCAAACCTCCCGCTGATAACACGCTATCATATAGTCGACGTGAAAGTAGGTCATCCAGGTCTGAACTGTTGGATCAATATATAGGTCATCCAGGCACGAATATTTAGGTCACCAAGGGCACTGCTATAAATCTAGAGTACTACACTGTACTATTAGTCTGATTGTTTAATCGAGCCAAACAAGTAAGTTTTTTTTCTGTAGATTAATGAATTAATCCGTTGTAATCAGAATGCTTAAAGCACTATCACCAAAACCACAACACGTATTGGCTATGTTGTGGTATTGAAGATACCTACATGGATACCATTGATAAGCTATACTCACTAATCTATCAGTAATAATTAGCAAACAATCGCGGAATATAACTTGAAGAAATTCGCTGAATATCAATCATTGTAGACCTAGATGAGTGCAATTGATCACGACTGACAGGGAGAGTAAATTCAATACAACACATCATGCTCGTTGAAGGAAATCTCTTCAATGTAAATGCGAGTCACGTAGTTAATCTCGAAGGAGAATCCGAGAAAGCAGTGCAAGAAATTGTCTGTATTACTGAATCCACTACTTCATCAGACGCTGGTGCCCTCCAGCGCAGCCCTGCAGACAGAAGTTGACGTCACTACCCAGACAGACGAATACGTAAATGGCCTTCTCTGTCAGGGAAAGAGCTTTAGTCAGCGTATTGATTTTTTTGACTCCTGTCAATCTAAGCACTTCGTGATAGGCAACTGGCTTAGCTCCATGGTCGTCAAACTAATGCACCAGAACAGTTTAAATTCATTATTTATCAATCAAAAACTCAGTAGAAATATTATTTGCGTAAAATATAGCGATGCATGCCTGGGATATAACTGAATTGAAATACACGACGCTATATAGATGGAGTGCTGACACCAATTACAAAGACCAATATTTTTGCATTGATGCAATATGTTTGAACAAATAAACATTGTTGGTGAAGGGGGAATCAGTCAAAATGGCGAGGAACTGTTCAGCAAATATCAATTATATATAGAAACTCAAAATATTTGCAATAACAATCGGATATTCAGGTCACCTACTGAATTACGCCTTAGATGAAGAATGAGAATGTAAACGATTGCTGATAGTTTGGAAATGATCTTGGTAGGACAGGGGCGGAAGTTGACTTTGATATGGAGCCATATTTGACATGTCTAGATTCACAGAAAGAAAATGCCTTTCTAGTGTGATGATTGCCTTCCTAATCACGGAATGGCCGGTCGATGGATGATAATGACTGCATTCAACGCATGCAATTCGTGCCGCAATTTACTGGCACTTAATTTGATTCCATGAAAGATCAATCTCCGCTATTATGTTTATCTGAGCAATCCCACAATCCTTCACAGAGATGTTGTCTGACATAACTATAAGCTACGAAAGCCATGTCATTCTCGGGGTCATATCCCATAAGTCCACGTCTGATGGGCATTACTGAGAGCCGAGTGCGCATGCGTGGCTTTGAGTTTGAGGGTACATTTCAGGTATGTTTTGTTGCCTAATGAAGCCATGAGGCGTGAAGGACAGAGTTTACGTGATATGAGATTTCCGGAATGTTTGCGCTTGCACACTGGCAACACCTGGTCTGAAATCTACATCAATGTGAAATGAGCATGGCATACCAAAGGACGATGCACTCATTGCTACCTAGAAAACGGTCAAAAGCTCTCCTATCTGTCATCTTGTTATTGTAAACTTCTCTCTACATTAAAATCAAAATAAGTGCAAACTACTCGATTAAAAGTTAATACCTGAGAGTCATTAATAACATAAGGAAAACAACCAACAATCAGCAATAGCCTACTTGATTCTTTAAAAGGTCTCTCATATGTACTCCATTTAATAAAGTGGTTATAAGTGGGAGTAAAGAAGCCAGACAAGTACAAGAAGCATAAAGAAATACGAATGCCAGCCCGAGGAATACAAATACCTCGGAGGGGCGTTCAACGAAAATAGGGAGAAAGAAACCAACTTGTTAATCATCAGTGCGGGACAGCAGCCTCGAAATACCAAAGTTAAAAGTACTCCTCGCAAGCAAATAACGTCTGGAGCGATAGTGTGGGCTCGTTTACAATTAGGTGGTCTCGGTTAAAAGGCACTATTTTGCTTAATTGGGCCGGCTGTTAAGAAGCCGTGTTTTGCTCTATGGCATTTAGCTACTTGCATTCCCCTTGCTGCAATTCTGGCAGCAAGCCATCGAGGGCTGACGCCAGAACTTTGGTCTAACGAATGAAGAGCATCCGGAAAACAGCTGAAAGGTATAAAATGGCATATGATTCCCATTAGTTACAGCTGCTTTTTGTTCCGAGAGGGCATACTGTAGATAGCTCTAGATAAATATTTAGCACCTCGATGTATAAAAACTAAACATGTACAAGAATGATATATCTTAACCGTTATTAAGGAAGATATATGAATGCCAATTGGTGACTTCTGGACATTGGGAACTATAATTATAGTAGCATTTAGCTTTTCTCGTCTTGCAATACAGCAAGAATAGTCGGAGGAACTGTGTTATCTATAACTCGCACCTCTTGGCACCAAGACCTTGCACTTAATCAGCACCTAGGCTGGCTACGAGACGTCTTGTGGGAATGTCAATCTTTAAACAGAAAATGAGAACTGGGAATGATGAACACGCCTGCTATATGGTTGCATAACATTATACTTAAATACACATTCGTTGTCCTTTGTAGCCGCATTGATCCTTTATAGAGGCCTTTTTGAAGAGTTAAAATGGATGATGCCAATTGGGTGCTTTCTTCTATTCCATACTGTAGCTCAGCATTTTTCGAAAATTCTGGTTAACACGATCTGGTGGTAGCACCTGAAATCAACATAGGACTAAATGGATACCTCAATTAACTGCAATTGATGATTGTAAACGTGTGTAATACAGACGCATTAGGTAATATCATACTTAAAAATACACATTCGTTGTCCTTTGTCGCCGCATTGATCCTTTATAGAGGCCAAGTGTGTGCTTTCTTTTATTCGATATTACAGCTCAGTTCTTTTTCAATTGTTGTTCACACAATTTAGTGGTAGCACGTAAAATCAACACAGGACTAAATGGATACCTTAATTAACTGCGATTGCAAACTTGTAAGATGTTAACGCATTCAGTGGTATAGCTTTCCTAAATCAGGAAACTCAATGCTGGTCCATAACTTTGTTCTTTTGATCCTTGCTTTATCAAATTGCCTATCTACTTTAACTCGCTAATTGAGCACTGATAAATTGATATTGAGTAATCTGGATAACAGGGTGTTTGGAAAATACGAACTTTTAATTAATTTCCGGTGTGTGAAATTGAGGATTGGAGAGATTAAGTCAGATTATCTCAGTAATGGTGAGACTCTCGATTGCGTGTGCGTCTTACATTTCGCAACTTATTTTCTGATACAGTTGGATTGATAAAGCTAATTACTGTATTCATGCAGCTGGCAATTTATATCCGTTTCTGACATTCTATCTTAAGTAGCCACTTTACTCACGAATCATTACTTTTTGCTGCATAGAGCTCGAACTTTAGAAGAAAAACTATCACCAGAGCTTGACTATAAGGTAAAATGACAGGAAGACATAAATATATTGGAAGAATAGTTACCACGTGCGTTTAGACATACAGTGTCGACATACCTTAAAGCAATGCGTTACAAACAGGAAGAACAACTTGTTTAGAATTAAGCCAAAGGTATACCCTTGGGAAATAGACACAAGAATGAAATGAATGTTGTCTATTTCATATCTTGACTATCAGGTTTAGGTGGTTCATTTCTTCTGTGATACTTGAGCTTCATATTTAGCAAAACTAGAGTAGGAAATAAGGATAGATTTCAGTAATGGAATCCAATTTTTTGTTAATGCTATCAAAATGATAAATGTTCTTTTATCAATTAGACTATATCAGAAAACATAGGTGGAAATATAAACCGGATCCCTATCGAGTGTCGTCGAATTACTAAAAACATCGAGGTTTATCAGTTCAAATTCTCAAATCCACATACCATTAACTAATTAAGAGTTCGTATTTATCTAAAATTCGTTTTGTTGAAGATATTCTATATCAATTTGTCACTGCCCAATTATCGTTGAAGGTATCTCATTACAATGCCACCTGCATTCATTTGACAGATAATCTAAAGCCAAAACACTTCTTTAGTGTAGCTATGTCCTTTTTATACATCCTGCTGAGTCCCTATCTATGATAAATCGCTGAAACATTATCAAGTACACGGAACACATCCACAATTGTTCCACAGAGCACCTGTGTGGTAGACTTAATTGAAATTAATCAGAAACCATACTAAAAACCATGACTGTAACAGACAGGTGAGGATAAAAAATAGCATTTCACGCCATCCGTGACACGTCCATAAAAAGTTAATTAAGTTTTGTCCTGTTGCTTTGCATGCAATTTGGCGTTGATTTGAAACTGTATACGAACACACTAATTAGACACCTCTCAGGCTGGTGATCCATAGACAGTTTGAGAGTATTTATTTAAATACCTGGCATTGTTAAAACAACCAGCCAAAATAAGTAGGTAATACTGATGCCACTGCTGATTTAGTTTATCCAATTTGTATGCATTCTCAAACCACATGCTGATACTAATGAGTACATGGCATTCCTTTTCGAAAAGACAGTTTTACGATTAGATTGTTAGTGTTTTGTGCATAATATACCATTCACTGAATACCTTCAGCTTTTATTATGAGTGTGGCCCGTTTGCTGTCATGCAAGGTGTCTATATCTAGGTACAATGTTGACCTCGTCTACAATTTGGTACGAACAGGTTTCGTTAGGGTATGGGGCAACAATTATATACTGACGTACGTTTCGAACAAGAATGCACATTTACCTGCCTCTAAGAGGAATGCAGCTAATGGTTTACCTGTATATAAGAAACAGGTTGTCCTCAGCTTGATATTGTGCATTGTGTACCGTAAGCCATTGGTTCAATATGTACCTAACCTTTCGGGTGTTTGGTATCATAACCTTCAGCCTGACACCCTAGATAAGGCAATACTATTACACACCATAGGGGAGTGAGTCTTAGAAGCTGCATTGTAGTATGGTCACTTTAGCCACACTGATTTAGGTAGCCCACTATGAGTATGTTATCATTGCTTATCACTAGTGTGTTTGCCACCACGATAAGTAGTGATACGTGAGCGAGGTGCATAGAAGTGACAAAGACATTCGTCACTTCGTTTATGATTCGGAATAGTGGACTGAAAGGTGCGATACAGAATGCAGAGATATCGCCTTTTGGCATGTTTTATTTGATACGAATTTTAGAAATATAGGCAGATTATCCATGTAAAGTAAAAAATGCACCTTGTCTGATTAAATGTACCCACGCAAATCTATAGAGCTGAAATCTATATGACACATTAAAAAATGATTAACCACTCCAGTGGGCTATCAATGAATAGGATTTCATTCGTATTAAATGATAAGATTTTGATTTAATTGCCTTTTTAAAAAACTTGAGAGCACACGGGTTGGGTGAGGATCTTACTCCGCCTGGACAGTTCTCCCCAATAAATGCACGTACTTTACAAACCACAATAATGTGCTTGCCTTACAAACAAAAATAGCGAAATAAGTGAAGCATAGCAGATATTTAGGCCCATATTTCACTAGGTGAACATCCTGTGCGGAAAGCCGCCAATTTCACCTTATTACAGGCGATAATTGTTGCCGATCCGGTAATAATAGCTAGCAATTTAGTTAGCGAAGTTATGGCCTTTGACAGTTGTGCGTGGCTTCAGGCATAGGAATGCACGGAGTGGAACCGAGTGTCTTCCCTCGAGTGACACACCGGTGAAAAAGGGGGCGTCTACCAGCGTCTACCCAGAAGCAACGTGCTCACATACGTATAAATGTACTCTGAAACATGTCAATTTCAATAGCTCTACTTTATAAAAAGTGATCACCTAAAAGTAGGAATTTTCTAGTGACTTGAAGAAACGTAATTTCTTCTAACTTATAGTAAGTGATTACTTGTATTAAACTATGCCTTTTCTGGTCGTAATTGGAAATGTACGCTCTCTTACAAATATCCACGCGCAAAATGGAAACTCCATTAGATGATCATTTTTAAACTGTAGTCTTATTCACACCCTGTTTATCACGTATTTGCCTGACACATGGCTCCTTTAACACGTATAAACGTCATGGGCACCAGATTCTCATGTGTGAAATCTTTTACACACTAAATCTATACCATTTTCTACAGAGCAGGGTGGGGAAGAAATATTTCATACCCTATTTAGAAACCTAGTGCCTGCTTTACAAAGCATTCCTAGGACTGGGACTTCTCCCCTGTCAATGTGAGAAGGCAACAAATGGCCGAAACAAATCCGAAAATTTAATTGCATTGTTTTGGAATGTCTTGCTGGCAGCCATTACTCATACTTTCATCCACGTTCAAAGCTTTGAGGTATCAAAGAAACTGGAGATGATTTTGGACATATGGGGTCTCTGCGTGACCTTTGACATGGTCCAGCCTGGTCAACCTCCTACAGCTGCTCGCTAGATCACATCCTATATGTGACAAACGAGACCGCTATGTGCTCTAGGAAATGCAGCACTTAACTAACACTAGTTATGCATCAGTTTAAATTAATTAGGAATTCAAATAAAAAAGTATGTCTTTTCTTTTGCAAAAATTAAAACCAATTTATCAAATCTTTAGCTTATCATAAAGTCGTTGGGTTGTTTACTGCATACCTCTTATGTATTTTTGTCGGTGTTAAGAATTACTGAGTGGGTGGCCCCATTTGAACTGTATGCATGGCAGGAAGAAAATGGGGGCAAAAAAGTCTGTATGATAAATTACCGTCTGAGAGCATCAAGGCGTGACCATGAATGCATGCTTTACACTGAAGTGAGCTACAATTGAAAATGACAAGGGATTAATGCAATCTTTCGTGATTGACTCGAGCAAGTTGCCCTCGTCTGACTCGGCTTGTCGAGTGGTTTGTGTGAACGTGAAAAGCATGCTGAAATCGACATGCTTGGCATTCATTCTGCACACGGCACGCTATGACCCTTTCACCCCAGAGCAACATATTGCTGTATCGGTATGATATATATGCAATCTATGCTGTTCAAAAACCAAAATATATTTTGAAAAATGGTTTGCGAGATAGCTAATACAATTGACGGAGGGTGAAACAAGACAGACATTGTCATGTTTCAAATTAATGCCAATGTAACAATTTAGATCAGCTTGAAGAAGTCCATGTCCATGAGTCAGACATAGAAGCCGTATAGACTTCTCACATGGTAGCACTAGACAAATAGACGTGCTCCAAGGAATCACTCATGATACCGAAATATGAATCATCTCAGATGAATTTAACTTTAGCGTCCATTAATACGAAGTTCACTGAACCTTTTTTGTGATAAATACTGGCTGTCAATTTGAGTAAAAAGTTTGTCTACTCTGTCTGTCTGAACCTTAGCCCCCTTGTGAAAGGCGTATGGAGATTGGTTCAATTGGCTGGCATAGAGGAAGGTATACATGGAGGGCAATAAGGCCAAGAGCGGTGGAGAAATAAGTGATTTCATTGTATTGCATCAAACATAGGAACCCCTTGTTCTCCCGAGAGCTCAGCGAGAAACAACGAGATGTTTGTCTAGGTGTGCGGAAGCAGAACTATCTGTTCCAATGAAATGGCGATGTCAATCATTCGACGAGCCTCCTCGACGAACCGGTTTGTGTAACCTATATTGCGCTGACTCGCTGCCTTTCATTCACATGATACTTTAATACCTCTCCACGGTATTCAACATGTCATGTGTTATGACTTAGTATTGTTCCGCGCTCACCAGAGGGCGGTAGTAGATGTCAGTGGTTCTTAAGGCGAGCTTCAAGTTCTACCGGCAAAGGTATATAATCCTACCTTGCATATCGAGCCACATAAGGGGCCCATTATGTGGGCGTCCAGAGCCCCTCATAATCGTCGACAAGCTTAAAATGTGTGTATTGATAGGTACTTTCCGTACGGGAAAATTTCTTGTTCCTATCCCCCCCCCCCCCCCAGTTCTTCAATACTTTCCGTGCAGGCATTCATCACAGGCATACTAATTCGTATGTATGATGATAGTGATGATATGATTACCCTAGCATAAATCTCAATATGAATTTAGTATCTTGCATCTAAAGTATTTCATAACTATATTGTCTGGTTGTTAGGTTTTAAAAAGTTTTTTTCAATAACCGACAAACACACACATACTAGTATATGGTAGAATTTGTCAGACAGGTAACGTGGTAGGCACAAAAAGCTGTTTATTTGAGAGTCAGACTGACCCATAGACGTACTTAATTATATAAAGCAGGTGTGCATGTTTTGTTATAAGCTATTGTATGCATATTGACCCTACCATGAGTTCCAGACATAGTCAATAAGTCTAGGGAGGTAACATATTTGTTCAGTTTTTTTCCGTCTCGATTTATAGCACTAGAGCAAGTCGCTTGTTCTCTAATGTAACAGCAGGGAAGGGGAAATCCATTGAAAGTATATAATAGAGCAGAAAAGACAAAACCCCTGAACGAATCCTTCCTGTGTGAATAATTCAATCGTTCTAAGTTAATCATTTGTTTTTTACATTCGAGGCGTGAAGAAATATCCATGCTTTTCTCGGGTAATGATTCTACTTGAATAGATATCTCATATACTATAACATTTCTATGTGTACTTTACTTGACTAACTTATAAATATGTTGACATACTCAATAAGATAACAAGTACTATTTCATACACTATTTATGACTGATAACTCCACAATTTTTGAAGATATCGATGATTTTTCTGAAAAAGATGTCAAATTTTAGATCTTTATATATAACATTTAGTATTATGTTAATGATTTAAATACAAAATTAGTATTGGTATGGAGTTTTATTTTGCATTTGTGTCCAACTTTTATACAATTCTATGATTATGTAGACGTATCGCCGAATATCAAATCTCTTGAATTGTCATACTGATTCTCTTCTCCTTTCCTTTGTAGGATCTCGACACCGAGACACTGAACCACATAGATGCAGAGAACAGAAGACAGACACTAGAAGAAGAAATAGAATTCCTGAAGAACGTACACGAACAGGTAAGACACATTTTCTTTACACACCCAAAACCAAGTTTCCCTGCGAAAAAATCACTTCAAATGTAATTTTTTTATTATCCTACAATCTCGTTTGGAGATTCGATGCTTGATATTCTCAATGGATACTTAAATATAAAAAAGTTTTTTTTTCATTTCGTTCATTTTAGTTGACTTTAACATAAATCAACTTTGACAGGAGAAATAGCTGTACTGCAATAATTCTTATTCTAATGATCTCCATTTCAATGTCATTTCATGTATGTACACTTGCTAGTTTATATGCCTTTGTCAGCACAATCACATATCACATTCTCAAGTGACCGGATATCCGGTCGGATGGCCTCGGGCGACCTTGCACAGTGGCGCCATCTATAATGGCTGGTAATTTCTGCTCACAGCCAGTCCCAAGGCACTCTGCGGCGTGACTTAATTCCGACGATCGCCACTTCACGAGGGATTTGTAATACTATACACAGACCATTGACTGCCAAAAAGAAAACGAAATCTATGCTGACTTCCTTTCCATTCATATTCGCTATTTTATTTCCATTCGGAAACACAATTACATCTGGAAACTCCAAGGTGACCCCAGTCACCCTTCCCAGGCATTTACAGTCTACCTAACCAGGCCAACACCCCCAGGCATTGTTGCCACGGCGACCGAATTCCCAATGACGTCCTTTCACCATTCATGGCAAAGGCTGCCTTTGAACAAACATGGCCTGTGCGCTAGAATTGCAGTAGTTCTTTTCATGATATCTGCTAAAATGCAAAGGCATGGAATTGTTTCCACATCAATGGCAGAATACTGGAAACCACCGGCACCCCAAAACGTGCCTAAAACCGTCTGCGGGTACACGTATTAGTAGAAATCCTAGATGGGGTTTCCTCGCTAAGCGTGAACCCTCTAACACCCAGCCCTTGTTGTTTCGGTACACTGGTGCTAAACGGGGTCGTGGCCTGATCCGAACACAGTGGTGCCTTTCTGAGAAAATGCATACCAGAATGACCAAACACAAACCCCATTGTGCCCAATGCGTCGTTTCAGACACCCTCACCTTAGCTGACCTTAAAAGGGGAACTATCTTAAACCCCTTTAATACTCCATGCATTCCCATTCAATGTTGAGCTGACATATTTTTATTTTTTAAAACTAAAGTGATACGAAAATTTAGTCTTCGTCAACACTTCAATGTTGAGCTGACATATTTTTGTTTTTTTAAACTAAAATGATACGAAAATTTAGTCTTCGATAATCTACTAAATGAGTTAACAATTAGATATTTCAACATATCTTGTTTAACAGATTCCACATTTATTCGCCAATCTTGGGTGGCGATTGAGTAACGGCTATTATCTTCTAATAATCTTAAGAATAAGGTGCATTGTTTATTGTAATATAATCGAAAACTTTCCTTTATATTGTTGTCAAAACATTCTGCATCATTAAGATATTTTCGAATTAACATAGTTACCAGACTGTACCTTTCAAAGCGAACTCGAAGGTTTGTCTGAGTTCAGCATGAATGCTACAACATACCTTTCCCCTTTTCCTAAGTACATGCTGTCTTGGCATATAATAGATGCAATAAAGTAAGAATGTGTCAACTAAAAAGCATACTCCTGGGGTCAACTTCTGAGTAATTGCTTTTATGTGCACCACATTCTGTAGCATTGAAAGGAAGACGCCGCTAGGCTAGAAGGGGGTGGCTTTTATGAGCGTCGTTGGTAAGATTATACAATACGTCTCGTAACATAAGCTATTTTATTACACTTTTCAAAAGAACTCTAAAATGTCCTTAATCGACATTAAAAGCTTTGCAAGCAACACTGACTCCTTTAGTACTTTTCATTGAACAAATAACGTTTTCTTTTTAAAATGTTTTTTGGAAAAAAAACTTCAATACTGTAGAAATACCTGACGAGAAAAATCATACGTGTGTCTCGTATGACATTTTAAACTTGAGATCATCACAATGTCTCCTGTCATGCATTGCAATTTTGAACATAGTTAAAAGCCATATGCTCTTATGCTGTGAAACGTTGCTTGACCTACAACCCCTAAACGTATATCAATCTCACTCTAAGGTTCAGTAAAAGCGTTCTCCTGTTTCTGGCACGGTTCTTCAACATGGGAGGTAGTATCTCCACTCAGGGGGAACTGACGGGAATAACCAATTAACACCCGGAGTGCCCTCATTATTTCATTTAAAGGAAATATCATGATAACAAAACAATAACTCAAAAAATATTTGAATGAAATTTGGTTTCCACATTGGTTTGTTTATCAATTTCACATCAAATATTTCCATATGGTACACCTTTTAATGATTTCCATATAATGTTGTCCGATCACGTGCACGCTTAAAGTGCAAAAAGGGTTAAACCTGGACGTAAAAAAAGCAAAAAGAATGAGATGTATTCAGTGACCTAGTTTGAGGTCGTGCATGGAGCACTCGACAGTGCTGCCATTGTAAACTGATGTATTGACAGACATTCGCTCTAAACCTGTAGCTATTCGCCTTTTTACACACGGATACAATGGCGCACGAATATACCTGTCAAAACGTGTCACTCAGCAGAACTTTTACATATAAATTTGTAAAATAATCCTTCCGTGGGGAACACGATCTCCTCAGCTAGTGACTCACCGCATTTGGTCTAAGCCGTGGGAACGCAACTCTCCCAAACATCTTTTGCAATTCCAAGAGCACTTTAAGATTTGCTGCTCAGAAATTGAAGTGTCCATAGACTGAGAAATTGTATAGTTGTTTTTCCACGACGAGGTTATTTTGGAAGTTTTGGAAAGTGTCAGTCATGCAAGGTCATCTTTCACTAAACTGTTTGTAAGGAAATTTTTGTGATGCGAAGAGTGGCAAATATCAATGAAGGTGACCGAATGGAACATATAAATATATCTACCTACCCCCCCCCCCCCCCCTGCTCTGCTATCTTACAATGCAAAAAAGCTTATTCAACACTAGTATAGGTAGCTAAGACAAAATGCTAAATTCTTCTGAAAAATATCGAGAAAATTTAAGCATAAAATCCTTAATATTGAATTGATTTGCAAAGGAACTGTGCACGTGTATCCTCTAATTTTTATGTGAACCGTCTGGAATATTAAATTTATTCTGTTTTTTTTCGAACACTAGTATAAATTTAAAGGGCAAGATGCAAAATACATTGACCCTGGCCCTTAATTTGGTCAGCAACATGGCGTCTTTTCGTCCATCCTGGACCTTCCTTCAGGCTGCTACATTGTATATCTATTATGCAATGTGGCAATTTCTTTCTATCAATTACATACGTAGAACATGACACGTATCACCTAGAGCATGACATATGGAGGTGTACATCATCCTCCGGCTCTGGCGAGAGAACTGTCAGGTTCCTTGCCCCAAGAGCTGCCTCAAACAACTTGCATCATCACCTCCGGGACCAGCTGGGGGATCAGTTATGTAAAGCTGAACCAGGCTGTGATTAGGACATGACGTCATGAGTCCAATTATACTCATAACTGCATACGTTGCATTACAGTGAAATTGCATATGTCGATTTGTGTTGAAATGCATATGTTAAATTACAGTGACACTGGAGTTATAGTTATACTGTATTTCTTATTCATTTATGCATGTATACTGTATGATTTTGCATGTCAATGCGGTCAATAAACATACTATACTATACTACTAGGAACATCTCGGCAAAAGGTGTTCAAACGATATGCACACCAATTATGGGCTACACGAATGTGGTCAATTTAGGCATAATGTTGTCATGCGCTTGATATATCAATGAAAGAAGAGTCAGACTCACTCCTTGTGATTTGGTACCTCCCTGGGTTAAGTCTATTTGGTAGCTATACACATATACCTTTGATACCAGCTTATCAAAATAGACGTCATTTTTGACCTACCCCTCAATCGTTGTCATTAACATATGTATAGGCAACTTGAGGGTGCGCTTTAACAAATATGTAACGACTTTAAAGAAGGATGATAATATGACGAAATGTTAAAAATCTAAATACTGTAATCCAAGAGTGCGTTTCTTGTGGGACAGAATATTTCCTAAGATATATTGAAAAGCTATATTCTAGTTTTTCATGCATCAAAAAACGTGTCCAATTACCTAGAAGTTTCTAGTATGAATGAGTTTAAAGGTGATACCGATAACGCAAACCGAATTCTGAACGAGTCCTTGAACTTCAAGTGAATTCTCCATTAATGTGCAATAGTGAAGAGCATGCCCATATATAGATAATGGAGATATCGGGGTCAAATTTGGCCACGCCCATCACCTGACAACTGCGGTATTTTGCTGTTTTTTACGCTAAGTGATAACCTATTTATGTCGAGTCTAACCCATCTGATCAAACAATCATGGCTCATCAATTTATATCAAAATGAACATCTTGAGGTTAAGGTGGTCGTAAAGACATTCCGTCGGTGCTCGCTGCTCACGGATGAAATACCGTAATTTGTGCGGCGTTTCCAAAGCGTAAGGACAGATAATGTGTACGCCTTTCTGAACTCATTCATACCACCTCAAAGCCCCATTCAGAACTCAGAAGGCCGCTTCGTATTCTCAAGTCCTGGGCACGTAAATAAGTCGTCGTCTCGCCTTACCAAGCTCCTATCTAGGTCACTTAATCCGTCGCCATATTCCTTCCGAACCTCAGTCAGAGCATTCAGCATCGACGACAATATGGGTAGAATCTGAAAAATACAGAAATAGTTTTAAGGTGTTTGGACGGTTTACAAGTAAAGAATATGTTCAAATATCTTCTTTACTATTCCTTTGATCCACATTAGATACTACCTTTTGAATAAAGGTTACAAATAACGAAGCGATTAAGCATCTTTGCTATATTTAGAGCTTCTCCCCCTCTCTCTACACTCACACACACATACATATATATATATATATATATATATATATATATATATATATATATATATATATATATATATATATATATAAATATATATGTATGTATATGTATATATATATATATATATATATATATATATATATATATATATATATATATATATATATATATATATATATATATATATATGTGTGTGTGTGTGTGTGTGTATTTGTAGCAAAGTGTTCACGTGTGACATCTGCTTGCTCATTACACACGATTGCACGATTGCATATCCAGGGTGTGTTGAGAGCGAGCTTTAATTACAGTATTTCATGACAAAGGTATTATCAATCAATTAGCAGTTCATGAATTATTGATTTGAGAAAGAAAAAATACCACTAGTGTTTGGCTAATTTAATTACCATTCACTGCACTGTATCACCTTTCTTCAAAATGGACATGTCTTATTCATTCACCCTTTATAATGGCTCCCTGAATTATTAGTCTTGTCTCTGACGTGTATCGTAAGATATTGTAGGGCATTTAAGAGTTAATCGTTTCTTTACACTCCTTTCGTGAAATGAAAATATCATCAAAAAGGTGTTTCAAATGATCAGATAATGAGGCGCTACCACCATTTCCTCACTGATGCTGGAACTACCTTGGTATGGTATTGGAATGCATTTTTTGTAATATGTGTATGAATTTCTCTTCCTCAACTGCATGGTGAGAAGATGTATTATATGATGAGGATGACCTCTCACTTTGATGAACGTATGGTTCTCGATTTAGCTCACATTAGTGAGCTGGGTTGATTTGTTTAAGAAAGGCTGGCTAACACAATTAGCTGACAGTTTTAATGGCCGACGCACTCCCTAGGAGAGTCTGTTGGCTGCAGACTTCCGCTAATTTTGCTGCAACACCGGGCGCGATCAATCAACGCGAGAGAAAAAAATCTCTCGCGAGAATTTCCCCAGGTTCTCCGCCGCTAGCTGCCGCAGCAGTAGGTCTCTCAGCTTGACTGCAGCTTTCGTCTGCTCGTCTGCGAGAAATACGAACGGGGCCACGCCGGCTGACAAAAATTCGCCGCAACGAGAAAATCCAAGATGGCCGCCAAATATGCAATCTGCTCCGAGCCGTCTGGCTTGGCAAATCCTTCACGGCCTAATTATCGCTTGTTGCTATGGCACTTGAACCCACTTCGTCACGACTCTCATTATCAATTATATTGCTACTCCTGTCGTCACTACCTGCATACCCAAACATCACAGGGTTAGTAATAAAGGTATGCTTAATGAGTCGCCCACACGACCTAGGGGCAAAAGCAGTCGCTCCACACATGACCTGAGGTGGTGTGACGCCATTTTGTTCTGTGTGAATAAGCTGCGTGGAATGGCTGGGTCACTTCCGGTCATCAGGGTCAACCTTCCGGTCACATTTGATGAATGAAAAAAATCAGAATGGCCGATAAGTAGTGATGGCACTCGCACAGAGAGAATGTGCCGGAGGGTACATGGCTGTATCAGTGCAAAGTTAACACCTAACACGCGGCCCGATGACAGGTCGTGCAAATGCCCATTACCAATGCTAATACTGGGAAATGCAAATGATGAAAAACGGAGGATAACTGTATTGTAGTGTAATTTTTATTGATTACATCAATACGGCATGAGAATATACAGGTACAGAAAGAAAGTTTAACTGAGGAAAATAATTTGGAATGCCCAAAAAATGAAAAAAAATTATGCGGACGTAGGGGTGACAAAACAACTTTAAAGACATTCGTAGGAGTGAAAACAAGTGAGAACAGGCAAAATTAATCATTAGTCGTATAGAGATGCATGTTTAAATTGTGTTGATTGTCATTTTGTCAGCCCTATAGAGGCTAAGCTGTAATTGGCTGAAACTGCCTATTAAAACACACACCAGAATTGGTCACTGGTCTATTTCTCAAATGCTTAACACTGATCTAATAAGACTATGTTACATTGAGGATCTCTTACTAAACGCTTACTCAATGTGAATTGTGATTCCATTTACTAGTATACAGGCAGTGCTTGTCCGTAATGGATCATAAAATGCACGTCATAAAATGCATCTGGATGACTCTACTCCTCCAATGAATAGAGTGGATACGACCCTGGCACTTACTCATCATACGCATCAATGCTATCAATAAAATATGATATCAACGTGGGTAATGATGATTGCACAGGCCATAGGTATTTTATTACACGATAAAGCATTGGCGCACCCTAGCGGGAAAAGCAAGAACTAGGAGCATACCAATTGAATGATTTCCGATGAAATTCTGGTGGAAATCTTCCACCAACTACCGCGAAGGTTCCAAATTCCAATAATGTACATATGGCGTTGAACACGTTATATGCCACTTGCAAATTTAGTGATTTGGTTTGGGAAATAGTTGTTTATTGCTGATCAGACACTTTGTACGTGAACAAATTATCAATCGGCTTTAGGCTAAATCACTTGTTGAACTAAGGCATTCAAAAGGCCGTAGAGAAAGTTGCGTCGCCTTTCTTAGCAATTGACTTTTCTCTGTATCGCCCTGAGCAGCGGTCTAGACTTGAGATAGATGGAAAGAGATCGATATCTCCTGACACTGTGATCAAATAAACATACGGCAAAAAACCAAATGGAATGCGGAATATTGCTAATTTGACATTCCTCTGGCAAAAATCAATCAGTAGTTGTTGCATATGTTATTTGCTCATGCATTCCTAGTGGAAGGATCGATCAGCTATTGGGTATGATATTAAGCACATGTTACACACTATCCCTGCACTGGTACCCTTCCTAAATCTACTGAAAAATATACGACGGAAAAGTGTAAAAAAAGGATAGGGAATAGGTTATTGGTCGAATATGAATTCCAATCTGATACTTTCAAAACTTTGAAGTGAACAGCTGCAGGTATTGTATCTTACCTGAATGCAGTGAATGGTATGTTGTTGTGAGAAGTGCTGTATGCAGAGACGTCGCCTCATGTTCAGCCTGGATTCACCAGTGCCATGAAATCTACTTCTAATTTCAGAAAATTATGTTTGGAACATCGTTTAACATTACGTTTATGCTATATCAAGGCTAAATTGTGACTAGCCAGTTGGCGGTGTTGGAGGAAACCGGTATATTCGGCGAAAAACACTGACTACTCCAAGTCACTGGCAACTTTCCAACTTACCCCTGGGCGGTCCCGTTACCATTGGTGATTTTTTCCTCGAACCATTCGGCTATATGGGCGACCCTCTAATAGGGAATAAGCCATGTATTGTTTTTACTTGTCAATCTAGCTGGCAAGTCACACCTCGACCTTGAAACACCTTGCTAAACCATCATTCGAATTCAACTTGAGGGTTTTCGCGGGATAAAAGTGTACCGCCGTGATAATGATATGTCCAGATCAGAATCGCTCAAAGGATGAGAGGCAGTAGGGGTCTTACTGCAAGTGACATAACAACGTGCTACGAGAGCTTAATGGCCTACAATGACAAGGCATGACTTACGGTTGTCGTAATAACTTTACGGCCGCAATATAAATGTCGTTAGGATGTTTTCAAGGTGAAGGGAGCTGCATACATATTAGGGACGAGTGCAATTGACATCGTCTGCCTGACGAGCCAGGCCTATGATTCCTCAGAACAACCTTGTATTTTTAAGAATTCGCGAATTCCTTCGAAATATAGACAGACTAAGAAAATGTGTTTAAAACTCGTTTCCCTTATCACGTTGAAGACATTTTCTTCAAACAGTTTCTATCATTTCATATTGAAAGGGAGATATTCTCCTGCATGCCAGACTTTCACAGCTTGTGTGCCTGAGTCTGTGCGGCGATCGATGGAAGGCGCCATGAGGGGGCGTGGCAGACGATGAGTGATCACGCTCTCGAGGCCACGTATCGTCTGCACCGACGATGCTTTTGAAAATATCTTAGGAATAACGCATATATTCTCAAAATATTCGAGGGAGAGTTTCACTTTAGGTACTGATAAACCTTTTTCCTTCATTTTCATTTGGGAAATGTGCCTTTGGTCTCAGGAGCTTTTAGAAGCTAGAGGCATGATTGGGCCAAAACAGAATGGATGTGAGAATTGAGGCCATAGCAGTTACTGCTACTGCACTGTACTGAGGTGAGCATCTAAGTATCCATGTGGGCCAAAAGAGGGCGTGGCGACCATTTCGCATGATTGCCCTTTTCTCGAAGACACTGCACTCCTTGAAACTGTTTGTCCAACTTGACCTACAGGACGCCAATCAATGTCAACTCCACTCCGTCCACAACAACGCGTAGGAATACCAAAATGGAGTGGTCCGATAAAAATAGCCCCCCACTTACAGTGAATGAATCCATTAAATGGCCCCTCTGAATCCAGCGAAATGAATGGGTTTGCATAATCGTACTTGTTGACAAGCTTGGTCGTCCGTACGATGACCCACAGCTAGTGACAATCAAGTCTCATCAATACCCCGGGGGTAGGGCGAAACAAGCCATTGTCCAGGGGAGTATCGTCTACCTGAAATAGACCTGCCGTACATGTTTAATGATCCAAGGGAGGGTACAAACAACTATGGGGCAACCTTGACAATTTGGCAAGCCATCATTGGCCTAAACATAGTTGTTTACGCATCACTTGAATGAACCGTTACGCTACAAGCATGATCTTGTGTGGCTCAGTATCTCATTGGTCAATTGTCCATCATTGGTCAATTGTCCATTTGTCCGACTGAAGGACAATTTCGAATCTCCGTTGTTTTGAATTTAGATTAGTTGAGACAGGAACGGGTAGAGGAATTCGGACAATGGAGAGTAGAGGGTTTGCCAGAATCAAAAAGGGTTGCTGGTTAGCGTTTGTTATATGCCATCACAGTAGGGCGAGAAGGTTACCCGGATGGATTTATAGTGGCCAGACAGTAGATTCTTAATCCCCAGGGAAAAACCCTAGTATAATCAAGTCACTGGCAATCTTCTCACATGTCACAAGACATATCCGAACTCCAAACGGTGGTAAAACACGGCGACGCTAGACTAATCAACCTAGGGGGAAACCCATATATAAAATAGCATGGTAACGGTAATGCATACACATGGACTCGTCTGATCAACCTGATGTCAGAGATATGTGTATCTTTGTCATACATCCACTGCACTTTGAGATTAAATGGGCCAATGTGGTAAACATTCAACTTTTAACCCTTTTCTGTCTGACGACCTTAACCTCAGATTTGAACCTTCCACGCATGCTGTTGTTTTTGTTCTATTTATCTCATACGAACATCTAAGTCCGCCGTCCCAATGGAAATCTCATTTCTCTTAGCGAGAAGAATTTCCTATTTTTTAGTTCCACTAATGGCGCTCACTCGTAACATATCATCATTAACAAGATCCTGTCTGCCTGGCGAGAATGTAGCTTGTCTCGCGAGATTTCAGAATACGGGTCTTCTATTTTGCTCGCACGAAGGTGGAATTCTGAAAGGCGCTTGTACTTTACAGCAGTAATGACAAATTGGTGGGTAAATCGAAAATCGATATAACCTATCGAGGCTGGCATTTGGATGGCAGATTAGCGTTTTCTTGTAACATCTGAGCATCATCTCGATGGAGTGCAGCCTCCTTTGGCCACATGGGTAAATGAAAATGAAATACCATTCAAAACACATCAAACAGATTCACAGGCAAAATAGCTCATATTCTTAATATAGCCATTTTCATTTAAGTTACACTCCAAAGATGGTACATGTTTCCCATGTATCTCATTTCACTCTGTTTCCATTCCATTTGGAAAGAACAGAATTAAATTTCATTGGAACCCTTTAAATCCTGACACACTGTGCAGTTACTGGTTGCAGGATCACCAGATTAGCGTAGACTGAATAAAACATAAGTTATGATGCAAAAGCAATCGATTCTCGCCATTTAGAACATTAAGTCCCCACCAGCCCCTTTCAGGCACCGTTGGCTGTAAGCCAGCAGATTACTAATGTTAGACCCTGACTTCTAAATTTGAAATGGCTTCCTACCATTAACAGAATCAATCAATATTCATACTAGAATAAGGGCTTGGCCTAACGCTCCAGCGACCACGCCATATAGAAAACATGGGTCGATGACCACTGGTCACTCACTGGTCAAACTAGTGGTCCAGTTAACGCAGTGTATTTTGGAATACAACTCCCTTGCATTGTAATTGCATGGGACGTATTAGGTTGACATTTATTGCTCATGGACCTGGAGATCAATATTCATTGACGTATTTCCGATTGCCAATCCAAATTGTTCATTCAGTTGGAGTGATACCGCTATGGGTGTAGCAGGGACCTATGGCTAGTATGGAATAAACGTTTATTGATATGCTTTTAATGCATTTGACTATAGGGATAGTATGCTAGACACATTCTAGCATATATTCTTGAAGCTACTCTAGGGGCGTAGCGTGCCCTACACCGTCTAGGCTTGCACTCTCTCTCCCCCCTTATCCTAATATTCATTGAGCTGGAAACCTAGGAAATCTGAGCCGGCTGATGCAAAAACACACTCGCTTCTATACGCATTCACTTTGCGTGACCCAGTCATTTCCTCGGCGTGTTACATGCAGATATTGACTGGGTTCAACCGACGGTGTCATCACGCTAAAGGTCAATGAAGAATGCTGAAAGAAGCCAAATTCCTCTGATGGCATGTTGTTGATTACAAATCGCCAGGATTTGAAACCGACATCCAATGGAATGCAAGGCCAAAGGGTGACAATTTTGGCCACCAACCTTTTTAGTCCGCTAAACCTGCTTGACCAGTAGCGTGTGTATTGTCCAGGCCTCTAGCTCACTCTTGCATCATCGAGTTTGTATTGGCAAGCTACCCACGTGTCAATATACAGGACAGTTTTCTTTAACCCCTCCTCCCACAACGCCATATTGATTTTATCATACACGTGCAACTACCGTGGAAAAGATAGTGAAATAGTGGACATATACCAATTCTATGAGCACTCTCAATGCTCTTTTTGTCCTTTCCTTACTTTCAAAGTGTTATTTGGAAGAACTTGATACGAGGAACACTCAGTTAAAATAACTTTATCAACTTTATCGACGTTAACGTAATAACAGGCATAACTCAACACTTTAAACAGCCATTGTCAATGTTTACAATACATGCCATATGATAGGGTCCTTCCACAGAGAAGTCTTATCTGGAAATGCAGTATTGAGTTTCCTTTCCCTATCGGGTTCTATTCTTTTTAGTCAACATCGCTCATAAAGTTGTCAAAAAGATTTGTTATGCGACACTGTGACTGCCGAAAAGAGTTCACCTTATTTCCTCTCTCTCGTCTGAGCGGCCGAGCGATTGCCGGGCTCTAAAAAGAACTTCGAACAAAACACTCAAGCGTCTGGGTGTTGTAGGTAATCTATCATGGTATACGAGTAGGAATGTCAAAAGCGTTTAGGTTTGCAGAGGATCAGCACGCGGGATCACCATGGCTGCAAATAGTGACGCCTAGCGGTCCAGTAAGACACCAAATAAACTAATGGAGTCGGTGGTTCGTTCTGTGCAGCAAGAGTTGTGGATCATAAGTACCATACCATACCCCTGGAGAATATCGTGGCTGCTGAAGAGTGACACCTAGCGGTCAAACCGAACATTAAAGCGAAATGTGATATGTGGATTGTGCTGTTAGGATCATTTTCAGCAAAATGCATACTTTGAATTTAATATGATAGATAAGAGCGACGCCTAGCGGTCAACTCAAACATTATATAAAATGACATGCATGTATCTTGTCGTGCATTTTTATTTTCAAATAACTTTTAAGTCTATTAAATCATGTTTTCATTGCATCAGTTATCATAACACTCTTTTACATTCCTTTTTTGCTCGTTTTTTTCAGGAACTGAAGGAGCTCGCAGCTTTGGCCTACAGAGATACCACAGCCGAGAACCGTGAATTCTGGAAGAATGAGTTGGCTCAGTGTCTGCGCGAGATCAGCGCCGCCTATGATGAGAAGCTTGACGGTATTCGTGGCGAACTCGAGACGTATTACAACCTTAAGGTAAGTCTTAGTTCAGAATCGCTCCTTATCCCTTACATAAATGTGTGTGTAAATATAGCAACGCTAGCCCGAAGAACTTTGAAGATATATATCCAAGTTAGAGATGATCAAATTCAATTTAAGAAGAAACGGGCAGCCCCGCCCCCCCCCAAAAAAAACACAAAAAACAACAACATACATTTGTAGTGTAGAGCCATGATTTGGGTGTGAATTGAGTATTTTTCCTGGTTATATTATAAACAAATTGTTGGAATACATTCTATAATCGCATTATCGTACCATCTAAGTCCAGTTACTCACAGCATACCCTCGATTGATAGCTCCTTCCAATATCTGTACCAATGGTATTCAATACTGTACTGATCATTTATTGCTTTTATGAATGATTTACTCTAGTTTATTCTTATTTCATATGTGCTTCATTGTACAATATCTGCTGAGGATTGGTGAATATCTGTTGTTGTTTTGGTGTTGTAGGTGCAGGAATTCCGTACTGGTGCTACCCGCCAGAACATGGAGGCCTCCCACTCCAAGGAAGAGAGCAAGAGGCTGAGAACTCAGCTGCAGGACCTCCGTGCCAAGCTGGCTGATCTTGAGGCCAGAGTAAGTCACGTTCTAGCGAGATTTCAATTTATTATGATTTTTATTTTTTCAATCATTAATCAAAGCTTTCTGAAATAATATCATAATCAGTGTCAATAATCCATAACACTGTTTATCATTTGGAAATCAACCATATTTGTTCACATAGATAATAAATCTACACTAATTGTTTAATTGAGATAACACTGTCCTCCAAAGAGAAGTTAATTTATTCCATTTGAAACGCCATTATAATATATCACACTACTACAGTATGGTATAGTTCAACAACAATTTTACAAATAATGAAATGTAAGTATCACTAAGTGCTTTAAGGAAAATACAAAAATGCTACATGCTGTGACGCCATTTTTATTTCCCAGAATGCCATGCTGGAGAAGGAACTGGAGATGCTCCGCAGAGAGTACGAAGAGAAGGAGCGCGAATGGGAACTGGAGCGTCAGAACCTTTCCGCCGAGAATGCCAAGCTCCAGGCAGAGATGGAAGCCATGTTGGCCGAACTCCAGGCCGTCATGGACGCCAAGCTTAGCTTGGAACTCGAAATCACAGCTTACAGGAAGCTGTTGGAGGGCGAGGAGAACAGGTAGGCCAGTTCGGCAATCTAACAGTTCGGCAAAAACCGACAGTTAGGCAAGCTCGACTCGGAACGGGACCTTAAGTTCCTAGCGCCACCTATTGATAGTTCGAATGCCATAAATGGACACCATCTTTACCTATCTGCATGAATGGTCGGTTTAATGCATTTTAAGTTCACCTGACTCTGTCACAATATGGTCATTTTAGTTTCCCGTGGTTCGAAGGTTTCACTATAAATCAGCACCAATTCTATTCTTTACCTTTTTCCAATATCTTTTTGTTTATTGTTTGCAATTCTTGGTATAAAATGAATGGTTTGGAATGTTTTAGTTGATCTTTAGTATTATTTGTTTGTTTGCTGTATGATTTAGTTCTCTATGTTAGTTTTATTTTTAGTTTCAATCTCCTCAAAATGGTACTCTTCTTAAAACAGAATTTAGTTATCTGACTAAAAAGATCTTATTTCGATAAAATGATTCCATATTCGACTTTAAAAAGCATGTGTATTTTTCTATATCATTACTTTCTTTTCATTTCTTAATAATCTAGATATTTTATTTATTTTTATCATTTATTTCTGACTTATCTCAAATAAGAACAGACCAGTTTGAGGAGATACTGCTTGTTTTGTTTTGTTTAGTTAAGTTCCTTTTTCATATTTACTGCTTGTCTATCTTTTGTTTGTAGTTCCCACTTGGTTTCTTTGTCCTGGTGTTCAGATTGAATAGTGTTTCTTTCACTTCCAGGTTTGAAAGCAACTACTAATACACATTTGTGCTAAAGCATGTTTCCCCCCCAAACCATACGGATCTCTTATCCACAAATAACTAACACCATTCAATGTGCACAACCATTTTCTCCATATCACTGCCTTATTCAAAATACTTCCAAGAGTTTGAATATATCTATCTGATAAAGATACCTTTACATATACTGAAAGCATCTTCTTTCACAATAGAATATATAAAATACACAATCCTGGAAAATGCTTATAGCTATGGCAGTGGTAATCGGTAACTGGGCGCGCAAAGGTCAACCAATTGAACTAGGTAGAAGTATCCACTCTCAGAGTTCTTCGGTTTAACTGTCAATATTTACTAATTGATGTCAATTTCCATTTATCCAAATACCATACCATCTGTCACGTGACCTTGTAATCCAACTCCACTATAACCAAGAAAATATTAACATTTAAACGAACGATTAATTGAAGGCGCATGCGCACATTTAAGTTGTCATTATAAAAGTTTTCAGTTGATATGATTTATTTGGGGAAAAGTAAAACTTGTAGATAAAAATAAAATTTAATTTATTCGATTTTGGGATTAAATTTGCATGAGTTAGTTTTTACACGTTTTTGTTTCGTTTAACCCATTTCCGCGAGCACATCTCCCATTGATTCGTCCTCTTCCAGAACCGGCCTTCGTCAAATCGTCAATACCTGGATCGAAGGGGGATCCTCAAGCCAGATAACTGAAAGCGAGGGTATGTTTGGCGACGGTATGTGGGCTGGTGACTGATAATGGCCAGGATCATTTTTTTCGTAGAGGAAAAAAATCAAAACTTTTAGGTGGCGGTAGCAATGCATCTACTCGGACTTTTCGTTATTTCGGACTTGCCAAGAGCAAAATGGTGCCAGCTTTCTCATTGATAGTAATTCTATTTAATGGCGATGCCAACCGACACACTTCTATACGATATGATTCCTTTCGATAATCATGATGCTTCAACTGGTGGAAGCAATTCAATTATAATCATGCAATTTGGAATTTACGATGAAGCAGGTGGATGATTAGTAGAAATAAAAGAACACTGGCGGCTTTTGGGGAAGTATCTCCATTACTATTATTCACAGGCATTTGATTACAAAATAGAAAACATCAGATTATCAAGAAAAGAATGAATCTCAGGCATAATCGCTTATGCCCTAAAATCAACCCGCAAAGTAATGGGAACAGAGGAAAATGGGTAAATGGGCGAATAGTTAATAAGAATGATATATATATATATATATATATATATATATATATATATATATATATATATATATATATATATATATATATATATATATATATATATATATATATATACACATATATATTTATAGTTTGCTTTGGCGAATCTGCGCAATCGATGAGAAAATTGGCCCATTGCGAAACAATCAAAACGAGCACGTGAAAGTCACGCTAACTAGGGATCTTTTTCAGCTTCCTTAGACCATAGATCAGCGGATCGAGAAATCTCTACAACCCCCCTCTTCCACAAATACCCCAGACCTCCTTTCCTTCTTCTCTTCCACACTCTACAGTTGTTTTCAGGGGCATCTAAGTAGGTCAGACTGCCCTAGTTTGTCCCAGCACTGAATGACCCACCGACACAGATACGAAGTCAGCTCGCTCGCGTGCGTTTGAGTTTGCCTTTTTGAAGCTTTTTTCGTTTCGCTAGTTTAAGCTGCATGTTATTATCACTGATGGTACGGGTATGAAACGGGGTCTATCCTAATCCAACAGGGTCGGATTGCGAAATATAGTGGACTCGTTTATTGAAACTCAGTCTGGAGGCCGATCCTCTGGAGGCGGAGGTGGAAGCGGTAGTGGAGGGGCCGGAGGCGATGATGATGGTATGTGTCTAGCCCTCCGACATCACAATGCTAAATTAGTGCGCCGCTTTCCTCTCTCTTTGCTTCCTCTACCAAAAAATAACCATTCTTTCACAGGATCGCGGAGTACACAAGGACGCACGGTGGTAGAGGCTATGGTGGCTATGGTGGCTCTGGAAGTCCAGGAATTGGCGGCGGCAGAGGTGACTCTGGCGGCCTAAGCTCTGGTGGCCGAGGAGACTCTGGCGGCCTAAGCTCTGGTGGCCGAGGCACCTCTGACAGTCGCGGCTCTGGCGGTCGCGGCGACTCTGACAGTCGCGGCTCTGGAGGTAGAGGCGACTCTGACAGTCGCGGCTCTGGCGGCAGGGGCGACTCTGATAGTCGCGGCTCTAGCGGCAGAGGCGATTATGGCGGCAGAGGGGGCTCCAGTGGCAGTGGTGGACGGGGTGACTATGGCAGAGGCGACTCTGGCCGTGGTGACTCCGGAAGCTATGGAGGCCGTGGTGACTCTGGCCGTGGCGACTCTGGTCGCGGAGACTATGGCAGAGGTGATAGAGACTCTGGCCGAGGTGACTCCGGCCGAGGCGATTATGGCCGAGGCGACAGGGACCATGACTCCAGTAGCCGTGGCGGAAGGGGTTATGAAGAACCCATCCGTCCTTCAAGAGCTAGTAGAAGCTATGCCGAGCCCGAATTGCCTGAAACTAAAACCGCTGCCGTCGTCGAAGCTAGCGAACCTAAAGAAGCAGCCGACGATGGTACGTTACTAACCACTAATAATGCATGACTAATGTGCATGACTTTTCACTTTACGACATGTCGTAAAGATGCATGGAACTTACATATGACATGTCGTAAAATAAGATAACTCACAACATCAACTTTACTGCATGACTCTCTTTAGGTAGAAGCCCAATCGTCTACATAGACAGATATACTGCATGCCTTGTAACGCTTCGTCTTCAGACAAAACCCAACTGCTTTGCATGCTTCATGACGTTTTACGGCATGATGTCGTGAAAATCACTGCTGAGCCGAGCCTCATCCGCAAAAACTATCTAGCACTTGGTGGCGTCTTGTACATGGTATGTGTGTGTTGCTTGTCACAGGTTCGGATTGAAACAGGTTGTGGAGAGTATGATTGCGACACAGCAGGAGAGAGAGGCATCGGCGCTCGAAACTTTCAACATGCAGAGTCGCTCCGCACAGTCTTCCAATGTCTCTATGACAGTGCAATCCTCTGAAAGTGCGTATGGCGGTGGTGGGTACTATGACTATGACGGTAAACAACCCTAGATCCTTAGCACGCCAGAATGGAGTGACGCCTACCAACCTGATGTCCCAGCGAACTAATGATGAAAATCAATGAAAACATACGAATGATATCATGATCTGATGTTGTATCTCAAAAGTAATCATAAGATTATTCACCATATCTGATTTGAATGTATTTGCATGACCTTTGCATATCTTTACATACGTTTGTGTAACATTTTCAATATGTCTGTTTCAGGCGAGAAACCATAGAAATATATAAGAATAAATTCAAAAAGCAATCTCAACAACTGGCAATTTGTTTATTTCATTAATGTTGGGGGACACGCAAGTGTGATTCCTGCCGAATCAACGAAATCCTTTTGGATGAAAAACGATTTTAAGATAATGATATATGTGATGGTAGACAATTTGATAGGATATGGTGAACTTCTGGGATGCAACTACATGGACGCCTAACTAATTTGAACCCAAAGCTAACACATGTTGCATTTATTCACAGTGCATTTTGCAGCTTCGGCATACCGAATGCACATTGATCTTTTTCATGACCTCTATTTCTTTTAACTGTACCCTCTGTGTACCCCTCTCTAATCTTTTCATCTTTCCATCCTTTATTTTGCCTTATCGTCTTGCGTTTTGTTATGTTTTATTCTCGTTCTCTGTTCATTTTGAGTTCAATGGTCTTTATGACTCGATCCGTTGTTAGTAGAGTGTTCTATTTGAATTTTATCGTATACCTATACGAGTTATTTTAAACGCATGTTGAACCTTAATCTAGATATTATGTTTTTTATTTTCAATGCATGAATCCTGGCCTAGCATGATCGATCTAGTCTACTTTAAACCAAGTCGATGGATTTCTCGTTCTCCTATTGTTATTATTAATTGTGTTCTTTATTATGTTCTTTATTCAAATGCATGTGTTTAAAATGTTCCACACTTAAACCTATTTTGTTTATTATCTTTTCATTATTTTAAAAATCGAATATGTGTGTGTTCAGCAGTAATTCCATTTAACAAATAAAATGTTTCAAATATTATTGGCGCGCAAAATCACAAGGAATGTCTCTCATGCTCGAAGCAAACCGGATACTGAACAGTCAAGTGTGAAGAGTATTATGCATGCTTCAGATATTCTTAGTTATATTGATGTTGTAATACTTTATATATTTATATTGTGCGGTTCTTGAGGCTCATATGCATTTTCGATTATCTTAAAACAAAAGACTTTAGATTTAGTAAAGTCCCATCCATTGCTTTTAACCCATGCATGCCGAGATTGTTAACGCAGATTATAAAAAGATATTATCAAAAGAAACAAGAACGTGGAAGAATGGGTTGTTTCCTTAAGCAACGTCTCAGTCTGACATCTTCCATGTTTTGTTTTCACTTTTATATCCAAAGGATGTTCAGGTGACCGTAATGGACACTCATTCATTTATCTTTAATGACAAATAGTGCTTTTCTGCAAGAACGGCTTTCCATACTCTGTGCATGAATGGGTTAATTTCTTCTGCCACCCCACCCCATAGATACCCTAGAGCGAAACACCCTAATGCCAAGTTCCTGGTACCGGGCACCGATACAAATCCAGACCTGAAATTAACCATAGCAAGAAGAGCTTCTCAAACGCATCATAGAAAGTCGGTCAAGCCGACCAGCAGACAGAGCTTTTGATCTGGTATTTGGGAACCCTAGACCAGTGCCTTGCGCGTTTATAAGCACCTTTTTCTCTATCTTATCTCGTGTTAAGGATCTAGAACCTTTGCATGTTCCTTATGGGGGCAACGGGGAACGATTGAACGGGACTGATGGTCTCTCTTTTGCTCCTTTTTTGCGCATGCGCGTTATAGGTTCCATGGGCATGAGCCAGGTCGTGAAGGGAGAGATGTCCGCTAAGACCACCTACCAGCGCAGTGCAAAGGGACCAGTCCAGATCAGCGAATGCAGCTCCGAGGGCAAATTCTGCGTCATCGAGAACACAAGTAACAAAGTGAGTTTTCCCGCCAAACTCAATCACGTGGGCTCGTGACGCTTGATCATGTGATCCACCTTTAAACACGTGCTACTCTTTTCTTCCGACTATCTCTGACCCACTTTTACGATGAGGCTGGTTTGAAGAGAAAAGACTTATAAATACGCGTATTTCATCGCCGTTTCAATACACATTGAGCGAAATAGTGAACTCGCGAACTCGACCAAGATATTTTCCATCCAACAAATTTTGCGTATGGGGTGTGCGATATTATGAACTCGCCCACTTTAGAGGCCAAATAGCGGTGCATATTTCAAGGTCCTTTTCACTCGAACCAGAGCCATCGTAAGATTTGAGACCAGCAAAAGTGTTCCCACCTCTCAAAAGTAAAAATATATCAGATAGGTCTTCTCCCTTTCTTTTTTCAAATAATATGAAAAATGTTTACTAATGATAAAATATTCATAGCAAAGAGGTCACTCAACTTCTATTTACGATATATTGTCCACACACAAAGGGTTGAAATTGTTATTTATCTCAGTTAAAGGTAACCTTTCTTTAGACTTGTTATCTTAAATTGTTTATGTGTCATAATTCTGACTATTCTATGAATTCCGTCGTAAATTTTTAACATTTGGTCTCAGTTAGTGGCATCTTTTCATGTGCTTTTAGACGATCTATTTATTGTAGTCGATTTAGACGTAAACCGTGTAATACACTCGTAAATATAGTCTAGAATCCGCACAATGTAGCAGTTTTTCAAAGTTATACATGTATACTAAGTGTTTAGACATTTTTTTCAAAGATTGTTTCAAGCTAATTTCTAAAATATTGCGAATGAATCGTTACCGCTCTATCGAATTGATAGTATGTAAATATTTTGATTTGGTAAATATGTGATGAAACTCCGTCGCTTTTTTTCTCATTTTTTTTCTTATCTTTCTACGTACTATAATCATCCAACACAACAGGGCGGTTCCTACCCCATTCCTGATCTCTATTTCTGGGGCCTTTTTGGCAAAACAACACAAATCTGTCGATCCGATCAACCAAATTTCCTGAATCTTATGACGGAGGTTCATATGTCTCGATGGAAGCCATGTTGAATTGGTGTTTGGATTGATGTTACAATTTTACCTTCTTTGCTTTTCTCTTCGAGGATGTGAGTGGCAATTGAAATACAACACTAAATAAGAGGGTTTAGCATGACCTAACATGAAGAAACCACGTGATGTGTTATTTCATTCCGCCAAGAATGAATAATTCGCACGTTTTCGGTGGTTTCATGTTAGGGCATCAGATTTTTGTCTGTGATTGCGCATGTACGTGCGCTGTGCGTCTCTATTGCGTCCTTAGTTATTACTCTAGCTGTTCAATACTGATATTCAATTTCTGCCCGGTCGTCCGAATGTCCGGTTTACCAGTGACGATCTGACAGTTCTGCCTCCTGGGCCGAGTGGTCTAATGCATTCTGCAACGACTGCTCCCTGTGCCGTACTTTTATAGCTCAAGGTTCGGGGCTCGAATCCTGCTTCAGGCCTTTAAGAAAGGTGCTGGTGACTTCGGGTTGGGTGATGGTTTCCTGCGTGCATTCCGGTTCTTGCTACAATTAACTAGTGACTTGTCTAAATTGAGACTATTATGACCACAACTGTGACCATAAACCAAATTCTGGTATACATCATAGCCCCGATTCACATTTGTATTTATTCTATCCTGGAACTATGATAATGTTATTGAGAAGACTTTGTTTACCTCATCTATTTGTCCGAAAAGGTTTGTTTAAATGTAGTCCAGGTGACCGGGCATTTATAATCGACCGATTGACCGGGCTATGATTACAGGAATGAGATATCAGTATTGAACAAAGCACAGTGCTGAACAGAGATATCCGCATTTCAGTGTATTACTCCATGATGAACAATGTTAAGGTATTCAACCAAATCGATGAAAGATAAACTAGAAATGCGGATTCAGTTTGGCTTTCCTTCAGTATATGTACGTACGGTGATCACCCCCTTGGACTCTCATCTAGAGTACTCTCCTTATCGTCCAACATCCTGATTTTACACGTTCCTATTAACCCTTTCAATGCTGAGACTACTTTCGTCTAAGGCACAAGAACTCAAAAATCTTTGAAAATCATCTTAACCCAATCATCTTGGTATTCATTGGAAAGCTCTCATCGAGTACTCTCAGATGAGTACCCATTTGCCATGGTTTCAGTAATTTTTCAGCTTTTTTCGCATTATTTTGTATCGATCAAATTAGCCAACAGCAGCACAAGGGTTAACGTATCTTACACAATGGTATTGAATGCAAGCAGTTGTGGGGAAATTCTCTCTGGTGTAATTCAAACCTTGGGGGTGAGTTATCTGGGGAACCCGTTTTAGCAATTCCTGGAAAAGTGCAACCGCAACTGCTTGGTTTTCTCTTCAGCAATCGAACAGGCATGTTGGCAAAATGTTAATCATACGTGTGGCTTTGGTTTTATATCATGTATGATATTTATAATTTGATATAGTGATTATTTAGTTGGTTAAGCGATTTTATTCAGTTACTGCCTCTGCTTACTGACTTATTATACAGGGCAGCTGTTCGGGGTTGTCACACTTAGACAGAACTAGGAATTTAAAAGAAGACTTAAAAAAAGTTGAACTCCTAATTGGAGAAGAGAAGAACATAATGTAAAATGGAGCATTTTCTGATATTACTCGGATTTGACACCAATGGAAATATATGATATTACAAACCATTTATTACATTTACAAATTGGCGAAATTAGCGAATTGCTATTGTTTGCTACTTTAGAATGTCCTAAACAAGTGGTTCAGCAATTGACTTTTTTAAAGAAAGATATATGATTTAGGTGAATTCTAGTTGAATCCTTGAATTCTTTAGTGTGGGATATTTCTTGCGTACAAAAAAATAAGTGACACGTCTTATTCTATTCCGAATATGTGTGTGAATGCATTTGGCAATTATTATTAGATTTCGTCGTACTTTTTAGATTTACTCTCATGTGGAAAATACCATTAGATAGTGTCGATCTGATGAAGTCTTTTAGGTCAAAATTTATTTGTGACAACTCTGTATTTAGTATTCCAATTACAATAATACTGGCTCTACAAGCCAGCATAACAATGGTATAACTATGATCCGGTTGGCTTACGATCAGCTTTATTTGTTTTTGCATGACTACATAGTGTAACTAGATTGCTTATCTAGAGGTAGCGAATGCTTTACCATTTATAGAGATTCAACTTATTTTAGAGCGCCAAACATAGGAATCAACTTTGCCCTAACATTTAAAATGCTTCGAAAAAGTAATACCCTAAACTATGCTGCAGTTGATTGACACGCACCGACTGTATATTCTTCATTGCAATACTCTAATATCACATGTTATTTGGCTCAAGATATTTAAGAATGCTAAAACATAACAGAATATTCTCTCTCGCACTCACCCTGTTAATTCGAAAAAAGATGACGTCAAAAGTACAAGCCTATACTCAAAACCACATTTAATCATCTGAAGTATAATATAATGCATTGGAGTGACAGCTAATTAACACAGTTCTGCTAACTATTTGAACATGTATCGATTACAAATGACGAATAAAGGGTTAACCTAATAGTGATAAGGATAAGTTTATGCAAACATGCATTGCTTGAGTTTGGACTCTTTATTTTCGGGTGGTGTATTTTATTTACGTTTTTCTAAAGGCATGATCTTGTTAACAGGTAGTGTTAGTTGTGCAGGGTATGATAATGATTATCATTCGAGTGGTTTTCTGCAGTTTGAGTTAATATGTATGTATGATTTCGGAAAAGGTGCACTAAGTTTTTCGTTGTGTGTGTTTTTTAGGTAGAGAATATTGATGGCTGGAAGATCGTTCGCAGCGTTGAGGGCAACCCCAACCCCTACACCTACACCTTCTCTGGAGTTCCACCACTGAAGCCAAGGACCAGCATCAAGGTACGATCCCACCCATATCCGTAGGGTGCTCAGGGTATTTCGTCCTGGGCACAAAACCGCAAAAATCATGACAATCGCCTTATTCCTGTGATGTTGGTACTCATTCGAAAGCGTGTGATGAGTGCCATCAGATAAGTACCCATATGACTGGGTTTCAATCATTTCACAGCTTTTTTGACCATTTTGTACTGCCAACGTTCGGCACCAGCTGGTGAATTACTAGACTACACAGTGGCCGGAGCTAGGGTGGTCGACATTTTGATACAGTATTCATCTTTCGAGATATTTTCAATTCTGATCTTTTGAAAAAGCTACCAGTTGGATTCCTTTTCTAAACTAAAGCTGGCCCAAAGAAGTAGATAAAGGGCTCGGGATAATTCATGAGATGATATTGAAACATGGTACATGTAGTCCAATATGGATGAGAAGAAAAGAATGGCTTATCATGCTTGGATAACGATCCGTGCTCAATCTGGTAGCCTCCCGGACAAACAGCATTACAAATCTACAGTACAGACATTTAATTCCTGCACCAGTCGACCGGACGTCTGCTAGTGCCTCATTGTACAAACACACTTTGATAACATGTCAAAAATTAAGCCAAACACGCCAATGACCCACGTAGTTTGGAGAAGAAAGCTACGTTCAGTTGTGAGGTCATCCATGCATTCATACCCAAGAAACTTGGTGAAAATCGGGCGTGCGGTCGTGTATTATGCCCGGTCTGCCCACGCATTTAGTGCAGGAATTAGATGTCAGCACTGTACTATATAAAATGATTAGATGAATTCCGATTTTTTCTTATGTTTATGATAAGTTTTATCTGCAGAGTTTTTCTGTGTTTTACGTTTCTAACTGTCAATCTACGGGTAGGTGCTAATTTACATGACTTCATTGTTCGTTTCTATTGTCGTAGGTCTGGGCTAAGGGCGCACCTGGCATGCAACAAGGACCAGGCAACTGTGAAGCAGCTAACATCACCAACTGGGGAGTTGGAGCAAACATCAGCACCAAACTGTACAATACCGCCGGAGAGGTACGTCAAAAACAATTTCAAAAGAATAAATCAGCCAATAGAAATGTGTTGCTAGCATTTAATATTCCTCAGCCGAAGAGTTTACTTTGTATAGCATTCATATCCGTTATTGAAATAAATGGATGCTAAGAAGGTGAAATGTTTTCAATGTAACATTTTTATACCTTTTTCATTTACTTTATTTTTCAATGTAAGTTTCTGAAAGTAATTCAATGTATGGCAAAATTTAATCGTTATCAAAATCATATTTATCAAAGCGTAATCCATTCGTGCAAATTATTGCGTATGAAATTCTGTATGGCTTATTTGCTGTCAGTGGTATGTTTTTGTCAGTTGCCCATTCGCTCAATAACACCCCTCTTCCCAGGCCGGGACTGGAGATGCCAGCGCCTTTGAGTAATGCAATTACTGAAGACTAGAGGAAAGATTAGGACGGGAATTTCCCCATCCATCTCCCAGCCCTAGGCCCATTATACACAGTAGATTCTAGGCATGCCGCCAACATGATCTATGAGAATGAACTGCACTGTCTGCGAGATGCGTCTTGCTCAGAACTCTCACTAGAATTGTTCGTGTCTTTAGATTGGTAAGATGGACGCCGCCATGGAAGTGGCGCCATTTCGCTCGACCTTTCGCCCACGTTTCACTGTGCCTCAAATATACATGCTCCGTTTTAATTACGTGGCATCGGCGCCAGGGGACATGTATATCTAAGCCATTTTGGGAATTTACCCAAATGATGATTGAATGCGAGTGCAGTATTGAAGAGTTTATTGTGGTGACTTGCTACGTTGTCTTCGTAGGAAATTAAAATTGTTCCCTACCTCTGAATGGAGAACGTATTTTTAAAAATATCGAAAAGGGATTTTTTTATATAAATACTTGGCTTTAGAATATACAATGACTAGCAACTGGGTCTTAGCATTCACACTGCTACATGATAGACATATTGCATTTGGGAAAATATCCCCTGGACCCCCTCATCAATAAGCCTCTGAGCGCCAAGACGTCACAGACGGCAGACGATCATGCTACTGCAAATGTTCGTCTGCTGATTTCGAATCCAGTGAGAAAAACGTCAGCTAAAAGCTTTCTGCTTTCCACTGACTGAACAAATAACGTTGTGTATTCTCCTTGACGGAGGGGGAAATAGCCCAGCACAGCATGATCGTCTGCTGCCTTGTGACGTCAGAGCATGAGGTAGACAATTTGAGTGTGAATCCCCCAAGCTCGCTCAATGGAAGCTCTGAAAAGTGTTTTTTATCACATGCACAACTCACTTAGAGCATCCAATTAAAAGCCCCCTTTCTTGCCCTTAACTAGGTTATAATTATCAGCGGGATGTTTTCTATACTACGTATGTCTATAACATGGTTTACGTGGGAATGCTATGTAGAACAGGTTATGTGGTTGCACCGTCATTCTCATCCAAAATGAGAAACAGTTGCATTTGTCACGGACATTCACATAGCTATTTAACTACGTGGAATTATGGGCTTGGAAATAAGTATTTGAAAGCAATTTGTTTAAAGGACTGAAACCGAAACCATCGCAAAAACGAGTGCATTGCAGTGGATATCTGTCTGATTTATTTATGGAACCCAATCTTTACCTTTGTTCTTCTTTCTCGTTTCCAGGATAGAAGAGCCTCTCACGTGCAGAAGACCATCTACTCCTCTTAAGAAGTCACACGAGACCTGGGAGTCGAGATTTCAAGTTTTCGCGAAACATGAAATATGTTGCCAATCTTTACTTTAGCTCAAATAATACACCATGGTAAACTTAAATTGCGAGTTTCTACTCGACAGAATGTTGAGCCAATCAGACAGCTCGCTGAATTGAGAGATACTCGTTTCGACCAATCAAACACTGAGTTGATCAAAAATGGCCGGACACCAAGTTCAGTTATGGCGGACTGTGAGTTTTCTTGTCTTAACCGTTAATATCTCGCTTTCGTCTTCTTACCCACGTATCATGTACTGTGCCCCGTCTTCCATAACTGACAAAAATGGTGGTCTTAGTTATCCGTAGGCAGCAGGAGAAGTAGAAGCTTACAACACTGCCTCCTAGGCCGAAACCTGAAAAAAAGTATAGGTTCATGGGTTTCGCTGCCTGAACGGGGCTCGTAAATGGGACTCCCGGAGTCTCCTTTCGGGCCCCTTGTATTTGCATGCCGTTTCGACCAATATCGGCCCGGTTAACATCAGTAATACTCGATAGAAACTCGTAGTTTTCCGTAGTCCTAGTAAATAGTATTTAGACGACAAGAAATGTATTATTCTTTCCTATAATACGCACTGTTGTCCTTCCTTAATGAATATTGTTACGAATGCACACTTTGATTGTTCTTCTGCTCGTTATGACGTCACAAGGATCATGAATGTCAATGTGTAACACAAGATTTAATAAAAAAAAAACAGTAGTCACTAGATTCTAAGAGTTTAATCATCAACCCCGGTAGACGATGTTTGCAGAGTCTGAGAAGCACTCAATCGATTCGACTTGTTTTAAATATGCAATGCTTTGCCGAGCAATTCTTTCGTCTGTTTTATATATACAACCTTTTATACCTTGAAATTATTTTGTATACAAATAGGGGTTTTTGGAAAAGTGACATATTTGTATATGTGGGTCTACTGTAAGTTGCAAGTTTGCGTCGGAGTTTTAATTAATGCTTTGAACAGTTTAACTCCTATTAATACCTACCATGGATTTGACGAGAGATAGATATGCCAGTTATGTTACGGAACCAATGGTGGAGGGCTATTGAGGAGGATTTAAAAGCCTCCGAATGTTGTAGAATGAATTAGCCATATGTACTTACCATTTTCGTTTATGCCATAGAAGGAGAAACAAAAAGGAGAGTAGCACTGCGGAATGCTTTAGTCCGTGCCTGTAGGAACTATATAGATAAACCGAACTATATTTTGTGGGCGTAGTGATACCAAGTAGCCGAGATGTTACGTCCGCTTTACCGCTTGGTGCCTTGCTGACTGTGTACTGGAAGTGTTGACGAATAGAGTTGTGTTTTCTTCATCCTGCTTGGTACCACTGGGCTAAGAGTGGACAAATTACATTATATGTATGTCCCACCGAACTACCGTTCTTGTTTTCTTTCTTTCCGCAATAAAAGGCTTGTTTAGACGATCTACACCAAAATGCATTGTTTGTTTTTATTTGTACTGCATAACTTTCGTCCATTTCCCATCTACATGCATTTATGTATGTACTTATACAAAAACCATTCAAATCGTTACCGTACCGTAATGATGAGTTTACAAATTGAGAATGTATAGTTAACCCCATAAGCTACCTAAAAGAATTCAATATAAAGCAGCAAGATACATGTAAGGAGAAATTACTTAACGCAACATGAACCAAAACATATATGATTAAGAGTTATTACGTCTGTAAACAAGCGCATACTATGGCCATGCTTCTACTCTGTATTTTCATGATATCAGGGCAGTTCCATATGATAACATAACGACCCAAACGCGATGTCCACTTCAGCGAAGGTATCCCTAACGAATTGGCTATAAAGCAGATAGGCTCCATATAATAATGTACACATCTTTAGTGACTTTGGCTCTCGCCATTAAAGCATACACAATATTTAAACAAATCGATATAGAGTCAGCAAAGCAAAATGAAACAACTAGAAAAACGTAAAAGAACAATATACAGTGAGTGAAAAGAAATATAACTTAGTAACCTAAGAGAACAAAAAGAAGAAAATACAAAAATTACAAATGCAAAAACATGCATATTAAGTGATACTGAAAGAGTACACTTACTGAAACAGGTTGAAGATGAACACGTACTTTTTTGGCACATAATCTTGATATGATTGTCCTCTGAATCAGAGCATTCCATGACTTCTCCGTCACACTACAGTACAGACATTTAATTCCTGCACCAGTCGACCGGACGTCTGCTAGTGCCCGGTTGTACACACACCATTTGGTATCATGTCAAAAAAATAAGCAGAGCACATCAATGACCCACGTAGCTTGCGAATCAAAGCTACGTTCAGTTTTGAAGTCATCCATGCATCCATGCCCAGGAAACTAGGTCGCGACCAGGCGTGCGGTCGTGTATTATGCCCGGGTTGGCCACGCATTTAGTGCAAGAATTAAATGTCGCCACTGTATGTAATCAAATATGCTTTCAATTAAAATATATCGTCAATAAATCAAATGGTAAGATGTGTATCACAGTGGCTACTGGTGCGCCCTCTTTCGGATTGTACTGGATACAAGTGTACAGGGCCACTACGTATAGAACCTTGAGTAGTGCTTGCGGTTCAGAAAGGAAAGGGGAAAATTGACATTCTTACAACAATCACATCGCTAACACTACGCAATGTTTTATATTTAGAGTCCTGGTTGCATAAACTTCCCAAGGTTAGGAATCCCGCAAGGAGAACGCTTTTGCGGAGCTTGCTCATGATTAAAAAAAATAATGGGTATTGTTAGAAATTAAAACGACAATAAAACAAGTGGTATCCATTCTCAACTCCCGCGTCTTACGACCGCAACCCCTCTTCCTTTTCCGCGCGAACATGTCTGAACTCTTTTACGAATTAAACTCGTAAATAAATAGCCAAAAAAACAGAAACAAAATATTAGCGATAGTTTAAATTTGGCGAATACAGCAAGTTTGTCTTATTTGAGTATACTTTGTGGGATGATGCGAGTAAATTCGTCGAGTTTGCACGTTATAATGAGCTTTATTTCTTAAAGTCCTGGGGCCCAACGGTCACTGTTCGGATTGACCAAACATTGATGCCACTATCGGTCCTAGTAAGATGTGCTTAATTGGTCAAAATGTAGACATCTCTTATTTCAAAATTTCATAGGCAACGTAAAGTAAGCATGGCAACTAGAAATAGAATAATAAATGTAAAGAAATACATTTTTGTCCACCTTGGGTTAAAGTTCTACCTTTGGTTCTCGAGATATTTGTCAAAAAGATGATTTGAGACGACATGTACAAACAATCAAAGGAGCCTAGAAACAGAAACGACAATGTTTGTAAAGAAAATGCTTACTTTCGAACACACGTAAACGTAACTATATACATGATGTTTATTGAATTGATTTTTGGAAGAGATGTACTTTTAAAACCAAATATAGGTGTCTTGATTTTAACATTTGATTTTTTTAAAGAGGGCATTTGTAATGGGCCAGGTGTGGATACATACTATTCATACTGCTCTATGTCTGTAGGCAGGAAGCAGCAAGCATTACTTAGGGTTATTCCATTTGAATGTACATGGGGGGGGGGGGGGGGGGGTGGAACGCCCACAATTTCAGACGCCCCCCCCCCCCCCCAATGATTTTTTTTCATGTAAACCCCCAATTTTTTCATCTTGACCCCCTCCCCCCATGATTTTTTAATAGGTGAGCGATCCACCCCACCCCCCCCCATGTACATTCAAATGGAATAGCCCTTAGCAACATGTAGCATTGCTCATGATCATTGTCAAACGGCCAGTTCAAATGCGAGCACTGTACAGACATCTTTTGGTAGTTTAAGGAACTAATCTACACGTGAGGACATCTATCGGAGCTTTAAGAAACAAAAGTTTACAAATCCGTCCGCCTACTTGCAGTATGTAGTGGCGATCGTTGAAAATATCTGTAGGTGTACCGAAATGTACAACATGTACGAAATGACAACACGTGTACAAAATGTATAAATGTATAGATGCATGAAATGTACCGTAAGACTTGCGCCCAAAAGCAGGATCAGACATGGTAGTAGTGGAGAGTCAAATAGTCATAAATAGTCCTACATACATGTAGGTTGTGACTTTTTGGTATGTTGAGATGTACGAAACACGAACGAATATATACAATTGGAGACCGAGTTTATTAATGCAATAAAACCAATTGTATTAGAAAATGGAATATAGGCTTATTCATTTAATCAAGTGATAACGTCAATGATTGGCGTTGATGATTCCGTCAATCCAACTCAGGTATGACGTCACTCGCGTGCAGACGGTAGGAGTGGAAGCCGCACAATCAAACAAATCAGTGAAACTGATGATTCCCGCCAAAACATAGTTGCCATCTACTTTACAGAATAATGGACCTCCATCGTCTCCCTGCAAAGATAACATTGACATATTTAATCAACATTCTTACGTCATTCAGAGAACTTAAAGGCATAGTAGAGTATTCAGCAATTTGACAGTAACATCTAGAACTTAATTTAAGTCCTTTTTCAAAATACGCCATAGTTAAAATTTCATCAAATCTTACACAGGCTTTCATCGCTAGACGCGAGGTTCCGGAACCCGCCGATAGGCGGCTTCAAACACGTCGAATGCACTTCGCGGAACGCCATGGATTGTTTTATTACCGAAAACTTGGTTCTTCCAGTTATGTATGATAGCGTCCAATCTGTCTTGGTCAAACAGCATGGATACATTCAATGGACCAATTGTACTAAGAATACACTTTTAGGAAATTAAATAACCTTTTTTAAATCAGTGAAATTAGCGATTTTACAGTTTTGATGACGTCACAAGTAATTATAATATTATAATTCGCGACGGTGGCGACGCGTAGCGGACGTTCATTTACACTACAGACCTGTAGTGTAAATGAACGCCGAACACGAACACGTTACAGTCAACCTCCCCCCCCCCCTTACTACACCCATTCTACTGGGTTTTCACGGGTCGTCTGGTGTCCAGAATCATGGACTACTGACCAATTACACTGCGCACATGCATTACGCATCACAAGCAAATACTACACCTTGCGGAGATTTCATAACTCAGTCCTGCTCTGTATGTCATTTAGCGGATTGGTTCTATAGCACTCTTGATAAGCAGGTTTCTGAGAACTAGATATTAAGTAAAGGCTATTTCAGATACAGACAATGAACCGCATTTTGGTAATAGTTTATGGCACCAAATGACCTCTGTGGGCCGCAGTGCCTTTTAATCCTGATTCATTCAATCATTCATTCATTTGGAATTAGAAAATGCAGTAAATGCACCAAATCGCCAGAATAGTCTAAATGGTTTCAAGAGAGACAAAAAGGAAATTTCACAAATGTCCATCAAGACACAGCAAAACGTGAAGTTGAGATGAATGGTATAATAAATACTTACATCACAGGAACCAATCCAATTTGCTACATCTCCTGAACATATATGGCTGGGCAGAATAGGATCAATTGCGAAGTACTCTTGGCACGCTGTGTTTGTGAGAACTGGACTGTTTACTTCCAGGAGAACCTCACTCTCCATCTCCTCAGCTACGGCAACAGTTAAATGCAAGTATACACATATATAGACACACACAACCACACACACACACATATATGTATTTATATATATATATATATATATATATATATATATATATATATATATATATATATATATATATATATATATATATATATATATATATATATATATATATATATATATATATATATATATATATATATATACATATATATATATATATATATATACATATATATATATATATATATATATATATATATATATATATATATATATATATATATATATATATATATATATATATATATATATATATATATATATATATATATATATATATATATATATATATATATATATATATATATATATATATATATATATATATATATATATATATATATATATATATATATATATGGTATTAGACTAATTCCTTTACCTCAATGAAGTATCTGCATTCACGCATACAATTGCAGTACGATACAAAGACCATGAGTTACAAAGAATAGCCATGCATAAACTATATATCCTTAAACAAAGTATCAATTATATGTATTATAACTACGTTTGACTTGAAATGCCATGTTGATATATAGGAATGTTTTTCATTGTATTGTTCTACTATTCTAATTCCACTGTTGTATATCTGATATTCATTTTCCCCGCTCATTTGATTTCTCAATGTAAATTAATGCTAGAATCCTATAATTAAAGTAGACATACCTGTGATTCCCCAGCCTGCCATATGGCAATCAGGGTTGCCTGCGAATTCTACCTGTCCCTGAGGTAAGGCAAGGGGTGCAGTCTTTGCTGTTATCTCCAATGAGACGTTTAGCTTGATGAGTCCTATGTCATAGGGTCTTCCACTACTTATATCTCCTATATAGCTGTCATGCTGAAAGGTACTGAATTATTGAATCGCAAATATATTGCAATGGTGTATTCTGTATATATTTATATGTATATACACGCACATACATACATATATATATATATATATATATATATATATATATATATATATATATATATATATATATATATATATATATATATATATATATATATATAGTGTGTGTGTATGTGTGTATATGTGTGTACATATACATATATTCGGATTACACTCTTATTGTCGAGATAGCAGGATCTAGAAAATCGAATAAATTAAGTCTAATTACCATGAATGCTTTAGCAGCTCCTGCTGTCTGTTCGGAGTCACCAAGGTAGACATTATGTATTCCAGATTTTATGACCAAGTCCTCTAGGTACCCTGGTTCCTCTAAGCTGAAAAAAGGTCAATCATATTTTGTTCTACTTCATTACATTTTTTTTTGTAGAAGATGATTACAAATACTACTACTTAAACATTTATGTTTTCTTTTAACATTGATATATTCATATTTCAGCTCATTGCAAATTTAATCATATAACCTTCTGATAATTTCTCATACATTGCTATGAATTATGAACACGAGAGAATATTAAGCAAAGATACAGAAACTTCTTAAAATACTGCGAAAACTGATTTCATGAAATAGCCCATAGACATCTTTGTTGTATAGGTTCATTCACGTCAAATTGTCACGTAACAAAAGAGAAACTATATTTTTAAACTATTAACTTTTCATGTTTATGGTGCAATAACAATTATTAAAAAAAAGTCACGTTATCATTTACAGGCCTTAAAAGCAAAGGTATGGCTAGTACTACCTTTACAATCACTTACACCTTACGTGTGCGGATATGCCGTGGGAAAAACCTGGTCTGCAAGACTTGTCATTGGTTACATTCTGTCCTTCTGATAATGGTGTATATCTTATTAGTACAAGGTAAAATCATCAGACGTAAGGCCAATAAGACTGCAGGTGTCAGTTTACCTGGCAATAATCTGAAAGCTTATTAATCATCACTTCGTCCGCCATACTGTATGACTGGTATTTTTTAATTTTCGGCATTTGGTTTTCGCTATTTTATAACAAGATAACATCTAAATAGCAATATACATGTTTTGAGTGCTTGAATGCACTAGTTTGAAGTACATGTAGCACCAATACTCTCCAGCGGGGCTCTAGAACGAAATCTTTAGCACTCACATTTAAAGCCTTCCATATATTATTGTGTCTGAATTCACTATACGACGAGCCAGTTGTACATGGTAGTCGAAATCGGAGTACCCATGGACAACCTATTACCCAACCCCATTCCATTGGTACGTAACTACCACTCATGCCCCATGGTTATGTTTTTGGTGGTCCGATAAAACAAGGTTTTTATGTTCCAAAAGCACTGACACCGTATGTTATCAATGAAATACATACAGATAGATTTTCATTTCACCATTTTGCAAACCGGAATACTTTTCAATATTATATTTATACTTACAATGGTTCGAGACAATAAGCTGTAGTGAGAATCCAGTCTGCGTTCAGTATTACACCCCCACAGTAATGATATGGTCCGTATATACTTTTTGCCATTATTGACACCATCCAGGGGTATTTGTTTGGGGGTTCCACCTCCTTTCCACCAAACATGTAAGGCATCTTTGCACCGAGCACTATAGGCAAAACGGGTAATTTCAAAAAATGGAAAAATTCCTGACGTTTTGGACTTCAACAGATCGTTTTTACTATTAATGTTTTGATTTTCTTCTAATGACAACGCATTGTAAGATTGTAGACCACAACCCAGCAAACACAAAATATTTTCAAAATATTTTTAAAAGGACTGAAAAGAAATTGTTAGAAACATTCACAATAAACATGAATAAAACATTAGCAAAATGTTCAATAACCACAGGGAAAACATTAGTGAAATAATGAAGGTAAATAATGTTATGCAATGAAAATATGATATTAGTAAAACATTTACGAGAATAAAGGAATATTTTCTTACAATTTTAACCACTATATTTTTCATAATAATGTCTGATAACATTAGGTTATCTTTTATCAACATTTTTAGTTAATGTTTAATGTCTGCGTATTACAAATGTTGTTTTTAACATTTATTGAATGTTTTATTAACATACTTTAAAATGTTTCTAAAACGTCTGAAAAAGTATAGATAAAATATCAATTTATACATTAATGAAACGTTAAACAATATTTTTCCAAAATATGTTTGAATATATTAAACTGTAATTCTTTTAACATTTAAAATAAATCTTTTAAAGCTGCCTAATAAAGGAATATTTTCTCACAATATTAACCAATATTTTTTTCATAATAATGTTTGATAACATTATATTATCTTTTATCAACATTTATAGTTAATGTTTTACATCTGCGTATTACAAATGTTCTTTTTAACATTAATAGAATGTTTTATTAACATTCTATAAAATGTTTCTAAAACGTCTGAAAAATTATAAATAAAAAAAATGTCAATATTTACACTGATAAAATGTTAAACAATATTTTTTTCCAAAATATGTTTGATAATATTAAACTATAATTTTTCTCACATTTAAAGACAAATGTTTTAAAGCTGTCCATTACAAATGTTTCTTTAAATATTAATTAAGTATTGTATCTACAAAGTTACAAAATATTTCTGAACAAATTTGAAATTAAATATCTAAATATATATTTAGAAAATGATAACCAATAATTTTCTGCGATAATGTATGATAACATTATCCTATCTTTTATTATCATTTTAAAAAAATGTTATACATCTGCATATTACAAATGTTTTTTTAAACATCGGTTTGATATCAAGAACACATCCTGTGAAATATTTGTGAAACATCTGAACTAAGCTGTAAAGAAATGTTAAAAATGACATTAAAAAAATGTTGAATAAATGTTTTGAAATGTTTTTGCCGAATTCTTCGTTCAACATTTCTATAAAACAGTCCTTTAATAATTCGAAAACATTATAAAAATACCAATTTTAACACAAAAACCGTATGAAATATTTCAGAAATATTATTGAGGAATGCCCTATGATATTGCCACATAATAATGTCAAAATGCAAAATCAATAGCTACAATTCAACATTATTATCTTAATATTAAATAACGTTAATATATAATCCTACAATTGTTAGCAACTTCTCTGAAAAAGCAATATTTTATGCTATAATTAGATAAATATGACCGATAAACATGAAATATTGATTTGAAAATTTAGGAAAAAATAGTTTCCAAATAAATATATCATTACTGGCATTGGTTTAAAATTTTTGGTTTCTTAAAAAGCATGAAATATCAATATGTGTCATTCCGAAAGGCATTGATTAGGGCTGACAAAAATAATATAAGTAGCCTTCTCTTCTATCTTGAAAGCATGATTTGTACAGTATACTTTTCAAAGTAAGACTGAGCAAGAAATCTCTAAAATGGGGATTTCAAAAGTGTGTTAGTTATGGGCGATTGGTAAGTACATTTTCTTCTCTAAAGAATTTAAAACTCAACTATCTGGAAAGATAAATATTTCAAAAATATTGAAATAATGTTGAGTAAAATGTTACAAAAAATGTTGGCATAATATTCCAAGGCCAGCAATTTCAATGGGGATAAATATCTTCAACAACAATGTCAAAATGTTTCTTAGAAATAGTTTATGAATAATTTAAGCAACATTGTATATATATGTATTTAAAATATTGAGAAAATAATAATTTAAATGTTATAAGAAATGTTTTGGTAATAATTTTCAGGCCAAACGTTTTAATATTAATAATTATTTTTCAGAAACATTTGATGAATAATTTTTGCAATATTGTGTTAATGTATCTTGGAAATGTTTTAAAAATAATAATACAAATATTATAAGAAACATTATGGTAATAATTTTCAGGCCAAACGTTTTAATATTAATAAACATTTTCAGTAATATTTCACAGATATTGGGTTAAATATTTTGTAGACATAGCACAAATGTTTTGTGTTTGCTGGGAAGGGGTAGCCAGATAATGTCATTTACTTTTACTCGCGATTGTCCGAAAATGGTACTATGCATGTATGTACACATGTATATATATAAATATATATATATATATATATATATATATATATATATATATATATATATATATATATATATATATATATATATATATATATATATATATATATATATATATATATATATATATATATATATATATATATATATATATATATATATATATATATATATATATATATATATATATATATATATATATATATATATATATATATGTATATAAATATATACACACGACGTTGTTGCTGCATCTAAATCAATGTTTATTTTACCTGCATTTGCTCCTACGGCTAGGAGAACCATAAGTAGGGCTGACATACTGCCAGCTGGACTGCTAAGCTTGAAATGCGTTTCTTAATGTCACCTTTGGAAGATAACATTTATATTAACTTCCACTGAAAGGCAAGGTCATATTGTATGCAGTGCCATGCATGCTGCTTCAAGGTAAGTCATCTTAACCATTTACATCACCGGTGTGGCACCGGTGATGTTTATTTACTTCGTAAGAAACACCCTTGGGCACGTAGTGATTTTTCATCTCTTTAAATCATTGTTTTGAAAGGAACTCAGAGTAAGTCAAGTCACAATCAACATACCTTTGCAAAATTTTCATTTTTGAAGTCCAATTAAGAAAAAAAGAGAGCAGATTTAAAAAATAGAAAACAACACTATGCTCCGAAGAATGTTTTTAATCTTGCAGTAAAATGTAAGGTTTGTAGTATCAATATTGAATACAAAGGAAAGGAGGTTGTTGAAGAAATGATTATGGTGATTTCCAAAAGCTGTATAAAACCTGGTTTGATATAGCTTATCATTTTTAACGTTCTGAAATGATTATCTGCTCCCCTATAAACAATAATTGGGGTTAATTTGGAATAAGGTTGTGATATTCTTGTATTGAATGCATGGTTTCAATATTCAATAACTAACTTGGTATCTGAATTACTGGAATAAAAAGGGATTTTTAGAGAAAATTGTGTTTTTTTGTGGAAGAGGCAGGCCTCCATGGTTAGCGCTCCTCCCCTAGCTGATCAGATGGCAGATAACAGGCTAATTGATACTTGGCCGTCTGAAGGTGAATCCATCTCACTACAAGTATTCAGAAGTGCAATTGTGAGGTTTGGTAAGTTCATTTCTGCATATATATATATATATATATATATATATATATATATATATATATATATATATATATATATATATATATATATATATATATATATATATATATATATATATATATATATTATATATATATATATATATATATATATATATATATATATATATATATATATATATATATATATATATATATATATAAATTTATATGTTTGTCCATTAATTTGTCTGCGTGTGTCTATGTGTTCTTTCACAGAAATGTTCAAGGGCTACCCGGTTATGGTACAATATGAACATGCGGTGATAATAGAAGGAAAGAACACATTACTGTCTTTGATAAAGTACATTTATTATGATCCGTTAAAAAGGTAGAATACTTCTCTGCCCAAGACGCAAACAATGTCAACAAGCATGAGTCTTTATAAACCCTCATGCATATAACCTTATCCATGTACATGTATATATAAAATTACAATTCAAAATGTTAGAATGTGAAGAACAGTTACTTAACGTTTTTCATGTAGTACTATGACATTGAGAGACGACAATAAAAACATCTGTACTGCAGAAAAGATGTCACTTATCCAGCTAGAGTCTGATACATGTATTCTCAAAATTTACGTATTTTGGCACGATGTTAGGTTAATATCAATGGTTTACCTTTACGGTAAAATCCATAAGTAACAGTTAGTATGTTTACGTCACGCCGAATTACAATAGCATAAAACAATGAAAAAAGTGTTCACAATTAGTATTTGTTGGACATATCCCATTAGAATGGTGCGAGGCTTACTCTTCGTAGATGATTAATAAAGTTGCGTTCGGTTTCTTCAGTATAGTGCTATCCTTGAACGACCCGATGTTCACACACTGTAATACATATATAACAAGTAAAACGGCATAAGTAACGATTAAATAGCCTAGATGTCATATTACAAATGTATAGATGTATGTATATGATCAACTGGGGTAGTCTATAGATGTAAGTGTAATTCAAAAGAGAGAGAGAGTAGTTATCCTATAGATCCCGATTGTATTGAATTTACTGTACATCACTTAAATATGGCGTGAACAGTATATAGCGCAATTACGGTACTGCCCTGGATAGCGTGATCTAAATAGATCGGTGGGAGAACCCCACTGTATATTTTTAACCACATTAAAGTTAGCTGGGCTCACTAGGGATCAGGGGTCAAGTACTTGAACTACGGTCTCTGCCAGATTGTGAAGGCAGTTGTTAATGGATGCATGCAGTATCCATGGGCCTCCCCATGATTAGGTGTTTGTTCTGCCCGTCAATATGTATATTGGGCAATAAAATAAATACGGGATTTTAAAATAGCGCTTATGTGCTGAGCGCTATTATTGCTATTGTATTGTTCCATCTATACTTAAGTGATTTACAGTGTTAGCAAACGATGAATGTATATATACATATATATATATATATATATAAATATATATATATCTCTCTCTCTCTCTCTCTCTCTCTCTCTCTCTCTCTCTCTCTCTCTATATATATATATATATATATATATATATATATATATATATATACATATATATGTATATATGTATGTATGTATGCATGTGTGTGTATGTGTGTATGTATGTAAGTCTTTCTGTATATCTGTCTTTATGTATGTTTTTCTGTATTTGTGTATGTGTTAACGTATGTATGCGAGTATGTATGTAATTATCTATTTAACTAAAAACGACTTTTTCAAGTCCACGAGAGATCAGTGAAAGTAGCCTTCAGATTCACTGAATAAAAAAAACGATATTGTCTTATACTCGTACTTGTCTCACTAGCACAGCATACAAGTGCATCCTCTCTCGTTGATCACTTGGCCGGAAGTTGTAGCGGTCTCCCTGGACAGGACTTGAGGGTACACCCCACTGAGCCATTGCCTGCGCAGAAACACTCATTGCAGCCGTCAGTGGAGGGGAACTTGGCGCCGCTAGGGTAGTTCTGGTTGTTATAGCTGTAACAGAGTACATGTTGCAAGTGATTAGCAGGGTGTGATGGATGGGAGCTAGGTGGCTGTTGGCAATACACAAAATGCGTCTAGATATCATTTAGGGCATACCATACTACTACTACCACTACTACTACTACTACTACTACTACCACCACCGCTACTTATGACGCTGCTGCTGCTGCTACTACTACTACTGCTACTACTACTACTACTACTACTACTACTACTACTTTTTCTTCTTCTGCTTCTACTACTACTACTACTACTACCACCACCACCACCACTACTACTACTACTTTTAATACTGATAGTACTACTATACTACACCTCAGATGCCGCTCCTGCGATAACAAACATATGTGTATGGCAAATCTGCTGTTTTCCGAATAGTAATACAATAGACCCTACTCACAAACATACGCTTGAGGCTCGTCTTGCCGGTGGCTTGCGTGCCCCTCCGCACCCTATTCTTCTACAACCTACACTTCCACCAGGAAAACATAGGCATATGTTACAACCATCAGTGAAACTATCGCCAGGGCTGTAGGTTTTTCCACTGTGACTGGAATATGCAATGGACATATACGTAGCATATCTTCTGTACAACAACGACTTGAAACTTGAAACTGTAGACCTTTATACCATAACTATGAGAAGCGTCGTTATTCTCTTAACAATATCATCTCTGACGTTGTGGAGTAAACCTTATGGTGCTGTTGGCTTCTATCGTCGAAAGCCCAAGGCTGCAAAGGTTTTTGAAAAACATGGTATTCATGAGATAACTCTCGCTAAGTACTCTCAGATGAGTACACATGTCCCAGGGTTTCAATCATATTTCAGGGGTTTTGCATCATTTTGTATCAGGCAAATTAGCCACCAGCAGCATAAAGGTTACTATCGAGGAAGAGAGCTGTGTTGGAAAAGTCCAAGATCAAGGGAGGTCTGTTGCATCTAACAGCGGGGGATGTGGCATCATAGGGGCTATTACATTAATGAGACACCCCGAGGTGTGAATATTCTAACAAAGTTACCTGACGAGGCTTCAATATCTAGTAAGAATGAATGTTTATCGACTGTATATCTTCATACAAAAACATTCATACATTCAAGGTAATTACAATATAAAGAATATAAATGCGTGGTACAATGATAGCGTATAAATAAAACACAAAACAAAGGACTATACAAGTGTTTCATACCATGTCTGGGTTCCACATGCATACATGAGGTCAGTGTTTCCGTGTAACACTGCCATACATAGTAGTTGACCTTTGCTCCGATAGGTGGCGTCATTTGCAAATGTGAGCCACCTGTCGGTCTGTCACCAAGTTAAAATTAAAGGTGTTCCTTCTCTGTACAGATATAAGTGCTGATTATTGGAGGGTTTAGCCCACCCTTATCTCGACTCTGGTTGTGCGTTGGTACATTGTATAGCATGATGGATTTCCTGTCTCAGAGAGGCCTCTATACAAAAGCTCTTCTATATGGTTGCAGTTGCGTTGGTCAAGTGGTTAGCACGCTTGCCTTCGGCGCAGACTATCCGGGTTCGATTCCCGGTGCGGGCGCAGAAAAACAATTTTTTTTTTCCTTGCTGCTTTCAAATGCTTCGGAGGGCACTGTAAGCCGTCGGTCCAGTCGGCCAAGAGCCTTAGTAGCTCGTGTTTCTTGTAATTGATATACCGACTTAAAATAAAGATTACATTTACATTTATTTGCCAAATGCAACATATGGAAGAGGTTGAAAACGCATTGATCTCTCACAATATGGCAAAGTAACACTCACATCTTAGCATGGCAACATGCTATAATATATAACAAGCAATATGAATAATATGTAGCGCATATGGACATGCCGAGGCCTTTCTTCTATTATACCTACATTGGGTGCTCTCCTTCCACGACCTATTCAATCTTCTCTTCTGCGCAAGCTGGTACTTTACAGACAGTTTTAACGACCACAAGGTCTATTTCTATTACCTCTGTCATTTCCAAGTTCAATACTTCAACCCTGATCTACCTTTGTTCTTTTTTGTCTTTCGTAAACTATTCTTTGAATTATACAATATATCGCCATTTGCATGAGAGCTGATACACAATTCTTAGTATTTTGTGTTGTAAAGGTTACATACAGAAAGGACTTCTGCGTAAACGACAAGACACAAAGGCATAGTGAGGATCAATTTATTTATGCTTCTACAATTTGATTAATATTGGTTAGTTAATCATTTATTTGGACAGTCTAAGCACATTGTGTAATGAAATAAATGAACCTATCCATGAGATGATCCACAACGTATTGTCAGGATTATCAGGATATCAGGAATTAACTGATGATGATTAGAATAGTACACTTCAGGATAAAGATAGTGCTGCCACCATGAGGGCTACTGATCAAGCATGGAAAGGTTTGAGCACTAGTTGGAAAACAGCTTGTGTTTCAGTTCATGGCTGCTGATGATTGTTATTCATAATCTGTTTGTTCATTGAATGTTCTATATCATTTCTGCAGCAATAACTAATACCGTATGGACCATTGACCGGGGCAATATGATATTTGTCATAGGCTTTCAGGCTGACGGAATGGTCCCCATGCCTCCTCTATGATAGTCCTTGAGCCAGTCGGACATCCTACTATTCCACTTTCAGGTGAGAAAATCATCTCTATTATATCCCTGTTCCAATACAAAACATTTTCCAGAGTGGAACGAAATGGTCTCCTGTCCTCGAACATTCCTCTATCCCGTGGAAATGGTCAAGTGTCAACTTTGAACAAACTAATGCACATCTTGAAATGGTGTAAACAAATCACTGGTCTAGATATTACCAATATAAAGAAGTGGCTTAAAATCGGTGCTTTGAAAGGCAGGAGCATCCCTTGGGAAGGAGAATGTGGGTTTGAGTGGACCAATACATTTGACATTTTAGGCATAACTTACAACATTGATGAACTGGGTAGAACGATTAAGTTCAACATTATTAACAAAAATTGGGAAATCAAAAATTTGGTCAATATTTGGAATTCCAGGAATTTGACTCCCTTAGGTAAAATAGCTGAAATAATGTCTTTGTTAATGTCAAAACCTACCCATCTGCTCCTGTGTCTCCCAAGACCCGATAAGCATTGCCTAGATTACATAGATTGCTTAAGTTAATAGTTTTATTATGGTCTCCAATCTGAATAAAAATGCTGGTTTCTAAGGAAAATATCTTATATATGTGATAAATGGATGTAAAAAAGCTGGTATCCTCCTTGAAACACAAGATGTTTCCACATCCTTTATCTGGCATAACCGAAATATTGATGATAGCTACTGATGTTACATCCAATTTCTTACTATCCACAGGAAGTTTTTTACCAATGACCAGCTTCATAACATTGGTATCAAATAATTGCCTTTGTGTATCTTTTGTGACAATCTAGATGATAGTATAGGACATATGCTATTTGCATGTGCTGAAATACAATCCTTCTGGGACAGTGTACATGACTGGTTAGCATAAATTAGGTACAAAGGTTACATTATATCAGTGGAACGTATTACATTAGGAGATTTGGAAAACATTTTGGTGAGTGAAATATCAATTTTTATTGCACTCTAAAAAATATTGCACTCAGCGCAAGTGCCTCGTGCAATATCATTTTCAGAGTGCAATAAAAATTGATATTACACGAAATTTAAGTGCCATATTTGTTTTGTTATATGCCTACTGCTCATTCAAATTAAATTATTCAATAATTTAAAGAACTATGAACATTTAAATAGTATTGATATGTTTTTTTCATTTCCAGGTTTAAAAACAAACTATTGGGTTAGTATAAATTTCTGAGCTGAAAATAACAATCAAAATACTATATATACATAAAAAGTCACATGCATTAGTTTCAGAGATTTATATATCTAATTTGAAAATATGTTTTGTCTTCAATATAAATAATATAGTTTGTATTTTTGCAAGAGTCCATTCCTTTACAAGAAGAGTTCCTTGTCTCAATTCACTTATGTGGGGTTCCTTTTCAGGTTGAGAATTGAGCACATGAACCTGACAGATCTGAGTCTGAGTGTTGGAAAGTAATTTTGCACCCCAATATCAATTTCTGTTAGGTGGTCATGTGACTATGATTTGACCAACCACAGCAGAGAATGAGCAGTAGGCATATAATAACATACTAAATTCAAACCATTTCATGACAAATGATTAGTGTTTGTGTGTATCTATAGATCTTTACATATAGCTTACAATGCAAGCTGTCAAATGACACTATTATGTTTTAAACAATGGCCATTATAAAGTTGACTCCGAGATAAATAAACAAAAATAAATCAAAAATATATATATATATATATTGTATGTACAGAGTACGGGGTGAATGGGAGGTCCGACGAACATTCCAAGATCAATAACGAAATGTATAATTACCAGGATTTTATGGTGGGAAATATAGCCATACATATGGCATACACTTGCAGATATCTATCATTGAAGGTTTGTATAAAATGATCTACTTTGACCATAATTCAATTAAATATATCAAAGTGATTCGCAAAAAATGTCCTGCAAATGTGATTAGAAAATATAAAAGAAAGAAGAAAAAGGAGAAGGGGAAAAACAAGATAAAGAAGAAGAAGAGGGCGAAGAAGATAAAGAGGAAGAAGAGGGGGAGGACGGAGAAGAAAAATAAGGAGGAGGAGGAGAAGGAAAGAAGACGGAGAAGAGGATTTAGAAGGTCGGGGAAGAAGAGGAGAAGGAGAAGGAGAAGAACAGGGGGGAAGAGGAGGAATAAAAGCAAACTGATTTTTCACTTACACACAGCTTCTGTCATCAGATCGTTTTGCCAGAGGTGGCCTCTCTCTTGGCTCACAAGGAAAAAAACTACACACCACCTTTCCGCCGATACATTCGCACGGGCTACAATCCTCCATGAAATGCGCACCTTCATCGAAGTTCTGACCATTGTATGTGCAGCCCGAGGCTGAAATACAACCCAGAAAAAACCATGTATAGTGAAGCACAAGCAAAATGACAGGATTTATTTTTTATGACCCATGAATATTAAGACAATTTTTGAGATGAGCCGTTATCTATGGTTTTTTAATGCACTAGTAAATGAAATCATCAAGGTAGACAAGACAATTACTATAATACTAGACCCCATGTAGGGTCATATCGATACCATATAAAGTATGCGGTATATTTTCAGTGATACTTAATCTCGGAAAATCTTGTCTTATACTCATGCTAAATGAATATGAGGCTACCTTGTTATGCCATATATGCTTTAAGGAAAGCTTTAACAGGCATAGCATTACATAAGTTTCTCTGGGTAAACCATGTCTAAAGATGGGTATTAGAGTGATGTCTGGCTAAAATGTAAATGTCATTATCTCGCTTTGTGGTTTCCCTCTAAATTGATTGCCTGATTTGGTGTATTACGCTTCATTACCTTGAGGTATTTCTGTGCAGGCCATCTCAGTACAGGACACGGCGCCATTGCTGCAGAAGCAGTTGTTACAGTCATCCGCGTCACGGAACGAGTCTCCACTGGCGTAGTTCTGGCCGTTATAACTGGAGAGGAAAAGAAAATCAGTCCAGAACCGAAAGTCGAAAAGAAGAAACTCGACAGTCTGAATGGGGCCTGAGGTATCAGTTGGTGGTCATCTACGAAGCTAAAAATACTTAGATTTACAAAAGAGTTATACAATTTAAAAAATGATAAATCAAAGTGCACACTCTGTAATTATAAATATATCTATAAATTAGAGTATATATATATATATATATATACATATATATATATATATATATATATATATATATATATATATATATATATATAAATATATATATATATATATATATATATATATATAATATATATATATATATATATATATAAATATATATATATATATATATATATAGGCATATATATATATATATATATATATATATATATTTATATATATATATATATATATATATATATATATATATATATATATATATATATATATATATTCAAATATATATATATATACATATATTATATATATATATATATATATATATATATATATATATATATATATATATATATATATATATATATATATATATATATATATATATATATATATATATATATATATATATATGTACAATTGGGAAATAAGAGAGTGTTGTCTTACGTGCAGGGGCAGTCCATCTGGGTACAGCCAACTTCACCATTTACACATGAGCATGTTTCACAACCAGTCTTATAAATCTCCCCTTCGACAGAAGCCCTTCCTTTGTACATACAATCTGAAAAGGTGAATTTGGTCTGGATTAAATAAATAGCTTTGGGTATATAAGAAACAAAGCATGAAATGAGCTTTTCATTAGGCCTAACTCGTCAATACTGGCAGCTTGAAAACAAGGTAAAATATTTGAGAGCAAACATAGTAAGAAAAATATGAAATGTAAATCAGAATGTTTACATGATTTTGTAAGTTTTTGTCATAGGTAATAATTAAAAGTTCAGACAATAATTACATTTTTAATCATTGCTTTGTTCAATCACAAGCAAAGCAAGGTGATTTGAAAGGCGCACACAGTAACAAAGGACATGCAGGCTTCTGATTGGTCTACATTACCCCTTTTATGTTTTTACGGGATATTATAGCCATGCCATTGACATGACCAATGTCTGGTTGCTTTTTTGACATAGCTAATACATTCGACACGGTGTGGATAGATGACTTGTTTAAACAAATGAATAACATGGGTATTATAGAGAGAACGTGGCATTTATTGTATAAATGCTATAATGAGTTTAAATTTGTACAATTATGTGGCCACACTTCTGATTGGTATTCGTTGAGTTGTGGGATATACCAAAGGGGTATCTCTCATTGGTTTAGTATACTATTTTCATTAAATCCTTTTAGAGAAAGTCGAGATGCCCGGACTATGCTGCTCCCTAGGCAGGACGCCAAGTATACCCCTAGGTTATGCAGACGACATTGCTACTTGCTGTCAGTCCAGACATGACAGGAAAAGTAGCAATGTCGTCTAGCATACATAGGGGTATACTTGTCGTTATGATATGAATGCAACGAATGTTCTTGTGTTTAGTGGAAATACTAGAGAACATACATCTGACGTTTTTGATAGATCATTTAAACTAGTCCCATGAAGTCTGAAGGACGAGTATGACCATGTAAAAATAAATTTTCCATTTTTCATAAA
>OZ012695.1:25505879-25520879 GCA_963942565.1 Maea johnstoni | reverse complement strand
GTTTGATATATTGGGGTAAGTGTTACAAATTAATTTCTTTCTTACAATCAGTCACTTGTATTATGTTGCTTGACCGTTGGAAAATATTTTGAATCAATATAAGATTTGTAAAAGCATTGCAATGCCACTGAATCATGGAATATCCCGTTGAATTACAGTACATTACATTATACAATAAGAAAAATAATACAATATGATACATACATTGTATTATAAATGTTAAGCAATGTCTTACCTGAAACAGCCATTATAATAAATAGCACAAGAGACACTAAAGGAAGGTGCCACGCCATCTTGTCCAATGATCTCTCGCAGAGCTTGATCTGTGTGCCTACCCTCTATATGTCTCTGTTAGACAGGCGGCAGGGTTAATATACCACATTTATTATGCACACACCTTTTTGATACGTCATATCCGCCCAGAGCAAGCCTTAACCCTCTTATCCGGGTCTCCACACCATTTAACAAACAATACGCCATGACTGAATTAGGCTTAGTACACATTGACAACTATCTAATTCAAACCAACATAATTCTGCAATTATGAATGATCATGCTCTGATAGATGGCCATTTAATATGACTCTATATTTAGAATTTTGTTGAAACATATTACTCCTATTTATAAATTTTGGTCCAAAATTGAATTTAGGTAAAATTTCATGAATAAATTTCCAAGACAAACTATCAAAGGCCTTTTCAAAATCCACTAGTAGGATGAGGCCTGCTTTATCCTGTCTTTCATATTCAACAATAATATATAGCATTAACTGTGTACAGTCTGCTATAGATCTGTCTTCTATGCACCCTTTTTTGCTCTGGGCTGATAATAGAGTGCAGTAGTGATTGAAGGCGGTCTCTGATGCATAAGGAAATCAATTTGTAATATGTTTTCAAGAGTGAGATGGGTCACCAATTCTTTAGTTGATTACATTCTATGCCAGTTTTTGGTAAGCAGGTAATGACACCTTCTGTTTGAGAAGCTGATAATTTTCCTTTTTATAGATATTCTTGTCTTGTTACTTGGCCTGAATTAATTTTACTATCTAGGGTTTTCATTTCCTTTTCTAGATGTTCCTTTTCTCTAGTATTATCTTTTCTTTTTTCTAGCAAATAAGATCATTTTACTTGTATAAGGAAGCTAATAACATTTCCAGAAATAAGGATATATCTATCATTAATTCAAAGTCGTAAGATATTGATCCTATATAGTCTTGGTTATAAGGGGTGGCTGCATATATTAGTTTAAACTATGATTTCTTCTTTAATTAATTTCATAAAGTCTTCATCAAGCAGCAGGCTCTTATTTAGTTTCCATGTGCCTGGACGCCTTTCGTGTTTAGATAGGGTAAAAGTTAATCTTACAGGTGCATGTTCCGATCTTTATTTTGTTTCTATTTCATTGTCTGTTATTGCTGATAATAGTTCTTCAGTAACAAGGAAGAAGTCCAGGCAGGACTGCTTATTGCTTATTCCCTGTAGCCATGTGAATTGCTTTTTGTTGGAGTTGTGTATTCTCCATGAGTCAACCAGGTTATACTTTTTTTGCATAGTTTAGATATTGCCTTTACTGCTTTTGGATTATTATAGTTGATATAGTTTAGGTTATGTTTGTTAAAATTTCTGGCTCCAATCCCCACTTAGCATTATTGACAGGGTTTTAAGTGAGTTTCATGGCATTATCAAGTTCTTCATATAAGTTAGGGTTATCATTATTTGGACCAGAAACCGAGCCTATGATAAGGGATAGTTTATTAGGAAGGTGTATTTTTAAGTATCTTAAGGAGAAATTTCCTTCTTTATTCTTCTTATTGCCTCCTAGTGAGAATTCAAGAGCATTATTTAATGATATTGCAGTGCCTATGGCTTGGATAGTAAATGGCGAACAAACAAGTTTGTAACCCCACTCCTCCTTAACCTTAATAAGTGTAACTTCATCCCAGTGGACTTCTTGTAATAACAGAACTGTGCATCTTTCTTCTTTAAATTTTGTAAATAGATCTTGCCTTTTCTCTCTGGAAGCTAGCCCGCTACAATTGAGTGAAAAAAGTTTAATATTTAAATAAGTCGTTCTATGGATATAGATGTATGTGTATATTTTCTTGTGGAATGTCATGGGTGGGTGCATTTCTGTTAGTGACGAACCATGTCTCGGGAAAAACCCTTCGGAGGTAAGACCTATTGTTAGTATTAACAACATTAATATAAATCCTCACCCCCCATATTGGTAATCAATCTTCACATCCTTTGGCCAGTTGTGCCAGTGATGTAAAGAAATTCTCTGTGATTCATATATATATTAGTTATTTCATTTTACATTTTTTGTTATTCCACTTGGACTTGATTTCAGTAACACTAAGTACCTCTCGAGTTACCTTCATAATATCTCCTATTGTGGTAACACCTTTCTGTACCCATTCCTTCATTTTTTCCATCATCATTTTAGAACTGTATCACAAAAGGAATGACATTTTATATTTAATTCCCTGTAAATAATGTTGGTTAGTTATGACCATTAAAGCTCTGATGGGAGTTTTAATCTGCCTTAGTAATTTTTCTAGATAAATGTTGCCATAAATGTTAATCTTCTCCCTTTTATACTTTATGGGCAATGTGGCCCATCCTTCATCCACTTTATACAAACCTTTTAAGCCAAGAAGCTTTCATTGTGATATTGGAGTCCACCTGCAGCTGTGATCATTGTTGTTGGAGGCTGACGGCGCATCACTAAGTCACACCCAACTTCCAGACTCTGTGAGTGGTCCGTACACAAACCATGTGAAGTGTTCTCAGCCCAAACTGGTATCGAATGATGTTGCAAACTATTCATATTCCTGCTTTGATACGGATATTTTATATTCATATCATCAGAAACGATATAGAGTTTGTATATAGAGAAAATGGAAAAAAAATGTTTTTATTGAAAACGTTCTTGACGTGATTTATTTTCGCCTGGCTGTTATCACCATACCATATTCCCATACAACCCACCCATGCAGTAGATGGTCTAGATTGAATAACACATTCCCCAGTAGGAAGTTTTTATTCGTTATAGGCTAAAGATAACAGCCTGGATAGTTTTGCTAGTGTCCATAGTAAACTAAACAAAACAAATGCGTGACGTTTGCACTGGGAAGATGACGTGGTTCACATATGATCTCAGGGTTTTCATATATGAACCAATTTCACCCTTTGATATAGTATTTGGTATTTCGTTTATCTTTGTTTTCTGTCAGGTCAAGGTCAACTCTTAATATACAAGTTTATAAAAAGGAGGGAATCCCGAGTACCAGGTGATAAACTCTGATGAACCTCTAAGTCACTGTAAGCTTCCTCAGAAGCGTAGAGCCAGATGCCAGGTCGCCGCCCCGGGCAGATGAGAACGAGTTGTTTAGTAACAATTAGCGCACTATTCGCAAAAATGAATGGAAAGCTCTAGTATGGAAAACTGTCTAGGAAACTGAAAATATTATATATATGCAAAAAGCTAGTCTGACTCAACCCCAATGTTCAATTCTATCTAAAAACCGTTCTGCATCGCATTGCCTAACTTGGTGGTGTCTTTCAGATCTAGACACCAGACTAATTTGACCAGGGGAAGGCATGGCTAGGATTGTATGCAGATGCAGTAAATTGAATTATGATAACATTAATTTGCGGAAATTAGCCTTTGAATCTCGAATGTGTGAGACATGTGGCCATTTTAGTGAGAAAAATATTTATCACTACAGTACCCCATATATGAGGCTAATAGATATTCTATGTACCAGAGTATTAATAGTCTACCAGGCGAATTAATTAGGTGAGAAACTAGCTAAAATAATGGGGGAAACAGTCATTCTCATCCTAATGGGACTACATGACACCAAGTTTACCACAGAAGAGCTGGTCTCTTTATCTAGCATTAAATTGCGCAGGTATATTAGTAACGTATTTAGAGATGCAATAAGATAACATACAGTATAACCAATCCCAACTCTGTCATTATGTATTGATTTAATTTTAGGGTAAGGAAAAGTATCACCTGTTATTTTATCCAAACGCCTCAAAACTAGAACCACTTAAGTTCTCACTTTTACGGTTATTACTTTATCACCATATACTCTACCTAGGAGCTACACTTATTTCCTTGATTTACATATATACATGTACATGCATACATGTACATACATAAATGAATACATACAAGCATACATACATACATACATACACACATACACATCCATCCATCCATACATACATACATATATATATACTTACGTACATACATTACATACATTGTCCTAGTTATTGATATAAGTTCTATTAGTCTATACTAGCTCTCAGTACAAACAGGATATGTCAGACAGACAGTAAACGATACAGAAATTAGTTGCAGGGTTCTATCAAACAGAGTCTGAGCCACGAGTGATATATGGCGAAATTATTCTTGATAAGTCCTAAAAACTGTGTAGATCGAGTGAGTCAAGGACCGTTTATATATATATATATATATATATATATATATATATATATATATATATATATATATATATATATATAGATAGATATATATATATATATATATATATATATATATATACTTATGTCCATTTATGTGTCTGCGTGTCCCTTTGTGTTATTTCACAAAATTCCTAAATGGCTACACGTTGTACAATGTGCTAATGCGGTGATTATAGAAGGGAAGAGCTTAATACTGTATTTGACAAAGTACATTTATTACGATCCATAAACAAGTAGTATATGTTTCTGCCTAAGTCGTAAGCAGTGCCAAAGAGCATGCATCGCTATATTACCCTTATACATATAAATTAGTTCTTTTCCATAGAAAGTTACAATTTGAAATGTCACTTATTCGCCTAAATTATGATACATGTATTCCCAAGATATATGTTATTGGACACGATGATAGGTTAATCAATAGTTAACTATTGCGGTGAATTCGGTAAATAGCAGTAATTATAATATCATAAGCACAATAAAACAATTATTCCCAAATAGTGATGCTGTGACGCGTACTCTTCAAAGATGAGTTATGAAAGCTGCTTTCCGTTTCTTCAATATAATGTTTTCCATGGACGACACTCACTGAAATGTGTAAGACAAGTATTAATACATGAATAACGAATAAATAACGTATATGTCATAGGACAAATATATAGAGATATGCATATGATCAACTGGTGTTGAATCCACATTCTAGAAGTGTAAGGGTGAGATATATAGATACATATATATATATATATATATATATATATATATATATATATATATATATATATATATATATATATATATAAATATATATATATATATATATATATATATATATATATAAATGCGTCGATATGTTTGTATTGTATATGAAGATATGTAAGTATGTCTGTTTGTATGTAACTAAAACGACATTTCCTCGTCCAGGCGTGATTAGTGATATTAGTCTTAATATTCGTTGAATAAAAAACGCGATTTTCATATAATCTTACATGTCTCACTAGCACAGCATACCAGTGCATCCTTTCTCGTTGATCACTTGGCTGGGAGTTGTACCGCTTCCGCTGGACAGGACTTGAGGGTACATCCCACTGCGCCATTGCCTGCGCAGAAACAATCGTTGCAACCGTCAGTGGAGGGGAACTCGGCACCGCTAGGGTAGTTCTGGTTGTTATAGCTGTAACAGAGTACATGTTGCACGTGATTAGCAGGGTATGATGGATGAGGGTGGCCGTTGGCAAAAAAACTACTACTACTACTACTACTACTTATAATGCTGCTTCTGCTGCTGCAACTACTTCTACTACTACTACTACTACTACTACTACTTATACTACTACTACTACTACTACTAGCAGGGCAAGTAAACTTTAGGGTCAGCTTGACAAGTTATGAAGTAACCTTTTAGAGGACATGTTGCACCCTGTATTACTAACTACTACTGCTATGGAGATAACCCTTACTGAAAGCCTGGTGCTATAGAATTGACTCTTACTGAAAGCCTGGTGCTATGGAGATAACCCTTACTGAAGGCCTGGTGCTATAGAATTGACTCTTACTGAAGGCCTGGTGCTATGGAGATAACCCTTACTGAAGGCCTGGTGCTATAGAATTGACTCTTACTGAAGGCCTGGTGCTATGGAGATAACCCTTACTGAAGGCCTGGTGCTATAGAATTGACTCATACTGAAGGCCTGGTGCTATAGAATTGACTCTTACTGAAGGCCTGGTGCTATGGAGATAACCCTTACTGAAAGCCTGGTGCTATGGAGATAACCCTTACTGAAGGCCTGGTGCTATAGAATTGACTCTTACTGAAAGCCTGGTGCTATGGAGATAACCCTTACTGAAGGCCTGGTGCTATAGAATTGACTCTTACTGAAGGCCTGGTGCTATCGAATTGACTCTTACTGAAGGCCTGGTGCTATGGAGATAACCCTTACTGAAGGCCTGGTGCTATAGAATTGACTCTTACTGAAGGCCTGGTGCTATGGAGATAACCCTTACTGAAGGCCTGGTGCTATAGAATTGACTCTTACTGAAGGCCTGGTGCTATGGAGATAACCCTTACTGAAAGCCTGGTGCTATGGAGATAACCCTTACTGAAGGCCTGGTGCTATAGAATTGACTCTTACTGAAGGCCTGGTGCTATGGAGATAACCCTTACTGAAGGCCTGGTGCTATAGAATTGACTCTTACTGAAGGCCTGGTGCTATGGAGATAACCCTTACTGAAGGCCTGGTGCTATAGAATTGACTCTTACTGAAGGCCTGGTGCTATGGAGATAACCCTTACTGAAGGCCTGGTGCTATAGAATTGACTCTTACTGAAGGCCTGGTGCTATGGAGATAACCCTTACTGAAAGCCTGGTGCTATGGAGATAACCCTTACTGAAGGCCTGGTGCTATAGAATTGACTCTTACTGAAAGCCTGGTGCTATGGAGATAACCCTTACTGAAGGCCTGGTGCTATAGAATTGACTCTTACTGAAGGCCTGGTGCTATGGAGATAACCCTTACTGAAGGCCTGGTGCTATAGAATTGACTCTTACTGAAGGCCTGGTGCTATGGAGATAACCCTTACTGAAGGCCTGGTGCTATAGAATTGACTCTTACTGAAGGCCTGGTGCTATGGAGATAACCCGTACTGAAGGCCTGGTGCTATAGAATTGACTCTTACTGAAGGCCTGGTGCTATGGAGATAACCCTTACTGAAAGCCTGGTGCTATGGAGATAACCCTTACTGAAGGCCTGGTGCTATAGAATTGACTCTTACTGAAGGCCTGGTGCTATGGAGATAACCCTTACTGAAAGCCTGGTCCTATAGAGATAACCCTTACTGAATGCCTGGTGCTATGGAGGTAACCCTTATTGAAGGCCTGGTGCTATGGAGATAACCCTTACTGGAGGCCTGGTGCTATGGAAATAACCCTTTCTGAAAGCCTGCTGCTATGGAGAAAACCCTTACTGAAAGCCTGCTGCTATGGAGATAACCCTTACTGTAGGCCTGGTGCTATGGAGATAACCCTTACTGGAGGCCTGGTGCTATGGAGGTAACCCTTACTGTAGGCCTGGTGCTATAGAGATAACCCTTACTGTAGGCCTGGTGCTATGGAGATAACCCTTACTGTAGGCCTGGTGCTATGGAGATAACCCTTACTGGAGGCCTGGTGCTATGGAGGTAACCCTTACTGTAGGCCTGTGTTCGATTAGTATAATCGGAGGCCTCAAACGAACGCTGTTCGGTATGGTGGAACAATCGGACGAGCACTAACTACTACTACTACTACTACTACTACTACTACTACTACTACTACTTGTATCATTATTATGGGGATGTTGAATATTATTACCATTATTTATCCACTTTTGTATTGTTACTGTTCTTGTCAGTAGATGCCATTACTTTATGCACTACTACTAGTACTGTTATTATTATTATTATTAGGGTTCGGATGCGAAGAGATTTTTTGAATCGATTGATTGAAAAATGTTTCGAACAATTAATCGATTCGGTTAGAGTTTTCATAGTTTTACAGCCACATTGCCGTAATTTTAAGGCAAACGATTTCACACATTATTGTGCCGCAGCATGCGCCGGCACATGCCAGACACACATGCGGTGTACCTTGGCACTTGTTGAATCGGTGCACCAAATATGGCGCAATAGATCTGTTTACTCTTGAGTGCTGACATGGAGCCGTTCCGTGTCACTTTAATGAAAGTTCCATTGTTTTTGTATGTTTTGGACGCGTAATTTCACAAAATTCATGCACAAATTAATTAAATTTCACATTTGAAATAATCGATTATTTCAAATGCCGTTCGAATGGGTCGAGTCGGCCTCACCTCAACCAAATGCTCGAGTTTTCGCTTAATCGTCCGACCACTAATTATTATTATTATTATTATTATTATTATAATTATTATTTTTGTTGTTATTGTTCCTTTAAATCTTGTTGTTTTACTCGGGGGTTTTCCTATAATTTGCCAACTGCCAGTCATTTTGATGGGTTTCCCAGTAAGTGCCTTTCACCATAAGGGATAAGTCAGTGCCAGCTACTACTACCACTGCTACTACTACTACTACTACTACTACTACTACTACTACTACTACTACTACTACTACTATTACTACTAATAATGCTGCTGCTGCTGCTGCTACTACTTCTACTTCCACAACAACAACTACTACTACTACTACTACTACTACCACTACTACTGGTACTACTACTACTACAACTACTACTACTACTACTACTACTACTACTACGACTAAGACTACTACTACTACTACTAAACTACTACTACTACTACTACTACTACTACTACTACTACTACTACTACTACTACTTTTAATACTGATAGTACTACTATACTACACTTCTGATGCCGCTCCTGCAAAAACATACATATATGCTGTTTTTCGAGTAGTAATATAATATCATGGCGGGGAACATGGCGATACATACTGTAAATCTGGTATTTTGTGCGTCATAAAATTTGGCGGGGTTTTTTTGCGTTTTTTTTTTCACCTTGCAGTTATTTCCCATTAAAGAATGTGTATACGATAATTTGCTTTGACCATAATTCAATAAATGACAAAAGTGATTAAAAGAAATAATAGGAAGAAGAAGAAAAAGGAGGAAATGTGTAGGAGGAGGAGAGGAGTATGGAGGAGGAAGAGGGGGAAACGGAAGAGAACAATAAGGAGGAGGAGTCTACTCACAAACATTCGGCGGAGGCTCGTTTTGATGGCAATCCACACCCTACGCTGGTGCATACTACCTGGTCATTAGGCATACATAAACACATGTTACAGCCATCTTCGAAACTATCGCCAGGGCTGTAGGTTTTTCCATTGTGACTGTAATATGCAATAGTCATATGTATAGTATACCTTAGGTACATGAAAAACTTGAAACAATGCGAGGTAACTAAAGACTCTTGCCATTTCTAAAAGAAAGGGCATTGTTCTCTTAAGAATATCACCTAAAATGTTATGGATTATTAAAGAGCAATTAGAAGAGTAATTGTTTCAACTTCCTAACTCGTTCAATGCTAATCCATCCCAGGGGAGTAAGTGCACTATACGTCTTAAACCTACTAGGGGATCTATGACATCTGCTCACATACCTCTGAACTTCCCTAAGGCGTTACATTTTATCCCTACTCATATCCCATTATCCATTGCCGTAGGACACGATTGCAAGCTTTATATCGCCCAAAAGACGGTCTTTGAAGGAGAAATATTTTGAGGAATCCAACCCACAAATTTTCTTGAGCTATGTTGTAACTTTATGCTCACTGCTCAAGTTACTCTCACAAGTATTCTGGCTCTTGACAGCACATTATAAGAAGATCTTTACCCATAAATGGGTTGTAAATATGCAACTGTTTTCCCCATGAGACAAGATTATTAGAAAATTTTGAAAAAATTAGTGTGAAGATGCTTTGATATGATTAACTGTTATCTGCAGCTAGATACCTAAGCTGCCACGTAGAGATGGACATGGTGAGAACTTTCTGTTGTGTCCCTACGCTGACACAGTCACTGAACGCTCTCATCCCAAGACACATTCGATCATCTGTTCGGGTCAAGCTCAAGTTAATGCTCACATGGTCGTACCATTACTTTTGATTTGCCAAAAACAAAACCTTGTCTAATTTTGTTTTTTGTCCCTTCGTTATTCAGGATGGCGATTTTCTTTAGATTATAGAAATATAGCCCTTTACAAGAGAGGTGATATATAATCCTTACCTCTTTGCAAACGACAAGACATGAAGGTATAAAAAGGACCGTGCAACTCAGACCTGATGCCAATAATAAATAAGGCATTAAATAATATACTTCTTCAAAACGTAAAATGTAAAACACAATCTCACAATTTATTTATGACCAATGACGTATACACTCTTGCTAAGGGCAATGTCACATTTGTCATAGGCCTTCAGGATGGCAGAATGGCATATAATTAAGTGTTTTTTCACAGCTTTAATCAAAAGTGTTTGTCTGAAATGATGGAGTTTTGATAAAATACCCCCTGATAACTAAAGGTACAAAAAAATACAAAAGAAAATGCAGAATGTAGTTAATGGTAGATTACTAGAGGCATGTAGGTATGTATGCACCTTAATTTACTGTGGAATATATATATATATATATATATATATATATATATATATATATATATATATATATATATATATATATATATATATATATATATATGTATATATGTATTTATATATATATATATATATATATATATATATATGTTTATATGTATATATATGTATATATGTATATATGTATATATATATATATATACATATATATATATATATATATATATATATATATATATATATATATATATATATATATATATATATATATATATATATATATACTTACACGCATCGTGGAGACCTCTTAGCGGGAAGCTGCTGTGGTTTGGGAGGACAGGACTTTGTACTACAGAGAACGTTGCCTCCGCCACAGCCACACGTGTTACAGTCATCCATGAATTCCTCGCCGTCGTTGTATGTCTTTCCCTTGTACACACATCCTGTGATAATAAAACCTCATCTCATCATAGTTGCTCCATCAGAGTATGTATGGCTCTTTATTGACTACCGCTCTCGCCGTAATTAAAAATCGTTACAAATATAATATACGACAAATACTGTAGAATGGCTAATTTCTCCGTTTAACAATTTTCCATAATTTCTCATTTTTGGGTTTTTGAGTTCTTTTTTTTTATTTCCGAAGAGAGGACATGTGTTTTTTTCGTTTCTAATTTTACCGCACACGGCAAAGGGACTATCACCAGTCTAGATAAACATCTTTTAGACTGGAGACAGTCCGCAGTATTATATTTATACGCACATGCAGTGTGTTGCAACGCTAAATGATAAAATGCAACAACGCACGTGGCGGAGGGACTGTCACCAGTCTAGAGAGGCTTCCGGAAATAGATCAACGACAGCGATGTATTTCTGGATAGTGGTCATCAAGTGATCCTATTGTTTCACAGCCACATGCGGATTGCAATGAGCGATGGTTGCCATGCGCTGGTCTCACACGTTATGGCTAGCGCTAAGCTGAGGCTGTAATTTAAGATGCCACCTGTTGCCAGTCTAATATGACGAGAAGCAAAGCTTTAAATACTCGCGCAGGTCGATACTACTTATGCATTCCCACTTCAAATTCCGTCACAAAATGGCGGATTTGTTATCCATGGCGCCAGTCTTAGCTTGTTTATCGCGAAAACAAAGTTGACACCCATTGATATGAGCTTCATAATTGACATTTGTTCAATAAACACAGTATGAGAGTAGCGATTGACCGAAAATATGGCATAAAATTACTACGATTTTAACCTATTGCAAAATCATCAATTCCCAACAGATTTCAACGAGAAAAAAGAGATAAGTAGACTTAATTGTTGCGGTTCTAACGATTTAAACCGCATTGAAATTGATCCACAGAAAAAGAGTAATTTATTCAAACGTGAACGTTCAACCCATTCAGATCCAGTGGCAGCTCTCCAGCCTCTGTAATCATGACGTCGCGGTTGCGTGACAATGGAGCGCACGCGTCAGTTTCAGTTGTTGCATAGTTTCACGCGTACGTGTTGCTGCAATATTGGCGCGGTCAAAACACTATTTTGATACAATTTAATGGAAACCATCCATCTCGATTATATGAAAAAGCAATGTTTGAAATCTGATAAGATCTGGCGGCAAAATGTTCACTTCAAGCGAGATCGAGAGAGATGAGAAACGAACAACCGGAAGTGTGGACACCAAAACATCTGCCTTAGTATGAAGCAGGCTGTGGCCAGGTAGGTTAGGACATTGTATACTGTAATCGCCGCTACACTCGCCGCTTAGCGGCTCGCTAAGCTCGCTATTAAATTAAGGCAAGGATTTTCTCCGTGTTTATTAAGTCCGGGCATGTACTGTATTGTCCCCTTGTTCCTTATTCCCGCTTGAAAGCACTCAGAAGAAAACGGGAAAATAAAACTCACGGAAAAACTAGCAATTCTACAGTACTACTCAATATAAATGGCTAGACACATGGAACATAAGTAAACTATAGATAGTAATAACATGTATGTCACAAGAAATGTTAGCCAAAAGATTGATTCCTCATGTGACTTGCCTACAGGTCTCCATAGACATGATGGATTGCACTGCCAGGGTGAGTAGCAGGGCATAATCATTTTTCAATATTCAATAATGTTCAAGCCAACAGCCTTTAGGCCCATGGCAAGTACTTATACGGCCCTGACAAGTGGTAAATAAGGATTAAGTAATGCTCCATGTCCCTTAAATAATATGCAATCATACAGTAAAATATTAAAGGTCAAAGTGTGCGGCGTAAGGTTAGCCTAATGTTATTCAAGGTGCGAAGTTTTAAATAGTTTATCGTCAATTATTCTGCCATCCCCACAGGGATGTTATATTTGAATAATGACTTTGTTCAAGGTGGAATCCGACTTTAAGTACGATATTGCGTCTCTCCTTTCACATTGTCAATTCTAAAGAATAGCCCAAACATATTTTAGTATGATGTTTGGCCTGCCCCTATAGTCGAGTGGTCTAAAGCTTCACCACTGACTTCTTGCTGTCTCTTATTACTGCCAGGGTTTGAGTGCTCACAGGGGCATGTGAGAAAGTTTCCAGTGACTTGGGGTTAATCGATGAATTACCCACAGGTACTCTGGTTTCGCCCACCTCTGAATGCTGTCTGAAATGATCGTGCGTGTAACGTACCTTCAAGAGCACATTCCATCCGCGAACATCCCACGTTCCCATTGATACAAAAGCACAAGTTACAGCCATCGGTAGCGGAGAAGTCATCGCCGTCAGCATAGGTCTTCCCATCGTAGCTGAAAAACAAAATAGGTCAACATATGATCAGCATAGTGTTCTCACATTACCTTTTCGCAAAACTCTTTTATATTTGAACAACATACGAGGGATTATACAACCCAACACGCAGAATAGGTGTTATGCCTATGGGCAATATATGGATATCAGTATCCTACCGTATGTATAATGCATGGACTCAATGGAAAGTGCGATGAACCTCCTGAGATTAAGAAAAAGATGTCACCAGAATATCATGGCGATACATATGACATAACTTTGCAGATATTTCCCATCAAAGAATTTGGTTTACTTTGACCATACTTGCAGATATTTCCCATTAACGAATTTGGTTTACTTTGACCATGATTCAATACATGTCGAAAGTGATTAAAAGAATTAATAGTAAGAAGAAGAAAAAAAGAGGAAATGTGTAGGAGAAGGGATATGTAGGAGGAAGAGATAGAAAACGGAAGAGAAGAATAAGGAGGAGAAGGAGGAGGACGGGCCAAAAAAGAAGATCGAAGGAGAGGCGGATGAGGGGAGGAAAGAGGAGACGATGAAGATGAAGAAGAAGAAAAGGAAGGAGAAGGATGAGAATGATTTTGTTTTACTTACACACAGCTTCCGTCACCAGATCTTTTTGCCGGAAGTGTCTGGGCTTTAGGCTCGCAAGCCATCTGCGTGCACACAACATTTCCGCCGGTACACCCGCACTTGTTACAATCATCCATAAAGTCCTCGCCTTCAGAGTAGTTCTGTCCCTTGTATGCACAGCCTGAGGCTGAAATACAACACCAAAAAACGAATGTATAGTAATGTGACGCAGGAGCAAAATAACAGTACTTAGATTGTTGCCCCGTGCATGTTAAGAGATGTGCCGTTACCTTTTAGTTTTACATAATTATGGTAGACCGCAAGCGATTTACAACCAATCTGTCACAGTCATTTATATACACACACACACATATGTATATATATATATATATATATATATATATATATATATATATATATATATATATATATATATATATATATATATATATATATATATATATATATATATATGTATATATATATATATATATATATATATATATATATATATATATATATATATATATATATATATATATATATATATATATATATATACTAGTATATGATGGTTTGATTTGTGTATTACGCTTCTGTACCTTCAGGTATTTCCATACAGGCCATCTCAGTACAGGACACGGCACCATTGCTGCAGAAGCAGTTGTTACAGTCATCCGCGTCGCGGAACGAGTCTCCATTGGTGTAGTTCTGGCCGTTATAGCTGTAGAGAAAATAGAAATCAGTCCAGAACGGAGAGTCGAAAAGAGAAACACGACAGCGTGCATGAATGGGAGCTGAGGGATGAGATGCTGGCCGTCTATGAAGCTGCAGATATTGAGATTTACAAAAAAAATTTATAAAATCTAAAATGATATATCAAAGTATACATTTTCTAATTCTGAATAAACAAATAAGAGTGCAAGATAATCAAATGTATGTACAATGTTTATATTGCGTCTCATTTTTCAATGTTTCAACTGGTCATTAAGAGAAATGCATCTCTCTCTCTCTCTCTCTCTCTCTCTCTC
>OZ012695.1:25504567-25505679 GCA_963942565.1 Maea johnstoni | reverse complement strand
GCCCTACCCTAGTCTGGTTGCATGAAATGGAAAGATTGTCTTACAACAAGCATTTTGATAGCAAACAATGCCTATAGTGTTTGGTGCTCACAACTTTTATGACCTCAACTGTGGTCCCATATGTTACTAGCCACTTGCTAACAACTCGATTAGGCATGAATTGTCCAATAGCACATTCCACATCTGCATATTACCTTGAAACTAGACTTCATTTTTCACAGTAAAGGGTATTTTTTTTTTTGTTTAAAAACATATTTTAAGGTATCTTGTCCGTCAATTTGTTGTGGTGACAGGCTTAGGAAATTATGTAATGACAAAACAGAAGTACCTCATCAAAATTTCATCATCAAAATTTGAACTTTTTAGAGAAAAAGGAACGCTTTTGACCTTTATTTGACCTTCATTTTTTCCCTTAAATCTCAGTGATATTTTACACTGCCCTTTATAATCTTACATAGAAAACATAATAGGCAAGTTAAAAGACTTATTCTCCCCATTAAAAATGAAAGCTGACATACCATAACTCCATAAGATATGAGTCTCTATCTGTTATGTCAACTTTCTGCTGCTTCACTTAAATATTTGAGTGCACCCGTAATCAGGGATTTTGTCATTTTGGCCCCTAAAATATTCCAGATTGGTTCAAACTTTCTCTTGAAATGACCTGAAAATGAGTCAGAATCCTTTTTAAGAAATATTTCTCACCTTAAAAATATTTCCTTGGATAAGAAATTGTATTCTAGGAGAATTTGATAAGCTGCTAAGTGGAATATCCAAAGACAAAATGCCTTAAATCATGAAATTGGGGTTGAGATTGACCTTGATTGACCTCTAGTATCACAACAATAGACCCTACTATAGGTTGGTTGCATGGAATAGAACGATTGTCTTACAACAAACATTTAGATACCAAACGATGCCTATAATGTTTGGTGCTCACAACTTTTATGACCTAAACAGTAGGTCCCATACTAGCACCTTCTCACAACCTGTTCATAAACACTTATTATAAGCATGGAATAGCCCAAATGCCACCTTCCACACCTACATATTGACTTTAAACTACTTCATTTTCACAAGAAAAGGGTGGAAATGTTTTGCTAAAACATATT
>OZ012695.1:25459567-25499567 GCA_963942565.1 Maea johnstoni | reverse complement strand
ATTCTTATTTATCTGGTTTTTGTTTTCTAAGTTCAGGAAATATTTACTTGGCCTCTCTCCATATTCAAGCCAGTCTGCTCTGGACCTAACTAGAGGAAGTTCCTGCTTTCTGCGGTGTATTAAGTTATTGTTTGATGCTATTAGGTTTAGATATTCTTGTCTTGTTACTTGGCCTGAATTAAATTTACTATCTAGGGTTTTAATTTCCTTTTCTAGACGTTACTTTTCTCTAGTATTATCTTTTCTTTTTTCTAGCAAATGTGATCATCATACCTCTTAAGGAAGCTAATAACATTTCCAGAAATAAGGATACTTCTATCATTAATTCAAAGTCGTGAGATATTGATCTTATATATATATGGTTATAAGGGGTGGCTGCATATATTAGTTCAAACTATGATTTCTTCTTTAATAAATTTCATAAAGTCCTCATCAAGCAGCAGGCTCTTATTTAGTTTCCATGTGGCTGGACGCCTTTCGTGTTTACATAGGGTAAAAGTTAATCTTACAGGTGCATGGTCCAATCTTTATTTTGTTTCTATTTCATTGTCTGTTATTGCTGATAATAGTTCTTCAGTAACAAGGAAGAAATCCAGGCGGGACTGCTTATTGCTTATTCCCTGTAGCCATGTGAATTGCTTTTTGTTGGAGTTGTGTATTCTCCATGAGTCAACCAGGTTATACTTTTTGCATAGTTTAGATATTGCCTTTACTGCTTTTGGATTATTATAGTTGATATAGTTTAGGTTATGTTTCTTAAAATTTCTGGCTCCAATCCCCACTTAGCATTATTGACAGGGTTTTAAGTGAGTTTCATGGCATTATCAAGTTCTTCATAGAAGTTAGGGTTATCATTATTTGGACCAGAAACCGAGCCTATAATAAGGGATAGTTTATTAGGAATGTGTATTTTTAAGTATCTTAAGGAGAAATTTCCTTCTTTATTCTTCTCATTATCTCCCAGTGAGAATTCAAGCGCATTATTTAATGATATTGCAGTGCCTATGGCTTGGGTAGTAAATGGCGCACAAACAAATTTGTAACCCCACTCCTCATTAACCTTAATAAGTGTAACTTCATCCCAGTGGACTTCTTGTAATAACAGAACTGCGCATCTTTCTTCTTTAAATTTTGTAAATAGATCTTGCCTTTTCTCTCTGGAAGCTAGCCCGCTACAATTGAGTGAAAAAAGTTTAATATTTAAATAAGTCGTTCTATGGATATAGATGTATGTGTTTATTTTCTTGTGCAATGTCATGGGTGGGTGCATTTCTGTTAGTGACGAACCATGTCTCGGGAAAAACCCTTCGGAAGTAAGACCTATTGTTAGTATTTACAACATTAATATAAATCCTCCCCCCCCCCCCATATTGGTAATCAATCTTCACATCCTTTGGCCAGTTGTGCCAGTGATGTAAAGAGATTCTCTCTGATTCTTTATATATATATTAGTTATTTCATTTTACATTTTTTGTTATTCCACTGGGACTTGATTTCAGTAACACTAAGTACCTCTCGAGTTACCTTCATAATATCTCCTATTGTGATAACACCTTTCTGTACCCATTCCTTCATTTTTTCTATCATCATTTTAGAACTGTATCACAAAAGGAATGACATTTTATATTTAATTCCCTGTAAATAATGTTGGTTAGTTATGACCATTAAAGCTCTGATGGGAGTTTTAATCTGCCTTAGTATTTTTTCTAGATAAATGTCGCCATACATGTTAATCTTCTCCCTTTTATACTTTATGGGCAATGTGGCCCATCCTTCATCCCTTTTATACAAACCTTTTAAACCAAGAAGCTTTCATTGTGATATTGGAGTCCACCTGCAGCTGTGATTATTGTTGTTGGAGGCTGACCGCGCATCACTAAGTCACACCCAACTTCCAGACTCTGTGAGTGGTCCGTACACAAACCATGTGAAGTGTTCTCAGCCCAAACTGGTATCGAATGATGTTGCAAACTATTCATATTCCTGCTTGGATACGGATATTTGATATCCAGATTATCAGAAACGATATAGAGTTTGTATATAGAGAAAATGGCAAAAAAATGTTTTTATCGAAAACGTTCTCGACGTGATTTATTTTCGCCTGGCTTTTATCACCATACCATATGCCCATACAACCCACCCATGCAGTAGATGGTCTAGATTGAATAACACATTCCCCAGAAGGAAGTTTTTATTCGTTATAGGCTAAAGATAACAGCCTGGATAGTTTTGCTAGTGTCCATAGTAAACTAAACAAAACAACTGCGTGACGTTTGCACTGAGAAGATGACGTGGTTCACATATGATCTCAGGGTTTTCATATATGAACAAATTTCACCCTTTGATATAGTATTTGGTATTTCGTTTATCTTTGTTTTCTGTCAGGTCAAGGTCAACTCTTAATATACAAGTTTATAAAAAGGAGGGAATCCCGAGTACCAGGTGATAAACTCTGATGAACCTCTAAGTCACTGTAAGCTTCCTCAGAAGCGTAGAGCCAGATGCCAGGTCGCCGCCCCGGGCAGATGAGAACGAGTTGTTTAGTAACAATTAGCGCACTATTCGCAAAAATGAATGGAAAGCTCTAGTATGGAAAACTGTCTAGGAAACTGAAAATATTATATATATGCAAAAAGCTAGTCTGACTCAAACCCAATGTTTAATTCTATCTAAAGACCGTTCTGCATCGCATTGACTAACTTGGTGGTGTCTTTCAGATCTAGACACCAGACTAATTCGACCAGGGGAAGGCATGGCTAGGATTGTATGCAGATGCAGTAAATTGAATTATGATAACATTAATTTGCGGAAATTAGCCTTTGAATCTCGAATGTGTGAGACATGTGGCCATTTTAGTCAGAAAAATATTTATCACTACAGTACCCCATATATGAGGCTTATATATATTCTATGTACCAGAGTATTAATAGTCTACCAGGCGAATTAATTAGGTGAGAAACTAGCTACAATAATGGGTGAAACAGTCTTTCTCATTCTAATGGGACTACATGACACCAAGTTTACCACAGACGAGCTGGTCTCTTTATCTAGCATTAAATTGCGCAGGTATATTAGTAACGTATTTAGAGATGCAATAAGATAACATACAGTATAACCAATCCCAACTCTGTCATTATGTATTGATTTCATTTTAGGGTAAGGAAAAGTATCACCTGTTATTTTATCCAAACGCCTCAAAACTAGAACCACTTAAGTTCTCACTTTTACGGTTATTACTTTATCACCATAATTACTCTACCTAGGAGCTACACTTATTTCCTTGATTTACATATATACATGCATACAGGTACATACATTAATGAATACATAAAAGCATACATACATACATACACATACATACATACATACATACATCCATACATACATATATTAATACTTACGTACATCCATTCCATACATTGTCCTAGTTATTGATATAAGTTCTATTAGTCTATACTAGCTCTCAGTACAAACAGGATATGCCAGACAGACAGTTAACCATACAGAAATTAGTTGCAGGTTACTATCAAACTGAGTCTGAGCCACGAGTGATATATGGCGAAATTATTCTTGATAAGTCCTGAAAACTGTGTAGATCGAGTGAGTCAAGGACCGTTTTGGGTCAATAGAGGTAAATGCTTTCGTAATGCTGCTCTCCCACATACGAATTTTAAGGTGCGACAAGGTACGAATTAAATAATCGTAGTTATTCGAGTGTTGTCGTGATGTATCGTGGTTGTTCGCAGTCAGTCTTTTGGGTGCGACAAAGATTCTGTCGTAGGGAAGTATTTTTTGGCGAACATTGTTGTACATTGTCGAACATGCTGTCACAACATGTTGTACATTGTCGTATGTTGTCGTACATTGACGTACATTTTCGTACACTAATCAAATGTTCGAACAGGTACAACAACCTACGAAAGTGGTTGAACGTACACATCTAACGAATGTGGAAAACACCAATTTTATAGCCAATTCGTGGCTTTAATCGTAGATTTGAGATCGTGTATGTTCGCACATTAGATTCGTATGTGGGAGAGCAGCATTAGACCGTCATAGTTACTTACTTTTATGTATATATATATATATATATATATATATATATATATATATATATATATATATATATATATATATATATATATATATATATATATATATATATATATATATATATATATATATATATATATATATATATATATATATATATATATATATATATATATATATATATATATGTAGCTCTTCTCCCTCGTTTTCTCTCTCTCTCTCTCTCTCTCTCTCTCTCTCTCTCTCTCTCTCTCTATATATATATATATATATATATATATATATATATAAGTATAAATATTTATTGATATATGTGTATGTGAATTTATGTCCATTTATGTGTGTGCGTGTCCCTTTGTTTTATTTCACAAAATTCCTAAATGGCTACGCATTGTACAATGTGCAAATGCGGTGATTATAGAAGGGAAGAGCTTAATACTGTATTTGATAAAGTACATTTATTACGATCCATAAACAAGTAGAATATGTTCTGCCTAAGTCGTAAGCAGTGCCAAAGAGCATGCATCGCTATATTACCCTTATACATATAAATTAGTTCTTTTTTCATAGAAAGTTACAATTTGAAATGTCACTTATTCGCCTAAATTATGATACATGTATTCCCAAGATATATGTTATTGGACACGATGATAGGTTAATCAATAGTTAACTATTGCGGTGAATTCCGTAAATAGCAGTAATTATGTTTACATGCCGAATTATAATATCATAAGCACAATAAAACAATTATTCCCAAATAGTGATGCTGTGACGCGTCCTCTTCAAAGATGAGTTATGGAAGCTGCTTTCCTTTTCTTCAATATAAAGTTTTCCATGGACGACACTCACTGAAATATGTAAAACAAGTATTAAGACATAAATAACGAATAAATAACGTATATGTCATAAGACAAATATATAGAGATATGCATATGATCAACTGGTGTTGATTCCACAATCTAGAAGTGTAAGGGTGAGATATATAGATACATATATATATATATACATATATATATATATATATATATATATATATATATATATATATATATATATATATATATATATATATATATATATATATATATATATATATATATATATATATTTATATATATATATATATATATATATATATATATATATATATATATATATATATATATATATATATATATATATATATATATATATGTATATATATATATATATATATGTATATAAATATATATATATATATGTATATATATATATATATATATATATATATATATATATATATATATATATATATATATATATATATATATATATATATATATATATATATATATATATATATATATATATATATATATATATATATATATATATATATATATATATATATATATATATATATATATATATATATATATATATATATATATATATATATATATATATATATATATATATATATATATATATATATATATATATATATATATATATATATATATATATATATATATATATAAATGCGTCGATATGTTTGTATTTTATATGAAGATATGTAAGTATGTCTAAAAACGACATTTCCTCGTCCAGGCGTGATTAGTGATTTTAGTCTTCAGATTCGCTGAATAAAGAAACGCGATTTTCGTAAAATCTTACTTGTCTCACTAGCACAGCATACCAGCGCATCCTATATCGTTGATCACTTGGCCGGAAGTTGTACCGCTTCCGCTGGACAGGACTTGAGGGTACACCCCACTGCGCCATTGCCTGCGCAGAAACAATCGTTGCAGCCGTCAGTGGATGGGAACTCGGCACCGCTAGGGTAGTTCTGGTTGTTATAGCTGTAACAGAGTACATGTTGCACGTGATTAGCAGGGTATGATGGAGGGGGGGGGGGGGGGGGTGGGTGTTGGCAATAAACAAAATGCGTCTAGTACTAGTAGTAGTACTATCAGTATTAAAAGTAGTAGTAGTAGTAGTAGTAGTAGTAGTAGTAGTAGTGGTTGTTGTGGAAGTAGTAGTAGTAGTAGTAGTAGTAGTAGTAGTAGTAGTAGTAGTAGTAGTAGTAGTAGTAGTAGTAGTAGTAGTAGTAGTAGTAGCAGAAGTAGTAGTAGTAGTAGTAGTAGTAGTAGTAGTAGTAGCAGAAGTTGTAGTAGTAGTAGTAGTAGTATTGTATTGGCCAAAATGAAAAAATACGAGGGATTATTCAACCGTACAATCAGAATAGGTGTAATGACTATTGGCAATATATGGATATCAGTAGCCTACCGTATGTACAATGCATGGACTCAATGGAAAGTGCGATGAACCGCGTTATATAATAAGAAAAAGATGTCACCAGAATATCATGGTGGGGAACATGGCGATATATATGGCGTGACTTTGCAGATATTTCCCATTAAAGAATGTGTATACGATGATTTACTTTGACCATAATTCAGTAAATGACAAAAGTGATTTAGAGAAATGATAGGAAGAAGAAGAAAACAGGAGGAAATGTGTAGGAGGAGGAATATGTAGGAGGAAGAGGGGGGAAACGGAAAAGAAGAAAAAGGAGGAGAAATCTACTCACAAACATTCGGCGGAGGCTCGTTTTGATGGCAATCCACACCCTACGCTGGTGCATGCTACCTGGTCATTAGGCATACATAAACACATGTTACAGCCATCTTCGAAACTATCGCCAGGGCTGTAGGTTTTTCCATTGTGACTGTAATATGCAATAGTCATATGTATAGTATACCTTAGGTACATGAAAAACTTGAAACAATGCGAGGTAACTAAAGACTCTTGCCATTTCTAAAAGAAAGGGCACTGTTCTCTTAAGATTATCACCTAAAATGTTACGGATTATTAAAGAGCAATTAGAAGAGTAATTGTTTCAACTTCATAACTCGTTCAATGCTAATCCATCCCAGGGGAGTAAGTGCACTATACGTCTTAAACCTACTAGGGGATCTATGACGTCTGCTCACATACCCCTGAACTTCCCTAAGGCGTTACATTTTATCCCTACTCATATCCCATTATCCATTGCCTTAGGGCACGATTGCAAGATTTGTATCGCCCAAAAGACGGTCTTTGAAGGAGAAATATTTTGAGGAATCCAATCCACAAATTTTCTTGAGCTATGTTGTAACTTTATGCTCACTGCTCTAGTTACTCTCACAAGTATTCTGGGTCTTGACAGCACATTATAAGAAGATCTTTACCCAGAAATGGGTTGAAAATGTGCAACTGTTTTCCCCATGAGGGAAGATTATTAGAACATTTTGGAAAAAAAGTAGTGTGAAGATGCTTTGATATGATTAACTGTTATCTGCAGCTAGATACCTAAGCTGCCAAGTAGAGATGGACATGGTGAGAACTTTCTGTTGTATCCCTACGCTGGCACAGTCACACTAAACGCTCTCATCCCCGCTCTCATCCCAAGACGTATTCAATCTTCTGTTCGGGTCAAGCTATAATTATACAGACATTTGATAATGCCCACATGGTCGTACCATAACTTTCGATTTACTTAGTCATTTCAAAAAAACAAAACCTTGTCTACTTTTGTTTTTTGTCACTTCGTTATTCAGGATGGCGTTTTTCTTTAGATTATAGAAATATAGCCCTTTACAAGAGAGGTGATATATAATCCTTACCTCTTTGCAAACGACAAGACATGAAGGTATAAAAAGGATCGTGCAACTCAGTCCTGATGCCAATAATAAATAAGGCATTAAATAATATACTTCTTCAAAACGTAAAATGTAAAACACAATCTCACAATTATCTAAGACATTTCGATTGATATTGGGTAGTTAATAATACATCTGTACTAATTTTAGGCACACTATACCTATCGACCAGATTATTGCGAGGAGTATCAAGTAACATTTTAGAATTTCAGGACATATCTGATTATGATTTCAATAGTATACTTCTGGATAAGAATGGTAGTACCACCATCAGGGCTACTGATCATGCATGGAAACTACTGATCATGCATGGAAACTACTGATCATGCATGGAAACTACTGATCATGCATGGAAACTACTGATTATTCATGGAAACTACTGATCATGCATGAAAAGGTTTGAGCAGTTGTTGAAAAAATAGTTTGTGTTTCAGTTCATGGCTACTGCTGATTATCATTAATGAAGTTTGTTCATGTGGTCTATTATTTATGACCAATGACGCATAGACTCTTGTTAAGGGCAATGTCACATTTGTCATAGGCCTTCAGGATGGCAGAATGGCACATAATTAAGTGTTTTTTTCACAGCTTTAATCAAAAGTTTTTGTCTGAAATGATGGAGTTTTGATAAAATACCCACTGATAACTAAAGGTACAAAAAAATACAAAAAAGATATGCAGAATGTAGTTGATGCTAGATTACTAGAGGCACGTAGGTATGTATGCATCTTAATTTACTGTGAAATATATATATATATATATATATATATATATATATATATATATATATATATATATATATATATATATATATATATATATATATATATTTACATATATATGTTTATATGAATATATATGTATATATGTATATATGTATATATATATATATATATATATATATATATATATATATATATATATACTTACACGCATCGTGGAGACCTCTTAGCGGGAAGCTGCTGTGGTTTGGGAGGACAGGACTTTGTACTACAGAGAACGTGGCCTCCGCCACAGCCACACGTGTTACAGTCATCCATGAATTCCTCGCCGTCGTTGTATGTCTTTCCCTTGTACACACATCCTGTGATAATAAAACCTCATCTCATCATAATTGCTCCCTCAGAGTATGTTTGGCTCTTTATTGACTACCGCTCTCGCCGTAATTAAAAATCGTTACAAATATAATATACGACAAATACTGTAGAATGGCTAATTTCTCCGTTTAACAATTTTCCATAATTTTTCATTTTTGGGTTTTTGAGTTTTGTTTTTTTTTATTTCCGAAGAGAGGAGATGTATTTTTTCCGTTTCTAATTTTACCGCACACGGCGAAGGGACTATCACCAGTATTGTATACGCACATGCAGTGTGTTGCAGCGCTAAATGATAAAGTGCAACAACGCACGTGGCGGAGGGACTGTCACCAGTCTAGAGAGGCTTCCGGAAACGGACAGCGATGTATTTCTGGATAGTGGTCATCAAGTGACCCCTATTGTTTCACAGCCACATGCGGATTGCAATGAGCGATGATTGCCATGCGCTGGTCTCACACGTTATGGCGAGCGCTAAGCTGAGGCTGTAATTTAAGATGCCACTTGTTGCCAGTCTAATATGACGAGAAAGCAAAGCTTTAAATACTCGCGCAGCTCGATACTACTTATGCCTTCCCACTTCAAATTCCGTCACAAAATGGCGGATTTGTTATCCATGGCGTCAGTCTTAGCTTGTTAATCGCGGAAACAAAGTTGAAACCCATTGATATGAGCTTCATAATTGACATTTGTTCAATAAACACAGTATGAGAGTAGCGATTGACCAAAAATATGGCATAAAATTAATACGATTTCAACCTATTGCAAAATAATCAATTCCCAACAGATTTCAACGAGAATAAAGAGATAAGTAGACTTAATTGTTGCGGTTCTAACGATTTAAACCGCATTGATCCGCAGAAAGGAGAGTAATTTATTCAAACGTGAACGTTCAACCCATTCAGATCCAGTGGCAGCTCTCCAGCCTCTGTAATCATGACGTCGCGGTTGCGTGACCATGGAGCGCACGTGTCAGTTTCAGTTGTTGCATAGTTTCACGCGTACGTGTTGCTGCATTATTGGCGCGGTCAAAACACTATTTTGATACAATTTAATGGAAACAATCCATATCGATTATATGAAAAAGCAATGTTTGAAATCTGAAAAGATCTGGCGGCAAAATGTTCACTTCACGCGAGATCGAGAGAGATGAGAAACGAACAACCCGGAAGTGTGGACACCAAAATATCTGCCTTAGTATGCAGCAGGCTGTGGCCAGGTAGGTTAGGACTTTGTATACTGTAATCGCCGCTACACTCGCCGCTTAGCGGCTAGCTAAGCTCGCTATTAAATTAAGGAAAGGATTTCTCCGTGTTTATTAAGTCCGGGCATGTACCGTATTGTTCCCTTGTTCCTTATTCCCGCTTGAAAGCACTCAGAAGAAAACGGGAAAATAAAACTCACGGAAAAAACTAGCAATTCTACAGTACTACTCAACATAAATGGCTAGACACATGGAACATAAGTAAACTATAGATAGTAATAACATATATGTCACAAGAAATGTTAGCCAAAAGATTGATTCCTCACGTGACTTGCCTTAACAGGTCTCCATAGACATGATGGATTGCACTGCCAGGGTGAGTAGCAGGGCATAATCATTTTTCAATATTCAATAATGTTCAATCCAACAGCCTTTAGGCCTATGGCAAGTACTTATACGGCCCTGACAAGTGGTAAATAAGGATTAACCCATTATACTCACAGCGGCCAAAAACAGCCTGACAATTTTGATGGAATCTAGCAGGCGAAAGTATAGTAAGGAAAATATGTGATGGGGAAATGTTAATCAGGACATTTTTAACAACTCTCCTTCAAATATTTTGTAAAATCATGGTTGATTCAAAAGATATTGCCAAAAGTATCATAGATCCAGACGACCACTGCTTGAGGAGATCTTGAGCATTAATGGGTTAAGTAATGCTCCATGTCCCTTAAATAATATGCAATCATACAGTAACATATTAAAGGTCAAAGTGTGCGGCGTAAGGTTAGCCTTATGTCATTCAAGGGGCGAAGTTTTGAATAGTTTATAGTCACTAATTCTGCCATCCCCACAGGGATGTTATATTTGAATGATGACTTTGTTCAAGGTGGAATCCGACGTTAAGTACGATAGTTTGTCTCTCCTTTCACATTGTCAATTCTAAAGAATAGCCCAAACATATTTTAGTATGATGTTTGGCCTGCCCCTATAGCCGAGTGATCTAAGCTTCACCACTGACTTCTTGCTGTCTCTTATAACTGCCAGGGCATGTGAGAAAGTTTCCTGTGACTTGGGGTTAATCGATGAATTACCCACAGGTACTCCGTTTTCCCCCACCTCTGAATTCTGTCTGAAAAGATCGTGCGTGTAACGTACCTTCAAGAGCACATTCCATCCGCGAACATCCCACGTTTCCATTAATACAAAAGCACAAGTTACAGCCATCGGTAGGGGAGAAGTCATCGCCGTCAGCATAGGTCTTCCCATTGTATCTGAAAAACAAAATAGGTCAACATATGATCAGCATAGTGTTCTCACAATACCTTTTCGCAAAACTCTTTTATATTTGAACAACATACGAGGGAATATACAACCCAACACGCAGAATATGTGTTATAGCTATGGGCAATATATGGATATCAGTATCCTACCGTATGTATAATGCATGGACTCAATGGAAAGTGCGATGAACCTCCTGAGATTAAGAAAAAGATGTCACCAGAATATCATGGCGATACATATGACATAACTTGCAGATATTTCCCATTGAAGAATTTGATTTACTTTGACCATAATTCAATAAATGTCGAAAGTGATTAAAATTAGTAATAGTAAGAAGAAGAAAAAAAGAGGAAATGTGTAGGAGAAGGGATATGTAGGAGGAAGAGATATAAAACGGAAGAGAAGAATAAGGAGGAGGAGAAGGAGGAGGACGGGCCGAAAAAGAAGATCGAAGGAGAGGCGGATGAGGGGGGGGAAAGAGGAGAAGAAGAAGATGAAGAAGAAGAAGAGGAAGGAGGAGGATGAGAATGATTTTGTTTTACTTACACACAGCTTCCGTCATCAGATCTTTTTGCCGGAAGTGTCTCGGCTTTAGGCTCGCAAGCCATCTGCGTGCACACAACATTTCCGCCGGTACACCCACACTTGTTACAATCATCCATAAAGTCCTCGCCTTCAGAGTAGTTCTGTCCCTTGTATGCACAGCCCGAGGCTGAAATACAACACCAAAAAACGAATGTATAGTACTGTGACGCAGGAGCAAAATAACAGTGCTTAGATTTCTGCCCCGTGCATGTTAAGAGAGTTTTTGAGATGTGCCGTTACCTTTTAGTTTTACATAATTATGGTAGACCGCAAGCGATTTACAACCAATCTGTCACAGTCATTTATATACACACACACACACACACACATATATATATATATATATATATATATATATATATATATATATATATATATATATATATATATATATATATATATATATATATATATATATATATATATATATATATATATGATGGTTTGATTTGTGCATTACGCTTCTGTACCTTCAGGTATTTCCATACAGGCCATCTCAGTACAGGACACGGCGCCATTGCTGCAGAAGCAGTTGTTACAGTCATCCGCGTCGCGGAACGAGTCTCCACTGGCGTAGTTCTGGCCGTTATAGCTGTAGAGAAAATAGAAATCAGTCCAGAACGGAGAGTCGAAAAGAGAAACACGACAGCGTGCGTGAATGGGAGCTGAGTGATGAGATGCTGGCCGTCTATGTAGCTGCAGATATTGAGATTTACAAAAAAAAATACAAAATCTAAAATGATATATCAAAGTATGCATTTTCTTACATTTTCTAATTCTGAATAAACAAATAAGAGTGCATGATAATCAAATGTATGTTCAATGTATATATTGCTCTTCATTTTTCAATGTTTCAACGTCATTAAGAGAAATGCATCTCTCTCTCTCTCTCTCTCTCTCTCTCTCTCTCTCTCTCTCTCTCTCTATATATATATATATATATATATATATATATATATATATATATATATATATATGTATATATATATATATATATCTGAGAGAGACATACATACATTTGTTATCTATATCAAATGTCTTAACTGTACAACAAGGTGTGTATGAATGGGTAATAAAGGAGTGTTGTCTTACGTGCAGCCCTCGTCTGAGTCGTTCTCCTCTGAGCTCTCGCTGGACTCACTGTCAGGGGGACAGGCCATCATGGTACACATAGACCCACCGCTTCCACATGTGCACTTGTTACACTCCACCATATAACTCTCACCTACGGAAAACTCCCTTCCCTTGTACACACATCCTGCAAGGGTGAATGACGTCTGAGCTAGATGATCGATTAACCTTGAGCATTTAAGAAACAATGCATGTAAAGACCTTCTCATGAAGTTTAACCAATCAGTGCTGGCAGAGGCCAAAAGTAGCTTGAAAACAGTAAGTAAAATAGTAAGTAAGGAAAATATCTAAAATGTTAATAAGAATGTTTCCTTGCACTATTTTGTAAGATATTGTCATAGGTACTAAAGATCCAGACAACAATCATTTTTATTCTGTTAAACCTAACCTTGGCCCTAACCATGGCCAGAGGCTCAGTATGGCCATTATTTCCCCTATAAAGATATGGAGGAGAATAGCTTCATAAATGCCTTGGCTCCCAACTATATATATATAAGAAGATAGAGTGTAGATTATATAAGAGCCTATAACTTTCTTATCTATTGTAATATGTACAATTCTCAAATACTTTGATAGGTGTATTCTGTTCAATACCTTAGAGCAATACTAGTATTAGAAGATAGAGTGTAGATTATATTAGAGCCTATAACTTTCTTATCTATTGTAATATGTACAATTCTCACATACTTTAGTAGGTGTATTCTGTCCAATACCTTACAGCAATGCTGTATAACTGGTTAATTTGGCGTGTACTTAAGTTGGCGTTGTTTTCAAAAAAGTTTTTTCCCTGTATTTATTTTGGCGTCTGGAGCAGTCAGAACAACGCCATCTTTATGTAGACATATCTTTATGCGATCTTTAATTTGGCGTTGATGGGCATTCGCCAAAAAAGGCCAAATTAAAAACCACGCTAAATTAACCAGTTATACAGTATTAAACCGGGTGTGAAACGGTTGCAAGGATTGTATGTCAAGCCAACAACTTACCACTTGACACAGGGATTCGCTTTTCCAGGGGTTTAGGGGGGAAATCTCTTTTGGATGGAATTTGGTTGATTTCCGGGACACAGATACTGCCAGTGCATATGACTTCATATTTTGCGGTGCAGGTACACGTGTTGCAGCCATCACTTGCCGGAAATTTGTCCGATGGACGGTAATTCGTTTCCCCATATCTAAAAATGATGTTAGACACTCATATGGATAGATGAAATATAATACATAGCATCTGATATGGTTATCGAAAAACTCATAATTGCTCAGAAAGTAGCATTTGGTTAGCATACAACGCTTTTCAAATATCCTCAAGATTAAAGTGGCGGCCACGATCACAATGTATTTACCAGGGCGCAGTGATGGTATGAGAGGCAATGATTTTCGTTGATATGTGCAATTGTGTCCACATATGTCATTTGTAGAGCTCCTGTGTAAGATATTGAAATATATTGAAATATATTTATTGTAAATAGAAAAAAAGGAAATTTAGAAATTCCTTCTCGGAAATGAGTGGTATTAATTCTGATACCAAGGGCTAGATATTGGTTAAGAAATAACAATTATTAAATTAAGAAATAACATTTCATTTCTTATTAAGAAATACTAATTGTTAAATTGACTTGGTGGTAAAGATTTCTCACTTTCACTAGTAGTTATGTTAGGCCATACTTGTCCCGAAAACTATTGGAAAACAGAGTGGTATTTCAGTTTTACATACTGTATAACTGGATAATTTGGCGTGTACTTAAGTTGGCGTTTTTTTCAAAAACGTATTTTCCCTGTATTTATTTTGGCGTCTGGAGCAGTCAGAACAACGCCATCTTCATGTAGACATATTTTTATGCGATCTTTAATTTGGCGTTGGTTGGCATTCGCCGAAAACGCTAAATTAAAAACCACGCCAAATTAACCAGTTATACATACCTGCAGTGCCGCTCCGATGTCCGCTTGAAGGGGATGTCACGTTGCTGCTTGTTCTCTGCAGCTTTCTTGCGAAGAATGTTGTAAAGACTTGGTCTCGCATCACGTTTCGAATCTAAAGTATATGTAATGACATAAAAGTTGCTTGTTGGAATTATTTGCGAGTATAATTCTTTTAAGAGTTCTTAACATATTTTAAAGCCTACAAACTTTCATCTTCACCAGAATAGATGTAACTGTCAAGGCTATCACTGAACTGAGTAAGATACCCCACATCATGAGACATCCCATAGGCCTGAACAGAAACGGAAAACTTTTTTACTCTTTTTTATTTGTTAAATTTCACCAAGGTATTATGAATCCAAACATGTATGTTGGATATCATATATTAACGTATTTGCTCAAATGTTGGCATATCAATAAATACGATTATTACACTAGGAGGAGTATCAACACATTCCTAAATCTTTGGTATGTAATCTAGAAGAAGAAAAAAAATCCCATTTTCGAAAAAAAGTCATAAAGAATTTGAATGTGACAAGAATTTCAAGGAATTGTGAAATGCACTTCCTCCGTACCATGGACTGCCTTCATATATATATATATATATATATATATATATATATATATATATATATATATATATATATATATATATATATATATATATATATATATATATATATATATATATATATATATATATATATATATATATATATATATATATATATATATATATATATATATATATATATATATATATATATATATATATATATATATATATATATATATATATATATATATATATAAGATTTTGTCCTGGGGGGATATTGTCCGGGGGGATATTGTCCGGGGGATATAGTCCGGGGGGATATTGTCCGGGGGGATATTGTCCTGATACCATGATATATATATATATATATATATATATATATATATATATATATATATATATATATATATATATATATATATATATATATATATATATATATATATATATATATATATATATATATATATATATATATGTGTATATATATATATATACATATATATATATATATATATATATATATATATATATATATATATATATATATATATATATATATATATATATATATATATATATATATATATATATATATATATATATATATATATATATATATATATATATATATATATATGTATATATATATATATATATATATATATATATATATATATATATATATGTATATATATATATATATAATATATATATAATTATATACATATATATATATATATATATATATATATATATAAATATATATATATATATATATATATATATATATATATATATATATATATATATATATATATATATATATATATATATATATATACTAGTATATGTATATATATATATATATATATATATATATATATATATATATATATATATATATATATATATATATATATATATATATATATATATATATATATATATATATATATATATATATATATATATGTTCTGCAGCCTATTGATGTCAATTAGAATAATAGTAGTTAATCACAGTATCGTAATGAATTATGATTATGCGAATCTGGTGCCCTAACATAAAAGGATGCCGCTAAATTAATAGGCTAATGGACTGTTGGAAATATCGGAAATTTACGATTTATTACACTCTCTATCTGTGACCAGCATGTTACCAAGGGAACATGAGCACTATAGTTATCGGTCTGTGCAATGAGTGTTTTCTTGCTCAAAAAAGTTTAAAACGGCTCCATTTTTGTCAATTTTGTTTTTTTCTTAAGGGTTCTTATGATGTTTTTTTAGCTTACATACTGTGTAATATATGCCTTGTGAGGGTACACAGGGATTTCTAGGTTTTGGGCTAAGAAAAAATATATATACATGTTAATTGAGTTAGTATTTTTCCTCTGTTTTGTGTGTTACTTGACTATTTAATGTAAACTAAAACTACTGTAATGTCGCTATTTGTTAAAGTATATTTGCTTTCCTTATTAGTCGAGATATGGCTGCATTTTTTATGATCATAAACAATTGAAACCATATCTCTACTAGTGAGGAAAGCAAACATTCTATACATGATGTTCTATTATTTTTTTATCATAGACCATATATATTACCTATATTATTTACGTATAGTAAAATATGCGGCCAATAGAGAGATGGCTTGACCACTTTTGCAACGTGAAAAGATACCGACTGCCCTTTAATCATATCTCCACTTGTTCCCTAAAATGTGGATGTTTTCCAAATCTTTAAGCCCTCTTAATGCAAAAGAGGCCCTCATTACTCCAAACCACATATAACCAAATCATCAATATTGTTTTCGACCTTTTCTCAATGTAGAACGCATATCCCTGGTTAGATAGGAATATTTGCCTGTGGTCTTTCAGACGCTTAATAATCATGTACTGCATTCCACAAGTGAGCATGGTAATAGATTTTTGTCCGGAAATTGGAATTTCTTTGTTCTCATTTCCAGGAGAACAATAAATCATGAATGGTAGGTTACAAATGGCAGAGTGCCCGAAGAAAAACATTGCCTAACCGCAGGTCACTGCCAACCTTATCACATGCTGACCCTTCCAACCCCTCAAAGGAAGATCTATCAAAACCTACAAACATTTTATAGCTATTTGTAGTTGTCAGGATGTCGTATTCTTCACCATAACTTAACGAACTTCAATAGTGGCACTTTAAAAACAATACATGATAAATCTTCTGAAAAATTGAAAATTTATGTTGATATTGATCTTGAAATTATAGAAACCCCCTTCATGTATCTACTTCTTAAGCTTAAGAATCCTATCTAATACATGTTTAATTCACGATGATACATCATAGAAATGCAACTAAATTATCTTCTGAATAAAATAGGACTTAAAGAAGGCTCAACTTGTCCATGTTTTGATTAAGACAATGAACCATTATTGTACATCCTTTCATAGAATCACATGTGGTAACATGTTGGTTAAAGATTGAAGAATGGATTTCTCATCCGTACAATTAAGTATACAAAATGGATAGTTTGCAAAAGATCTTGAGAAGAAGAGGATCTGGACTGTAGTATCAAAATTATCCTGCAGCGATGCAAAATCCAAATCTGACGGAATAGACGTTCGGGCAAGAAGTTTTTAGCAAAAGGATTCAAACAAGAAATAAATATGTATATTACTTATGCTTGACAACTATTCAATTACGGATGATTCTAAAACTTTAGCTGAATGGGAAAGTTCTGAAGAAAAACTGTATAAATAGAGCGAATCCTGTTTGATACTGCTGCAATAATATGTGTGGTATCATAAAAGGTTGTATATATAATGTGGGAGCATCCAATCAAGTATCTGAGAGAATTTCTCTACACTAATTCCATGTTTAGATGACTGCATAGACGTATAGTAACAGTGTAATACATACTCCTTTGTAATTCAGATTGTTCATGTTCAGTTCCCTTTTTTTGTTGTGAGATACTTCCAAGTTTCAATGTAATAAAACATACCCAATGGACAGAAATATGAAACAAAAAAGTTCTCACGTGCCCACTTACCATGATAGCATCTTGCCTCGCATTGACCCTGCGTCCTATATTTATTTCCATTTCCACCGCAGCCTCCGTAGATAAATGGTTTGCATTGGTTGTCGGCTGGGTCATAGTACCAGCTTGGAAAGTAAGCCCTACAGTATCCCTGAGCGGGTCCCCCACTACAACTCTCCTCTGCTTCACTCTCTCCATCTGTACGGGTAAACAAATCAACATAGTCTATCTCCGTTTCACAGATATCACCAAACCCTATCCCTATTCTCCATTAGAAAATATGTTGGTATATGTTACAATAAATCCGCAAAATAATATCATTGATTGTGAGATTGATGAATTAGCACATACCCTATGGAGTACTAATGCAGATTATTCCTGTTCTAAGAAAATATACCCAATGGACAGAAATATGAAACAAAAAAGTTCTCACGTGCCCACTTACAATGATAGTAGGCGCATCTCGCCTCGCATTGAGCCTGCGTCCTATAGTTATTTCCATTTCCACCGCAGCCTCCGTAGACAAATGATTTGCATTGGTTGTCGGCTGGGTCGTAGTACCAGCGTTGTTTGTGAGCCCTACAGCGTCCCCCCACGGGTGCCCCACTACAACTCTCTGCATCACCTCTCACATCTGTATGGGTAAACAAATAAACATAGCCTATCTCCGTTTCACAAATATCACAAAACCCTATCCCTATTCTCCATTATAAAATATGTTGGTATATATCACAATAAATCCTCAAAATAATATCATTAATTGTGAGATAGATGAATTAGCACATACCCTTTTGGAGATTCGTGCAGATGATGACTGTTCTAATAAAAACTGCATCAGAATATATCATTCAAAATTCAAAATATTTGTACTGTTCATTGAATAGAACCTCCACATTTCATAATAAGAAATGAAACATCCATACACTTATCTCGCCATAATACTTAATTAGATGATATAAGTAATCAGGACATAATAATTGAAATATATAAATCAGCCATTCCAAGAATGTGTAAGATATTCAGCTAGTTGATTGGATTTGATAAGAGTTTTGTTGCATGTGGATATGGAACAAATGCAAACTATTACTAGTGAACGCTTAGAAAATTCTCTAATGTATAATGTGTATATTTGCATACGATTTAACTTGAAGTCCCTTGTCTAGGTTGAATCAATTATTATGACACTGTTCATACTATAATAAATGTAACAATAATTTCTTTTTCAAATTGCTTTTAACTTTTTCTCATTAAATCAACTACGTCCGAGGTAATTGTTGCCAATTCTTTTTTCTTACAATCAGTCAATTGTAATATGTTGCCTGATGGTTACAAATCGTTTGAAGCAATATGCAATTTGTACATGCATTATAATGCTAATGAATCATGCACTATCCCGTTGCATTACATACAATAACTTATACAATAAAATATAATATAATATGATATAATTCATTGGATTTCAGTATGTATTGTAATGCCAATTAAGAATGCACTATTCCTTTACATTAGAATACAATACATTATACAACACAACATAATACATCATGATACACTGCACTGTAAAAAGTGATGTCTTACCTGAGACAGCCAGTGTGAGCAGCAGTGCAAGAGACACTAAAGGAAAGTGCCACGCCATCTTGTCAGAGTGATTTCTGGCAGAGCTTGATCTGTGTTCCCACCCTCTCTATATGTCTCTCTTAGACAGGCGGCAGGGTTAATATACCCCATTTATCACGTAAACACACCCATGCAACACGTCATATCCGCCCGGAGTAAGCCTTAACCCTATCTGTCTAGTGATCTGGTTGTCCAAACAATCTAACGAACATAAAGAGTAATTTACAATACGCCAACACAGATTTTGGCTTAGCACATATCGGGAACTATCTAGGCCAAATCAATATAATTGTGCTATTACAAGAATACTGACTTTTTGTTTTCTCACAAAGTCGGTATTGTATAACATGAAACATAATTGTACTCTGATTCTCTATTCTCTTTAAAATGTATACTTTTTTTTCAAATTCGCTTAAAACAGCTATTTTATTGTCTCCATTCATCTAGGTCAATATGTTGTATCAGATGGAGAGTTATGACATAAATAATGCATTATATGAACAACAAAGAGAAATAGATTAATTACAATGACATATCAACAAAGGCGATAACAAATTGAACATCAATATCCACAAGTACAGCATCCACAATCATAAAGACATACTATAATCAATTAGCAATCTATGATTACAAAGATCATTTTCAATGTAGTCCCACTTTTTATGGAGGTTTTGTTTGCTTACTAGAAAATTGGCTGGTAGATTTTCTTTGATCATCTGATTATAAAGCTCGCTTCTCCCTTGCGCTAATGGAAGAGTGCTACATATTTGCCAGGTTCTGTATATTATTTATCGAGCGGCTAAAATCCCAGTATTTATAATACAGTTCATTAGGAGGGTACCAAAGATCGTATCTACATCTTAAAGTTTGAAGTCTCTATCCATCATTCTATCCTATCCAACAATCAATGCTCCTCCACAATCTAGTAACATTTCTGCATTCAAGAACATGTTTATTTAGTAGTGGCCATCTCGAGCATCGCTTTAAACTAAATCACAAAAAGAGAGAATAACGCAAGTATTCAGGATGAAAAATATCGCGAGGTGTTATCAGTTGAACGTACGCGTATTATATAATCTGTTCTTAAACTGATGACGAATGTCATTCAAACTATTCATATCGAATAGAACATACAGATTAGAAGTGATGTAAACGCTGAAATTTGCTTGATACTTTTTTTTGTTTTTGAAGAACTTTGGATAATCCAGAGTTCATTTATTTTCATTTCCAAATGTGTAAAACATATATAATCCAAAAAACAGGGTACAAACACATATAACAAAGGTACAGTATCTCACATAAATATCAAATCTTATCTAAAGTTATATACAAGTGATACATTGCCTCCTTATTTAACATACAATGGACGATATTGGAGGACTTTTTTTGCTTGATACTTGATATGAAATTTAAAAAGAAAGACGGTCCACATACTCGGAAACGATATGGAATTTGTATAACGAGAAAAGTAGAAGAAAAAAACTGTGTTTTTGTCGAAACCGTTCGTGACATGATTTATTTCGCCTGGTCGTTCTCGCCATGCCATTACTGAGTTTGCATAGACCCATACATCCTAGCCATGCGCCAGATACTGGTCTAGATTAAACAACAAATTCCCCGGTTAGGAAGCAATTATTCATCATAGGTTGAAGATAACGGTGTCCATAGTAATTAACTAAACAGAACAAACTATGCGTGACGTTATTATTTGGAAGAGGGTGTGATTCACGTATGATCTCAGGGGTTTCATACCCAATTCACCCTTGGATATAGTACTTAGGATATCCTTTGTCGTCATCTCCTCTATCATGTTAAAGTCAACACTTAATATACCAGTTTTTAAAGAGGAAGTGATGCTAAGTAGCCGGGGTAGGCTCCGATTAACGTCTAAGTCACTGTACGTTTCCTAACATGCCTACATCCAGCTTCAAGCTGATAATAATAATAATAATAATAATAATAATAATAATAATAATAATAATAATAATAATAATAATAATAATAACAATAATAATAATAAAAAATAATAATAATAATAATAATAATAATAATAATCTTTATTTAAAGAGGGTAACTAAGTCCAATGGTAAGGATTTTCCCTGAGGCCCTCTGGCATGTTTACAAGTAGCCCGGGGGCCCCAGGGTTACAAAGTAGTACAGTACATTGCTTTTAGGTATCGAGACTTGAAGGAAGGTAGAGATGGTGCACATCTGATTGCTTCAGTTAAGCCATTCCAAACTTTGGGCCCTGAGTATGAAATGCATCTTTGGCCAATTGATGTATTACATTTTGGAAGCGCTTATAGTGAGGAGGTTGCATTTCGAGTACCATAGCTATGGTTTTCTTGTGTATAGGAGAAAAGTTTGTTCATATAATGGGGGTTTAACACATTAAGGCTTTTGTATACAGTGACAGACTGTTGGTATTCCACATATTTAGGAAAAGGGAGCCATTTAAGCTTTTTGAATAGATCAGAAGATGGAATTGACAAATCGACATCTTATATTAAGCGGGCTGCGCGCTTTTGTAATTTGGTTATCCTGTTTTGTTGATTTGCCGGACAGTTTCCCCACACTGAACAACAGTAATTTAGGTGTGTTAAAAAAGTGCAGTTAGAGAATAACAACCTCTCTTTAACTGGGAGGTTCTTTTTTATTTCTTGTAAAGTATGCAGGTTGAAAATTATCGTTTTGCAAGTTTTATCAACTTGCTCTGTCCAGCATAAAGATTCATCTATTGTTACCCCAAGAACCTTTTCACTTTTTGAATTTTCTAAATAATCGTTATCAATTTTGAATTTAAGGGTATTATCTAAATTCATTCTTTTCTGTCTTGTGCACAGAAGCTAGATTTTGTTTTCGTTTTGTTGAAAAACATTCTGTTTCTTGTGTACCAATTTGTAACGTTCTTCAAGTCTTGATTCAACATCCATACATACATACAGACATCCATCCATACATACATACATACATACATACATACATACATACAAACATACTTACATACATACATACATACATACATACATACATACATACATACATACATACACATGTATGTGGAGAGAGAGTATGTTATAAAGTTAGCTGGCAAGTGCAAATAGGGACTTCCCGAGAAGTTTCCCACATTCAGCAAAGCTAATACGTACAATAAATCATTAAGATAACAACCGGTCAGTTATATCCAAACAATACAATTACATGGGTGTAAACTATTTAACGACATCATATAAACGAGATCATTACCATACAATTGGAGGGGTCCATAAACCATTTCATAACACGCCACTGACGAGACATTTGTCCTAGTTATTGATATGAGTTCTATTAGTCTATAATAGTGCTCAGTGCAAACAGGATTTGCCAGACAGACAGGAAACTATACAGAAATTAGTTGCAGATTACTATCAAATAACGTCTGAACCACGAGTGATATATGGCGATATTGTTCTTTATAAGTCCTCCCTCTGTGTAGATATAGTGAGTCAAGGTCTGTGTTTGGTCAATATAGATAGATGTATTCGTAATACCATCATTTATATTGATTTTCATTTTTATTTCTGTAAGTGACTCTTGTTCATACACATAACAAAATGGTCATTCGGCGTAGCTATTACAGAGTAATTACGAAAGTGCAATACTGATTACTTGTGGTAATTTAATTGAGAGTATTTCCTATATCATACGGTTAAAGTTTTTGAATATCATTTAGAAAGGAAACAAACTGAAACAAGGGAACGAACATAATTGGAACGAATATAATGCAACGATACATATGAAAGAACTAGTACACACTGACACCCACACACACACACAGCCACCCACACACACATAAATATATATTATATATATATATATATATATATATATATATATATATATATATATATATATATATATATATATATATATATATATATATATATATATATATATATATATATATATATATATTATATATATATATATATATATTATTTATATATATATATATATAAATATATATATATATATATATATATATATATATATATATATATATATATATATATATATATATATATATATATATATATATATATATATATATATATATATATATATATTTAGAGAGAGAGAGAGAGAGAGAGAGAGAGAGAGAGAGAGAGAGAGAGAGAGAGAGAGAGAGAGAGAGAGAGAGAGAGAGAGAGCGTTAGTGTTCCTCCAGTTAGTGTGTTCTCGGTTTATAATATTTTTGACAACACTTTAGGAATGAAGAATCTTGTTACAAGAAATATAAAGGAGAGTTACATTTTCCCCAGCTATGCTGTTGTCTGAAATATCCCACCCAAATGGTCATGCTGCTTTTCGTCAATGCATACATTAACGACTGCTATGCTAAACTGTAATTTCGCCAGCAAATTCCTGATGCCAAATCGCGATAGGGAACTGAGTAGACTGTCTTTGGAAATAAAAGTTCGTTTTATTACAATCATGTGATATAGAATATTACACATCAAATCGGGGACATTATTCCGACAGTGAATTTGCTTATCTATCATTTAAGCTTTTTGAATGATTACTCTTACTTGTGTATTCCTCCTTGAAATGATTTGATAATCTCTAGGTAACTATTGTTCCCACACATGCATATATGTGTGTGTGGCATTATACGAGATAATGGTTGCATTTCACAAAAACGAAGCTAACTAAAGCGCAGCACAGCTTTATAACCGACCCCAGCTACTCATAAGCTATTATCCTGTATTACTGGTTTGTCAGCTGAACGAATAATGATAGTTTTGATATACAAGCGGCTGGGTCTTGTCGTAGTGGTAGACCAATACATTTGCGCCAATTGGTCTGAAGGCCATAGCACTATACATATCACCATGCATGTATTCGGGGAAAGCAGGCCTTCCACGCCATACTGTGGCTCAGTCGTGTCTGACTAGTTTTAAGTTGTGGAATTTTGAATCAATATCATCATCACGTTTTGCCATCTTTAGGCTTATTTATAAAAAAATGTTCGTTGTAAGTGGTGGAGGAAACCGGTGTACCAGGCATAAACTGGTTCTAGGACAATATCCCCCCGGACAATATCCCCCCGGACAATATCCCCCGGACAATATCCCCCCGGACAAAATCCCCCAGGACAAAACCCCCCCGGACAAATTCCCCAGTTCCAATATCCCCCCGGACAATATCCCTCCAGATGACATCTCTAGTAAAACTTGTGTTAGAATTATTTTTTTTAATTCCAGTGTTTTGAATTATCCTAAAACATGTGTTAGTAAAAAAAATATTTTTCTTTGAAAAAAATTCCAGTGTTTTAAATTATCCTAAAACATGTGTTAGTAAAAAAAAATGTTTTAAAAAAAAAGTTTAAAAAAAAGTTTTTAATTTAAAAAAAAGTTTTATACTGACACATATTTAAGGATAATTTAAAACACTGGAATTGATTTTATTATTTTTTTAAAATTTTTACTATCACATGTTTTAGGATAATTCAAAACACTGGATTTTTCTTTTTTAAATATAAATTTTTTTAACACTGGATTTCTTTTTAATTTAAAAAAAAAAATGTTATTATCACATGTTTTAGGATAATTTAAAACACTGGAATTTAAAAAAAAAAAGATTTTTACTAACACATGTTTTAGGATAATTCAAAACACTGGAATTTAAAATTTTTTTTTTAACTAACACAAGTTTTACTAGAGATATCATCCGGGGGGATATTGTCCGGGGGGATTTTGTCCGGGGGGGTTTTGTCCTGGGGGGATATTGTCCGGGGGGATATTGTCCTGATACCCATAAACTGCACCCTAATCCCAAGTCACTAGCTGCTTTTTCACATGCACCAGCCCAAATTCGAACCTGGGCAGTGGTGAGAGACAGCTAGCAGTCAGTGGTAACGTCTTAGGCCACCCGTTCATTAGGGCGCTCAGGTTAGTCAGCGTTTTTCCACGGCAACTCCTGCTTTCTCAAAATATAATGATGTTTCGTTACGATCTAGTCATATATAGCTTAGAATTCATGATAAACACAAATTGAAATGCGTCAATCCGATATGCTTTGTCTAATTTGCCTGTTTGTCATATAGATGGGCGACCGTAAACGACCGTTAAATGAAATAGTTTGCTGAAAGTCACAAAAGAGGATCACAACACCCGAACGCCTTAAACAACTACATACTTTTCAGGATTTTAATTTTGTAAATTTTCTCTTTATGAATAGAAGATTCCCTACACGAAAATACCACGGGCATACTAAGCAAAACCACTTCCATATGGCGCAAACCAATGGCGTTTGTGTGTAAAATAAAAGGATAACTTTCAGATTGCACAAAAAAAGACCGGGCGTCCATCCCTACATTAAAACCAATCCCGTCTAGAGACGTACACTAAACGACATCATTTGTGAAATTGGGACATGTGCCCAGACGCCCACATAAACAGATAAAGCAAAAATGTACAGAAATATTTATCACATTACAAATCGAATATATCTATCGAATATATATACAAAAACGTATTTGATGCGGACGTACCAGTACCTTTCAAGTATTAGTAAATTATTTGCGTGTTAAACATTATAAGCCTATGTGGCTGGCCAGATTTATAGTAATCATTCATTGCACGTAATGATTGTCATTATCTGTATTGGAAAATAAACTATTTATTAGCCACAACTGCTTCATGGATGACACATTAGTAAAGGGGGGCAAAGTAACAACTCTGAAAGTGCAGGTACAAAAGGTTTAATAAATCATACGTGTTACATTGTTACATTGCGGATAGTAAACACGGGCGACTATATAGTAAATAGTAAACACGCGCGTGGGCGGTGCCACACACGCCACAAATTGGAGCAATCTCAGCAATAGAGAGGTTGGGCTATCCCGTTTCCGACATCGAGATCGGGTTAGCATATCACCCTGTATGCCGTTCCCGATTTCGATGTTGGAACATCGTATCCAAGGTTGGGCTATGCCGTCCGGATAAGTATCTGTCAATAGATGTCTAAAATGTAGTTGTCGAATTTGTCAATAGATGTCGTCATTGTATTTCAGCATAAATTTAGCTTGAAGCTACGACGTTCAATACTTACGTGATACAGCCAGTGTATCTCGGGTATTGAGAACGCCGCAGAGTCGAGCTATGTGGGAAACGATGACGTCAACACATTCTATGGTGACGTCGTCGTCGCCTATCCCGATCTCGTGTGGTCTAAGGCGCCACCACTGACTGCACGCTGTCTCTCACCACTGCCTGGGTTCGAATCCCAGCCTGGGCATGTGGGAAAGTTGCCAGTGACTTGGGGCTTGGCGGTGGTTTTCGCCGGGTACTCCGGTTTCCTCCATTACTTACAACTGGCTAGTCACGAATTAGCCACAATTTGCTTAAATATGACGAAAAACCAAATTCCAAATTCCAGCATCGTACAATCGCCATCACCTCCCTCAAGGTCTCCTCTGGTATGGCTATGGCCATGGCGACGGAATCAAATTTGATCCCTAGCGTAACCACGCATTGTGCCGGTGTGCACCGTTTGTGGGTTGCCTCGTTCAGGCCCAACTCCTGCATTTTAAATCCCCTGTAAGGCGTTAAGTGCATCCCATGCCTGATGCATCAGCTCCCCCGTAGTTGTCTACAGTGCCAACATTTAAATTCTGCACTAAATGCTTGGGCAGCCCGGGCATAATACACGACAGCACGACCGATTGGCACTCAGTTTCCTGGGCAAGGATGCATGGATGACCTCACAACTGAACATAGTATTTCATCCCAAGCTACGTGGGTCATTGGTGTGCTTGGCTTATTTTTTGACATGTTATCCATGGCTGTTTTAAAAACAGGCATTGACAGACGGGCTATTGGTGCAAGAATTAAATGTCTGTACTGTAGGTATGGACGTGATATGAATCCCTGCTTGCCGTGCACGAAGCAGACTCCCTCGGATGTGCATTGCATGTGAATTGCAGCCTGTATTACCAAACAGAATGAACTTAGAGGCTGTATTAGAGTGGTAATGTAGCATGATTAATCATTGATGTATATACCTGCCCTTCGAAAACAGAAACAAACATTTCTCATATTTGAGATGGTGAGTACAGTGCCGACATTTAATTCCTGCACTAAATGCCTGGGCCGTCCGGGCATACTACACGACCGCACGCCCGATTGACACCCAGTTTCATGGACATGGATGCATGAATTACCTCCAAATTGAACGAAGATTTTATTAGCAAACTACGTTAAGGTCATTGATGTGCTTGGATCATTTTTTGACATGTTATCCACGGGTTTTGTACCACCAGGCACTGACAGACGTCCGGTCGACTGGTGCAGGAACTAAATGTCTGTACTGTATATTCATCTAAACAAATAGGACTACCATATTCAAGAATAGTAGAAGGCACAGGAATCAAACCGAGTCAAGCTTGTACAGAGGTGGCTTTTCAAAGGGCATGAATTTTTCAGCTGGTGCCTACATAGGCAGGTTTTGCCCTTGATCAAATGGTATCTAAACGGTTCAATAGTAGTTAAGGACATGTTGCGTAATCTCTTCCAGTTTTATTGCTTGATATTGCAGCATAACTGAGGCAGTGTTTTTTTTTCTTTTATGCTATTATGTATTAAAGGTGTTGTTAATGTACCAATGGAAATGAAAGAACTACTGAGCATGTGAAGTCACTTCCTGTGATTTCATAATTCTTGTCACTGATACAAGGAGTTAGTGGGTATTTTCAATTTCTAGTGCGAACCTTAATATGCAATCAATGACGAGTTAGTATGGTGGTTGTATTTTCTGTCTTTAAAACATGACAAAACAGAAAATGCAACTACTTCAGGAATAATGCACTAGCCTGTCAGCCTTACACTCTTGACTCGACCCGCGTTATATGATGTCATTATACATCATGTAGGAATTAAGTTTGTCATTGAAAGTCTTCATCATCTTACTTATTATTCCTGTGAAGTAATTCTACAGAAATATTGAGGAGCCCACAAATGCTGTGTCTTTTCTCTACGTTATATCCTAAAGCTTAAAATTACCTTATTACCTTATTTCTACATGCACATTTGGTAAAATGCACAAGCAATACGTAAAATAAGGATGCATAATAGGGTAAACGTTTACAATAGTTGATCTCAATATAGTTAACTATAAAGAAAAATAGATAATACCAAGTAGAGCATAGTTTACACAAGCAAAGGAGTATCATTGCTTAAAAGCAACACAATGAACAACTAAATTAGTATGAAGCATTATAGACTTCAACGGTAATAAGAACAGGGAGTAAGAATGTCCAAAAGCTAGCGCCAGCATCACAAAGGGAAACAGAATATGACAGTATTCCTGGATAGAAGAGCTTCCCTGGCAGTAAACCATGCAATCATCATATCTCTACCATCGGCGCCCTCTATATTTTTGCAATAATCTATCTATGTCATATTATTTTAATTTCCCAATTCTCGTGGCATGCTGAAGGACAAAGCGGTTCTCTAACAAGCAAGCTATAGGAACAAAAAGTAAGTTAGGACTGCATTCTTAATATACGTGTGTTAATAGATTTTCCAAAAAACAGAACATGTAAATGTAAATACTCTGTAATTCTCTGCGCATGAGTTACAACCAAACATTATAGTGATTCACCACAAACGTAACAAACCCAGTTATGTAGTAATAAATGCCACAAATGTAGTAAAAGATTAATCACGAATGAAGCATACATATTATGTAGTACAAAATACCATAAATCTAGTAACTCTGCCAATCCTCACCTTCCCACAAGTGTAGCAAAAAATATCACAAATGTAGTAACCAGTCCAGGTATGATTGACCTTGTTAGAAAGAGATTGCAGAAAATACCTGTTTTGCAATGTCAGCATAGTAAAATTATATAGGTGTGTGTGTGTGTGTGTGTGTGTGTGTGTGTGTAATCAAGTTTTCTTTATCCTAAGGGATTTGAAAAAAAATACTCAAAACCAAGGCATCTTACTTATGCTTTTGCCCAGAGATGTAACAACAATGTGATTGCCCCATTACATCTTTTTTCATTATAGGTACTGGGTCATTATCCATGATTTTCATGAAACTTTTCATGAAACTTAAAACCTCATGTTCAAACCTTTAGTTCAATATTTAACAAGTTCATTGTAAAAAGGATTATCCCTGTGAGTATACCCAATTTGTGACATTTATCCAAGCAGACATTTCATTCTAAAGGGGCTTCACACTGACTAGAACACCGAGCGGAACACACCAGGAAACAGCAAGGATTGAGATTCTTTTTCAGTTCTTATGAAAGGTCTGCATGGTTCTTGTTCGTCATCGAACATTGTTGGATGTTCTTGGTATGTTCTGGAACATCCATTTAGTTTTGAAATGTTCAAAACCTTCTTGGATATTCCTGGATCACGTCTTCCATAAATAAAATCATAGAACAGTTGTAACACCAACTCGTTAATGTTGCATTCTTGTTGATTCTGGTTAATTCCTCGCTGTTCTTGGGTAAATATTATTTCATAAATGCGTTGTACATTACTGTGTGGCACCATGCTCGCCTTAATAAAGTTATGGGGATGTGCAGATCTGTCTGTGTATACCATGCTATTAAGAAACACTTGAACCTCTTTGGATTTGAACGCTCTGCTCTTTCTTTTCCTCTTTTCCGTCTGTCACCTAGAATTGATATGGCTTTATCATTATTCTTAAACAGTGACAAAGTGACCACTTTTTGCAAAAACTTTATTGCAATGAATTATGTGCCTTTAAGGCCTCATTCATTTAATCCCACTGCCACGGCGATGGAGGTCTGCATAGCATTAGCGAAAGTCCCAACAGAAAAAAATAAATATGGGCCAGAACAGGGCTGAGGCCGTCGTATACCAAACCATTGCTGCTATACGTACAGTGATGAGCGGAAGATAGGTGTCATCTCATATACCCCTGTTATAAATGTCCCAGCAGCTAAAACACCTTGCTAATAACGTTTAGAAAGGGTCCAAATGAGTATTTGCCAAAAATCAATACAACTAGATTCACTTCCCTGCATGGCTTTGTACTGTTTCCTGTGTTATCTTTCAGCCTATATATGGAGATTTGAATCATATGCTAAAAATCAATTGTTTATACAGTTGTTAAAGGCTTTGTTAAAAGAACCCCATTGAGAAGTGAAAACATGCTTTCCTACATGTAGATGCATAATATGCATGCACACTACTGACTTAGGCATATAATTGTCAACAAAGCTTGTCTGCCAAATCGATTTGTCTAAAACTATTCTATCTCCTTAAATCATGACCAGCCAGTATTGAGTGTCCAAACGATAGAATCCAGATTCAAGTCATTTTACTAACTAAAGGTGTGGACATATACATGTATATATATATATATATATATGTATATATATATATATATATATATATATATATATATATATATATATATATATATATATATATATATATATATATATATATATATATATATATATATATATATATATATGCATGCATGCATGCATGCATGCATGCATGCATGCATACATACATACATACATACATACATACATACATACATACATACATACATACATACATACATACATACATATATATATATATATATATATTGTTAATGGGTCTATGGTAATATAGTTATAATTTTTTTTCTTACAAACCGAACAAATAACTGTACATCATCTACAGGCTGACTTAGCCTTTGATTTTCTATCCTTAACACATGTTTTATTTCAATTGCTTTTATTCATAAGCCATGCCAAAATAAATCCCACACATTAGGTCTTAATTGCAATTTGTCGTTGAATCTCTGGTATCCTTTTGTTATCAAATAGCATTTGGGAAAGGGGGCTGGTTAGCGTAGAACAATTGTTCCCCGGGCAATCCAGAATCATGGCTGCATTTAACAGTTTTCCAGTGCTGCAAACTTAAAATGAGGTCACATGGGCAGCAAATGTTGTCCCCTTAATCAGTACATAATTTGGAAGGAACCAGTCAACATGACTTAGATATTATATAATGAATTGCCTATTGTAAAGAAAGATTAACTCTTAATAGAAGCAGGTAGCAAGTCTGTTTAATGTTTATCTATTCAAAATGGTTTATCTATTTACCTTTGACTTTGCTTCTATTTCACTTGACCTCTAACTACTTGGAACCTGTCTAGATTGAACACCAGTCTACATTGAACACTTTCATTTCCTGTGAGTGTTCAATGTAGACAGGTTCCACTGTATAAGATTGTAAGCCATATAAGACTGTATCTGCCATGTCACAATGTTTGACATGAGGCAACCCAAGCTCCATAGGCTTCATTTTTGAACCTGTGGTAACCGCCTCTCGGAGGTGATTCTCAAATCCATCTATGACCCCCTGGTGCGTGGATCAACTCGGGTCAAACGGCCAGCTAACCCGCTTACGGTTACCAATAAAAATGGTCGAACTACACCCTGATGAGACTACACTGTGGTTAGCAACCAAAATAAATTGAAATGATTAGAATTAATTATGAGTATTGTATTGTATATTCATTGACTGTAACTTTTGTTACAAAATCAAACTCGAATACATAATATAAGGTATGAGGAAAATAAATACATAAAGAAAAAATATACCACCCTCCCCCATCTTTTCATTACAGGTGGTTTAATATCTTATTTATCAATGGTGTATCTGTTTTGCAATCTGTTTGAACTACTGATACATAGGTTAGTTAGCCATAAGTGCGTGGTCGTAGGGGTATCTGGGTGTTCAGATCATTTCATTACAGCCGGTTATAATAACCCACATAATATCTTTATTATCAAGTAGTTTCTTTTGAATGAAAACTTTCAAAGAAACTGATTGCTTATCTTATAAATTTAGAAAATCATTGGATAAGGAAAAGGGCTCTTACTTTTGATTTGTGTTGGTGGATAGAAACCATTATGTCCTAATTGCTATGAAATACACATGTGCTGATCACTTAGAAGAAATGGTAACACCCGTGAGTCAGTAAGCCGGCCCTCTTGGGAATTGAGTCTAGACAGGGCCGGATTACTATATTATTAGTATATTATTTTACTTCCTGTCACCAAGATGATGATTTAGAGTCTGCAAATGCATCTTAGAAGGGTGGCCTGAACATATGACTGAAATCTACTAGTTTGTTGTTAATAAACCTTGTTAAGGAGAACTGTTATGGCCGGGGAGAGCTTATACCAAACCTTCTTAAAAAAATGTTGATTTGGCTGTCAATTTCCCTAGGTTTATCTACACCCCTATAATAATCCAATCCTACTATTAGGTACAAGAGTCAATTTGAGTTTTAATTGTACAAAGACATATCTATTTAGTAAATTCAAATGCTACAAAACAATGCCAGCTAGGTCACTCAGTTCATAGCTGATAGTGATAGCCCCTGCAATTACTTTAAGTAGTTATTTCGGTTGCAATAAAAACTCTGATTGGTAGTAGAGTAGTGTTTGAGTACAAACAAATGAATGCATTTTTGACCATACATTGTTTGTCTGCGGCTTAAATCATTGTGTAGGTTTAATCATATATATTGAAATGACTTCTTGCTGTGCAAACAAATATAATTCTGTGTGCATTCTTTCTGCTCCTTAGGCATGGCTGTCATCCACTAAATTCTGCTTGAATGCAAAAATTGTTGGCACTGCATTTCTTTTCAACTTTTTTCTTAATATCCCATTAGTCTTGCCTGCATATCATCCAAGAAGCAGGATGCCTTAAAGTGGTCCTCACATACTCTTTTAAATATAAAGCAACTTTGAAGTTCCTGACACTCCATCCAGTACCAATGTTGTGGAGCAATTGTGCTGCTAAATTCCTTTTTTCTGGATGTATATTCGGATCAGGGATTGTATAAAATGTTCTTTTGTCACTAAGATTCCTGTCAGTCATATTATTACATCCATATACTGCACACAACACCATGATTCATGAATTTCCCAACATGAGTAGGAGAACTGCACTGACTGTAGCTTTCAGGCACCAGAGCAGAGCAGTGCCTGTGGTGCTAAACATATGACATATAGGTCATGTGACCTACACAAAATGGACGCCCTATGGCTTTGGCCAGGAAGCCCCTGGCTTCACAGAAAATTGCAATTTCCTCTTTAACAGGTACTAGGAATGGATTTGTGAGTTGGGCAATTAACACATACTATATGGCACTACACATTTAGCACAAGTTATCCAAATGGTGCATTTGCCCTTTAAGTAGGAGACCAATGCTTGGTAACCTGTCTGACTACTACACCATTAACACACTTGAGCTCGCAGGTAATACAACTAATGCATATGGCCCCAAAACATATACATTTATAATTTTGCTTGATTTGGTGCATATCCGTATTCAATACCCATTTACCAGTAAGGTTGGTTCAATTTTGATTTGTTATGATGTCATCTTTATTAATATTTCATATGCAAGCCATACACATACTACTACCACTAATACCTCTATTGGTTGTGGTGGGAATGGTTCTGCCACTAAAACTGCTGCTACTACTACATGACTATACTGTTCTCTATCATGCCCGGTTATTCGATGTACAGCATTTCTTCACTTCCTATGATGGCGGGACAGAATCACACGGCAGCAAAAGTACATCATTCTCCCTTCGAGTAGTCCGGCGTGGTCTTTCAGTTGCAAAAGTATATAGACAGCCTTGCACAATACCACATGCTTATGTAGCCACCATAACAACCTGCTAATTATAATTCAGGATATCGGTCTCATCACAGAAAACTTATGATTCAGTAGTATTCGTCTCTAGGTGTGGATGGTTGGTAGTTTTCCTCATGTTCTTTGTGCTTCCTGCACCATTAAGAAATTGCTGGTCATGATTTAGCGCTGGTATGGCATAAACAGATTGAGAGGTAAACCACCACATTTCCGTCCGTTAGGTCAGAGGTACCAAGAGTCAGCCAGAATGGAATTATGTTTATATCTGTTTATAACAGAACAATAAGAAATGTGTTTGTATACAAATGTATATAGAGCTAACATAGGTGACCCACTAGAAGGTTCTACTGATAGGAGCTTCATTTAGTCAATATGGCTATTGCGCTTAGTCTGTGTGTTTATTGACTGTCAGGCATACGTGGAAATCATATATTATGTAAAAACTATGATTGAAAACGAAAACCTGAATAAACATAATTAGTGACATTGCGTTTAATATACACAAAGTGGGTTAATGAGGTTTTCAGTAAAGATCATACATAATTAACAAACTATGATTAAAAGACAAAGCTGTGTATATAGAAAATATGAGGTCACTATTCATCCAGAAAGTAGTTGGAATCAGGTATGCAGTGAAAATCATACATAAACTACAAATTATGATCCATAAAATGAAAAGTATGTATGGTCCAATGAATAGGGCATGACCAGCCTCTTGTGTACAGGTTTATAATTAGATCAGGAACCAGGTATTGTCCATGGATACCCGGCTAGGAACTTAACAGATTCAGGTTCTGGGACAGTCCCTCTCTCTGCTCAGTCCGGGTATCACTGACTTATTACTGTAGAATGGCTATTTTGTTCGTGTGACAATTTTCCCTAATTTCTCATTTTGGGGTGTTTCCGTTTCTAGTATTTCCAAAAAGAGGACATATTTTTTTTCCGTTTTTTAATTTTCCCGTTTTATGTAGACCTTTAGTATACCAGAGAGTAAATATTAATGGGTACCTGCACGTGCATGGCCTTAATTGCAGCAACGCACGTGGCGATGGGACTATAGCCAGTCCAGAGAGGCGTCTAGAAATCGATCAACTGCAATGTAATCTGTGAAGTGGCACATGGTTGAGTAGCTGTCACAGCATGATCAGTGGTCATCCAGTGCAATTAGCGATTGTTCCCCGCCACATTGCAATGAGTGATGACTACTACCACTCTGAGTCAAAATGGTCAGGCTGGGCCAGTCTATTTAACTAAGGTCAGAATTTTCCGTGTTTAATAAGTCCGGACATGAACTGTAAAGATTTTCCCTGTGTTACTTATTCCTGTTTGATAGCTTTAGGGGAAAAAACAGGAAAATAAAACACATTAAAATTAGCCATTCTACAGTATTCATTCATTAATATATAGAGGGTTAGGTTGGATCATCGCTTGATTAATATAAGAGGGTGTACAAGGGATCTACAGAATATATAATATGCAAAGATAATAACTAGAATTCATAACTATTTAATGTGTAATAACAATTCAAAAGGGTTTACTAACACTGAATATATATGTATATGTAGTAATGCACGCGTGCATATGTATGTATAGCTACTTATCTAGTTATCTTCGCTTTCCTGACTGCTTGCCGGAAAACCTAGCATCGGCCCTTTATTGGATCATTATGGGAGGACTTAGGCTGTCTCGTACATTAAGTCAGGTGAGTTCAACAAATAGGCAAATGGGTTAGTTCATACATACAAATTTTCTACCACACACAGACACACACACGCACATACATGTATGTATATATATATATATATATATATATATATATATATATATATATATATATATATATATATATATATATATATATATATATATATATATACATATATATATATATATATATATATATATATATATATATATATGTATATATATATATATGTATATATATATATATATATATATATATATGTATATATATAATAACTAACTCATCCTGGGATGAGCCAGGATTACGAATTAGCATGAAAGGGAAAGCCAGACCTCCCTGTTACTGCTACCTTTCGGACACTGGTGACACAACAGGTGCTCAGAAGATGCAACAAACCAGCATAACGCTGGAAAGATGGATGCCCTATTATGGCTGTCTCAGGCCTGTTACTTGCGGACTTCTGTAAGCCATAACTGGGTAGTGCTGAAGAGAGCAGATTTCGGGAATGTCTTATTTGAAAGGCGACATTATAGGCTGAACCTTAACTATTCTGATGGTGCATTTGCCTTTTAACTTATCTAGTCTCTGCCGTTCTGTCCTTCTCCGCTCAGTGAATAGGACTGCTCTCGACAGACTGTAGGTCCTACCTATAGTGAGCTACATATGTGTCAACCACGTCTGCTTCATACCCATGTTTTCTCCTCCATTCTAGCCTCTAGTTGTACCTCTCTTACCATCTGTGTGTTTCCTCTTTTTCTACCGTTATTTGGCCTAGTCTTTTCTGATGACATATCTTACTGGGGTATGTTACAAATTGGAACTCGGCCTGAGCAATTTCCCTATTTTCTGTTATCTAAGTAAGGGAACAGAACAGTTCTCCCCTGCTCTGGCTAAGCACTCTTACAATGGTCCATCACTTGGAATGTTTAACCTTCATTCTTTGGGGCGGACGCTCTCCTAATTACATGGTAACAAAGATATGTGACTAAGGGATAAATCAAACATAATGGACAAATTATGATTAATAACGGAAAGCTGTGTATACAGAGTGAGGTATTCATCAACAGAGTGGTTAGAATCTATGCACCTATATAATTATATTATGATAATATATAACCATTTTCATGTTGAATTTTCGAATATGTTTTGAACATTGACAAAACTTGGATATGTATGAAGCATGATACAGCATACATATTTGGTTGTAAAATTCAATATCGCTATCTCTGATTTCCTGAATGAAAATGAGTGAAATGGGTAGTTCCATTATCTGCAGACTCTATTGTGATCAGTGTATTGCAGTACTTATGCCCTCCCAACATTAAATAGTCAATATTGCCATAGCGACATTTATAATGTTGTTCAAGTTTAGTGTAAATACGGTGGCATAATATTTTTGAAATACTGGTGTAGCGGATGGCTACAGGATAATGCTCCTCAAAGTAAGATTCTTCACAGGAATATGCTATTTAGGATGGCTGGTAATTTCATCCCATGGGCAAGATGTAAGTAAAACAAACTGAATGGATATTCAATTAAATATCATATCAAAGATATTTGTAATACCAATACCAATAGTTTAAAGACATTTTGAAAGTTGCCGTTTGGTGGCACGCTGTAAGGACTCATTTAGTAATTTTCTCAATCAATTCTTTAGTCTCATTTTTTCAAAATATAACATTTTCCATACTTTAGCAAATATCGTTCATTGAAATCTCATTCTTTTATAGATTTTATGCACTAAACCATGAAATGATAACCATACTAGATAATTTGACATGGTACCTGTCTCTGTAGTTGGGGTATTTAGATAACCAATGTAATATAGTGACTGCTTTCCCTCTTATTTAGCATTATATAGCCTCCACTACAGTTGGGAGTTTTACCTTTAATACAACAAGTTAACGTTTGGTAGCACGTTATAAGAACTTTTGAAAATATCATTTAATAATTTTCTCAGTTAATCCTTTAGTCTCATTTTTCAAAATTGAACATTTTCCATACTTTTAGCAAATATCGTTTATTGAAACCTCATTCTTTTATAGATTATATGAACTAAACCATGAAATGATAACCATAATAGATAATTTGATAGGATACCTGTCTCTGTAGTTTGAGTATTTAGATATTTAGTGTAATAATGTCTGCTTTCCCTCGTATTTAACATTGTAAAGCTTACACTTAAATTCTGGGAAATATATAATTCTCATTATCTGAACGTAAAGATGGCGCAAATTACCCTTACAGGTGAAGATGGCAACTTTCTCAAGGAAGAGTTCCTGGCCTGATGGACATTCTGAGGTAGAGAGCATGGCTGTCATTAGGTGTGCCGCTAAATGCCTATCAGTTCCAACTTGCGAGGCTTTGACATATGACGAAGACGATCATCTTTGCGTCCTTCACAATACCCTGCGGGAAATGGATCAATACGTGACCGCAAGGAAACCCCATGGAAAATACGTCCAAATGGTGAGTTCAACTAATCGGCAAACTTGTTAGTTCGGTCATACAAATTTTCTACCGCACACACACGCACACACACACATATATATATATATATATATATATATATATATATATATATATATATATATATATATATATATATATATATATATATATATATATATATACATATATATATATTTATCATCAGCTCCACCCTGATAATAGCAGCTGATTGGTCAATTTCTTGGGTGTACTGGACTGTACAGTGTTGGGGTACTAACATTGCTGTTCAATAATTGTCAATGTTAGTATCCCAATAAGTGTTTTATTCCAATTCTAAATGTTTCATCAAAAGAAAAAAATAATAAAAAAAAAATTCAATAAAATAAGTGAATAAAAAAAACAAAATAAGTAAATAGATAAAGAAAAAAAATAATGATAGTAAAAATTAAAAAAAAAATTAAAGAATTGTTTTTTTTTTAGTTAAAAGAACAATTCAGTATTGAGCCACTGGATGGCGCCATACATATTGCATTAAAACAAAGCTAATCTAACCATTTTAAAAGTGTTAAGGGGTGGGAGTGGGGAGAATGATCAACATGAAATATCTAGAATGTTTATATTATGAAAATTATACTCGGATTGCAAAATGTAGTCAGTCTAACAATATAGAAAGCACAGTATTGAAAGTGTTTTTAATACAAGGTGGCCACAATTACTAGCTTTGTTTGTAAGTACAGCAAGCATGTATGTGTGTATACTGGTTTCTCACACCAGAGCTTTCTAGGTCACTGGATCTGACCGATCTGGTCTGTTGGCCATGACAACCAGCCTTAAAATAGCAACAGACACACGCAAGCATATATATCTAGTACTACTTGCAATTGAGGGTCTTCCCTGCTACCTGCTATACCAGCTGCTAACCAGTGGTAGTCCCTTTAATGAAATAGAATGTCCTTAGTCAAGTAGTAGAAGCGCCACCTATTGAATATTATAGTAACA
>OZ012695.1:25435248-25459367 GCA_963942565.1 Maea johnstoni | reverse complement strand
ATATATATATATATATATATATATATATATATATATATATATATATATATATATATATATATATATATATATATATATATATATATATATATATATATATATATATATATATATATATATGTATATATATATATATATGTATATATATATATATATATATATATATATATATATATATATATATATGTATATATATAAATACATAAATATATATATATATATATGTATATATATATATATATATATATATATATATATATATATATATATATATATATATATATATATATATATATACATATATATGTATATATATACAGAGAGAGAGAGAGAGAGAGAGAGAGAGAGAGAGAGAGAGAGAGAGAGAGAGAGCGTTAGTGTTCCTCCAGTTAGTGTATTCTCGGTGTATAATATGTTTGACAACACTTTAGGAATGAAGAATCTTATTACAAGAAATATAAAGGAGAGTTACATTTTCCCCAGCTATGCTGTTGTCTGAAACATCCCACCCAAATGATCATGCTGCTTTTCGTCAATGCATACATTAACGACTGCTATGCTAAACTGTCATTTCGCCAGCAAATGTCTGATGCCAAATCGCGATAGGGAACTGAGTAGACTGTCTATGGAAATAAAAGTTCGTTTTATTATAATCATGTGACATAGAATATTACACCTCTAATCGGGGACATTATTCCGACTGTGAATTTGCTTATCTATCATTTAAGCTTTTTGAATGATTACTCCTACTTGTGTATTCCTCCTTGAAATGACTTGATAATCTCTAGTTAATTATTGTCCCCACACATGCATATATGTGTGTGTGGCATTATACGAGATAATAGTTGTGGACCAAGAGCCCGGGCACTTTTATTTAACCGTCTGAGGCCAAAAGGTTTGAGGGTGGTTCCTAGACCAAAATTTTGTGCTGAATCTGAAAATCTATTTCTTACAAACGGCAGGTGGTGGGTGCGGCGGGAAATCAGCATTTTTGGGTGATTTTGGCACTTTTTTGTATGTTAATTTGCATAATGTCTCACATTATCAGATCAGTGTCAGATCATGACAAATATGGTATCATATTGAAGCTCTCAACCGTGGGAGTTCATTCATGTGTAGATTTGGTGGTTTCAGTGGTTGCCATGGCAACGGGAGCCACAAATTAAGCAAAAACAGAGGAAAAATGGGCATTTTTTGTAATTTGTGTGTTACCTAAGTGTCATTCACCCCCAGTCAATAGACCCAAGGGCTTCAGTATGGTTATTAAAAACTTCCCTGATCTTTTCTTGATCAATTCATGCCAATTATAGTTAACTAAAATATTTTGGGCCTGAAGTACAGGTCTTTGAAAATGGTGATACCGCAAATGAGGTGTCTATCGACAATATGGCTTGAAGTGGGGCATTTTATCAGATCAGTGTCAGATCGTGGCAAATATGGTATCAAATTGAAGCTCTAAACCGTGGGGGTTCATTCATGTATAGTTATAGTAGTTTCAGTGGTTGCCATGGCAACGGGAGTCAAGAATTTTTAAAAAAGAGGAAAAATTGACATTTTCGTAATTTGTGTGATACTTAAGTGTCATTTACCCCCAGTGGACATACCCAAGGGCTTCAGTATGGTTATTGGGAACTTCCTTCATCTTTTTTCTTAATCAATTTATACCAATATTTTTTTATATGACTAACATATTTGTGGTCGGAAGTACAGGCCTTTGAAAATGGTGATAACTCAAATGCAGTGTCTATTGACATTATGGCTTAAAATGAGTCATTTTATCAGATCCGTGTTAAATCATGGCAAATGTGGAACCAGATTGAAGCTCTTACCCTTGGTAAGTTTATTCATGTGTAGTGTGGGAATTTTTAGTAGTTGCCATGACAACAACAGTTAAGAAAATTCATTCCAATTCTATTTGACCTTTGAAAATGACAGCGACGCACGTGTTGGCTATCCATAATATGGCTTTCAGTTACTGCTGATTTATCTGTTCTCTCCTCTGAATGGATACTTCTAAAGGTATTCTGGTAGACACACTCTAAAGTCTTTCCATAAAAAGAACTATTTTTGGTTAATACCAGTATTTTAGTGTATACAAATATTAGGGATTGTCCAATTACGGTAATCGGACATGCTGATTATTCGTTCATCCAACCTCTGACTTTGGTTTTTTTAGAAGACTTGTATCTTGAATTAGCCTATTGATGGACTGAGAGATTCCACAATATAAAAGACTGCATCATCTTTAAATAAAATCGTGCATAACTGTAACAATTAAAACTAAGGGCTTCAAGTGATATTTTAAGAGCTAGCTCTTTTACAAAAATGGAGCAATTAATGATTTATATAAATGCCCCAATAAAGATTCTAGGTAGCCCCCAGACAGATTCTGAACACTACAAAAATATAGTAACTTAATGCTTGTTAGGGTGTTCAAAGTAAAATACCTGCTGCCAAATTAGATGAGGAAGCTTTGATAGACTGTTGCTGCAGTTTCTTAGCCTTGCATTATATGCACTTTATTCCTTTAAATTGAAATAATCACTTCATTGTAATTTACAACTTTGCCAAAGGTCATTGATAGTCAATGAACAAAAAGTTCCTTTATTCGACATTAGTGTCTGATTCATCCAATGATAGCCTACAGCTGACATCTTTATCCGATTCCTCTGTGCTGTCGTAAACTTGATTGCATCTGGAATCTCCTCTCCCTCAAACCAGCTAATCTTTTACTGTCTGTTTTTTACAAAATCCAACCACTCTCCAGAGGATCCATTTCAAAGGCCTGTACTTCAAATCAACAAAACAGAGTAACTAAATTGCAAAAGCGGGCAGCCCGCTTAATATTGGATGCCGATTTGTCAATTCCATCATCTGATCTATTCAAAAAGCTTAAATGGCTCCCTTTTCCTAAATATGTGGAATACAAACAGACTGTCACTGTATACAACAACCTTAATGAGTTAAAGCCCCATTATATGAACAAACCTTTCTCATATACACAAGATAACCACAGCTATGGTACTCGAAATACAACCTCCTCACTATTAGCTCTTCCAAAATGTAATAAATCAATTGGCCAAAAATGCATTTCATACTGCACTCTGGGCCCAAAGTTTGGAATGGCTTAACTGAAGCAATCAGATGTGCACCATCTCTACTTTCCTTCGAAGGTAACTGTGTCAACCTCGATACCTAAAAGCAATGTGCTGTACTACTTTGTAACCCTCAGGCTACTTGTAAACATGCCAGGGGGCCTCAGGGAAGATACTTACCACTGGACTGAGTTACCCTCTTTAAATAAAGATTTCATTATTCTGTTTATTATTATTATTATCATTATTATTATTATCATTATTGCAGATCGGCCAGGCAAGATTGATTGCTTTCTCACCTCTGCACTGATTATGTTATGTCTGTTCACATTATAATGGTAGCTTTTGGTTCCAATGCCTACATTATGATAAAGAGTGCCCTGCAAGGAGTTCGGCAAACTCATCTCTTCTCTGAATGGCAGGAATGCTGTCTTGGATTTTCTAGATCCCAGGCTTTAATTGAACTCCTTAGGGTGTGGCAAAATCAGGTCCCAGTGTCTTTGATGGAGGCCTTCTTGTAGGTATCACAGACAAAGTCCACTCTTGTTGCAAAAAGTCAAACAACTTCATTAGGATGGCTTTTGAGCCACCAGCATAGGTCAATGGAAGGTTGACCAGGCATCGCACAATTCCTAGCTGATGATTGCAAAGAAAGACATGATATGGCATGCAAAGCACATCATCCAAAGTATGAGAAACTCCGCTATTGTTATCCGGTCATATAAAGGTTTCCTCAGTAACTGTGTCAACCTGATAGCTGGCTTGTGGAAGCAATCCTGCCTGACCCATCTGTAATGGATTATCTGGAGAATGGTGGGATTTTGAAAGATGGACAGTACATCTAATTTGGCAGCAGTTGAAAATCTATCCTTTTTTAGATTTATTAATAATTTTTCATAGAACGGAAAACCCATTCTGAAGTATAAGAGTATTTTAGTTACTACAGTTACTATATTCATACCTACTAAATTACTGATAATAACCAAAAATAGTACTTTTTATGGGAAGACTTTAAACTGTGTCTAGCAGAATAGCATAAGAAGTATCCATTCAGAGGAGAAAGTAGATAAATCGAAATAACAGTAACTTAAGCCATAGCGTGGATAGCCAACACATGTGCGTCACTGTCATTTTCAAAGGACGGTATTCAGACCTAAAATATAATATAGAATTGGCATGAATTGATCAAAAGCAAGGAAGATTTAAAATAACCATACTAAAGTCTGTAGGTGCATTGACATATAGTAAATCACACTCAATTATCACAGAAATTACAAAATAATGTGAATTTTCTGTTTGTCATTAATTCTTGACTGCTGTTGCCATGGCAACCACTAAAGATTCTCATACCAGGGGAAGAGCTTCAATTTGGTACCACATTTGCCATGATCTAACACGGATCTGATAAAATGACTCATCTTAAGCCATATTGTCAATAGACACTGCATTTGAGTTATCGCCATTTTCAAAGGCCTGTACTTCAGACCACAAATATGTTAGTCATATGAAATATTGGTATAAATTGATCAAGAAAAAAGATGAAGGAAGTTTCCAATAACCATACTGAAGCCCTTGGGTGTGTCCACTGTGGGTAAATGACACTTAAGTATCACACAAATTACGAAAATGTCCATTTTTCCTCTTTTTTTTAATTCTTGACTCCCGTTGCCATGGCAACCACTGAAACTACTAAAACTATACATGAATGAACCCCCACGGTTTAGAGCTTCAATTTGATACCATATTTGCCACGACCTGACACTGATCTGATAAAATGCCCCACTTCAAGCCATATTGTCGAGAGACACCTCATTTGCGGTATCACAATTTTCAAAGACCTGTACTTCAGGCCCAAAATATTTTAGTTAACTATAATTGGCATGAATTGATCAAGAAAAGATCAGGAAAGTTTTTAATAACCATACTGAAGCCCTTGGGTCTATTGACTGGGGGTGAATGACACTTAGGTAACACACAAATTACAAAAAATGCCCATTTTTCCTCTGTTTTTGCTTAATTTGTGGCTCCCGTTGCCATGGCAACCACTGAAACCACCAAATCTACACATGAATGAACTCCCACGGTTGAGAGCTTCAATATGATACCATATTTGTCATGATCTGACACTGATCTGATAATGTGAGACATTATGCAAATTAACATACAAAAAAGTGCCAAAATCACCCAAAAATGCTGATTTCCCGCCGCACCCACCACCTGCCGTTTGTAAGAAATAGATTTTCAGATTCAGCACAAAATTCTGGTCTAGGAACCACCCTCAAACCTTTTGGCCTCAGACGGTTAAATAAAAGTGCCCGGGCTCTTGGTCCATTGGGTTTCACAAAAACGAAGCTAACTAAAGCGCAGCACTGCTTTATAACCCACCCCAGCTACTCATAAGCTATTATCCTGTATTACTGGTTTGTCAGCTAAACGAATAATGATAGTCTTGATATACAAGCGGCTGGGTCTTGTCATAGTGGTAGACCAATACATTTGCGCCAATTGGTCTGAAGGCCATAGCACTATACGTATTACCATGCATGTGTTCAGGTCTTCCATGCCATACTGTGGCTAAGGTGTGTCTGACTAGTTTTAAGTTGTGGAATTTTGAATCAATATCATCATCACGTTCTGCCATCTTTAGGCTTATTTATCAAAAAATTATCGTTGTAAGTGGTGGAGGAAACCGGTGTACCAGGCATAAACTGCAACCTAATCCCAAGTCACTAGCTGCTTTTTCGCATGCACCAGTCCACATCCGAACCCGGGCAGTGGTGAGAGACAGCTAGCAGTCAGTGATTAAGTCTTTGGCTTCTCGTTCATTAGGGCTGACCTTTAACCCTTATGCTGGTGGATAATTTGGCCAATACAAAATTATGCAAAAATCCTGACAAATGATTGAAACCCTGGCATATGGGTTCTCATCTGAGAGTACTCTAATGAATACCACCATGGCAGGGTCTTGATGGTTTTCAAAAATATTTTTGTCCTTGCACTTTGGACGAAAGTGGCCTCAGCATTGAAGAAACAGGATAATCTGATGCAACCACAGACACAACACGCCCCAAGCTTTATCCTAGCTCAGGCAGTGGTAAAGAGAGTGTCCAGCCGTCAGTGGCAACGTCATAAACCAGCTTAGGGCATATGAGAAAGTTGCTCAGGTTAGTCAACGTTTTTCCACGGGAACTCCGGCTTTCTCAAAATATGATGCTGGTTCGTTACGATCTAGTCAGATATAGCTTAGAATTCACAATAAATACAATTTGAAATGCCTCAATTCAATATGCTTTGTCTAATTTGCCTGTTTGCCATAGAGATGGGCGACTTTGCGCCATAAATAGACCGTCTACCTCATCCTTTACAATTTTCTTCCTACTGTCACCGCAGTTCATGTCGTTAAATGAAATAATTTGCTGAAAGTCACAAAAGAGTTTACACAACACCCGAACGCCTTAAACAACTACATACTTTTCAGGATTTTAATTTTGTAATTTTTCTCTTTATGAATAGAAGATTCCTTACAAGAAAACACCACGGGGGGTACTAAGGAAACCACTTCCATATGGCGCAAACCATTGGCGTTTGTGGGTAAAATAAAAGGAAAACTTTCAGATTACGCAAAAATGACCTGGCGTCCATCCCTAGATTAAGATCAAACCCGTCTAGAGATGTACGGACAAGCGTGTGACTAAACGACATCATTGGTGAATTCGGGACATGTGCCCAGCCGCCCACATAAACAGATAAAGTAAAAATGCACAGAAATATATCTACTGTATAACTGGTTAATTTGGCGTGGTCTTTAATTTGCCGTTTTTTGGCGAATGCTCATCAACGCCAAATTAATGATCGCATAAAAATATAGTTTTAGTGTCTTTTAGGGCCGCTGGGGGAGCTGCGGCTGGCAGCATAGCGTGAATTTCACCCCTTGGTGGTCGCGGCTGAAACATAGAAACATCGATGCAATAACTCCACTAAATCATTATAATATGATGCATTGGTTACTTATGAATAAGTTACCAAGGTATCATATTATAATTCGCATACTTACCTGTCCACTTTTGGGGAAACTCCTGCCAAGTTATGGAGCTTTTGATCGATCCCAAAAGCAAAATGACGCCAAAATAAATACAGGGAAAATATTTTTTTGAAAATAACGCCTACTTAAGTACACGCCAAATTAACCAGTTATACAGTATCACATTACCATTCGAATATATCTATCGAATATATCTACAAAAACGTATTTGATGTGGACGTACCAGTACTTTTTGAAGTAGTGGTTTATTTGCGTTTTAAACATTATAAGCCTTTATGGCTGGCCAGATTTATAGCAATCATTCATTGCACGTAATGATTGTCATTATCTGTATTGGAAAATAAACTATGTATTAACCACAACTGCTTCATGGATGACACATTAGTAAAGGGGGGCAAAGCAACAACTCTGAAAGTGCAGGTACAGGTTTAATAAATCATACGTGTTACATTGTTACATTGCGGATAGTAAAAATGGGCGACTATAGTAAATAGTAAACACGCGTGTGGGCGGTGCCACACACCCCACAAATTTGAGTAATTCCAGCAATGATTGCATTTCTCTCTGGATGGCTCTGGATGGCTCGCTGCTTGCCCTCCCAGCAGCGCAGGGCCTGCTCCGACGGCCGTGTGGTCTAAGGCGCCACCACTGACTGCACGCTGTCTTTCACCACTGCCTGGGTTCGAATCCCAGCCTGGGCATGTGAGAAAGTTGCCAGTTACTTGGAGCTAGGCGGTGGTTTTCGCCGGGTACTCCGGTTTCCTCCATTACTTACAACTGGCTAGTCACGAATAAGCCACAATTGGCTTAAATGTGACGAAAAAACGAAATTCCAAATTCCAGCAGCGCACAACCGCTATCACCTCCCTCAACGTCTCCTCTGGTATTGTCATGGGCATGGCAACGGAATCAATTTTAATCCCTAGCCAAACCACGCATTGTGCCGATGTGCACCGTTTGTGGGTGGCCTCATTGAGGCCTAACTCCCGTATACTCCATTGTAAGGCGTTAAGGTGATGGGTACCATTGCAAGCCAGTTAAAAGCCCTAAAATACACCTTAAAGCAGCATAATCCTATAACTAGGTGTATCTCCGGGTTCCTGGGTGTTATCAGGTGGAAAATATCATCGACAACTGTCATTATTATACCTCACGTGAGGATACTCTTATCGTATTGGATGAGAGCCATGTGTCAAGACTGTTAGCAACCTGTGTCTCTGTAGGTTCCTTGACAGCGGTCACCATTCAACGTATAAGCACCCGCTGTCAAGGAGACGACGCATTAGCACCCGTTGTCAAGGTGCCGTTTCATGATTCCCTATATTGTTGAGGACGTGATGCTTTCAAGATCCCCACGCGTGGCGAAATGTGACAAGGCCTGAACAGAATGCCACCTTCAACAATTGAATTATGTTAGTGTTGAGAAGAACGATAAAGTGTCTTAATTTAGAGAAAAAAGTAAAATCTCAACCCAGTTGAGATCATACGTGGTTCTGTGTGATAAAACAAAGAGGACATCCCAGCATGGTTAGCACGGTAAACCTGCTGCTTCAATATTGCACTGCCCAAATGAGTTTGTAGGTTTCAACTTGTCATGGACTTTAGGTGCCCGAGGGTGAGGGAGATTGTTCGGTATAATAAAACAAATATGACATCCCTGTGGGTTTGCCAACATGATAGTCTACCCCTCGTGAGCATTGTCACCCTCGGGCTACGCCCTCGGGTGACAATGCTCACTCGGGGTAGACAATCATGTTGGCAAACCCACAGGGATGTCATATTTGTATATTATTCAATCCATATTCTGTTTTATTTCAAAATTTAACACTTTCTTTTCGAATGACATATTCTCATTACCTACGCAGGTGATGGTTACTGCAGGTTCAGAGTTACTTTAGGGATATCATTGACTATGCCCAATAAGAAGTATTTTTTTGATTTTTTACTCCTGAAGATTTTTACAGGCCATAACATTGAAAATTCTAGTGAGAAATCTTGACCCCAAGTGCATTAAGGTCGTACAAATCGAAAGGTTTTCTACTATTTATACCATGCCTGACACTAGGCATTGTTTGACTGTGACGCGCGACCACTGAGGTGTGTCTTTGTACAACTGTCTTTTGTTCCTAGCCCACACGGGATCCTTGTCGGCGTCCTTGCTAAACCACCACTGAGTTTTATGCTCCACACACACGATATCTCTCTTAAATTTACAAATGTTATGGCCCGTAAAAATCTTTAGCAGTAAAGAATAAAAAAACAACTTTTTATTGGGCATAGTCAATGACATCCCCAAGGTATCTGTGAACCTGTAGCGACCATCACTTGTGTAAGTAATGAGATTATGTCATTTGAGTGAAAAGTTGTAAATATTGAAATTAAATAGAATATGGGTTGACTACAGACGGCTGACTATGACATTCTCTCCCTGATAACATTCAGGAATCTGGAGATACACCTTGCTATATGATTATGCTGCTGGGAGGTGTGTTTTTGGACGGGCCTTTTATCTAGCTTGCAATGGTACCCATCACCTTAAGTGCATCCCATGCCCGATGCATCAGCTACCCCATAGTCGTCTACAGAGCCAACATTCAAATTCTGCACTAAATGCTTTGGCAGCCTGGGCATAATACACGACCGCACAACCGATTGGCACCCACTTTCCTGGGTAAGGATGCATGGATGACCTCACAACTGAACTTAGTTCATCGCAAGTTAAGTGGGTCATTGATGTGCCTGGCTTATTTTTTGACATGTTATCCATGGATGTTTAAAAAAAAGGCATTAACAGACGTCCGGGCCACTGGTGCAGGAATTAAATGTCTGTACTGTAGGTATGGACGTAATATGAATCCCTGCTTGCCGTGCACGAAGCAGACTCCCTCGGATGTGCATTGCATGTGAATTGCAGCCTGCATTGCCAAACAAAATGAACTTAGAGGCTGTAGTAGATTGGTAATGTAGCATGATTAATCATTTGATGTATATACCTGCCCTTCGAAAACACAAACAAACATTTCTCACATTTGAGATGGTGAGTATATTCATCTAAATAAATAGGACTACCATACTCAAGAATAGTAGAAGGCACAGGAATCAAACCGAGTCAAGCTTGTACAGAGGTGGTTTTTCAAAGTGCATGAATTTTTCAGCTGGTGCCTACATAGGCAGGTTGTCCCCTTGATCAACTGGTATCTAAACGGTTCTATAGCAGTTAAGGACATTTCGCGTAATCTCTTCCAGTTGTATTGCTTAATATTGCAGCATAACTGAGGCAGTGTTTTTTATTTTATGCTATTATGTATTAAAGGTGTTGTTAATGTACCAATGGAATTGAAAGAACTACTGAGCATGTTAAGTCACTTCCTGTGATTTCATAATTCTTGTCACTGATACAAGGAGTTAGTGGGTATTTTCAATTTCTAGTGCAAACCTTAATATGCAATTATTGATGAGTTGGTATGGTTGTATTTTCTGTCTTTAAATCATGACAAAACAGAAAATGCAACTTCAGGTATAATGCAATAGCCTGCCAGCCTTACAATCCTGACTGGATCCGTTTTATATGATGTCACTATACATTCTGTAGGAATTAAATTTGTCACTGAAAGTCTTCATCATCTTACTAATTATTCCTGTGACGTACCTTTACATCCTTCTGTTATCTAACAAACATTGTAACGTGGTGATGGCTTATAATGGCTGTCGTATTGGTTTAAGTTAGTGGGACAAAGGATGTATTTGTGCTAGTACTCCAATCATAGTTGTGGACTTTTGTAATACGGGCCTAGTTATGCCCGTTCCTTCTTCTGACTTTATATCCTCTTTATGTTTAAAGATCTATTTATGCACATTTTGTGTTAATTTTCTTGCACTAATTTTTTTTTTGCGCTCCCTATCTGTGTTGCCTAGTATATTGAAAAGTGATCATATACTAAGAGCGGACCCACAAATATGGAAATTTTCTGCGGCTATTTTCTAGTTTAAATAGAAAGAACGATGCTCCCAGGGAAAGTCACCCCAGATGGCGGGAGTATGTTTGAGGTGTGCCCAGACTATATTAATTAAAAAAAGGTCCACTAGATGTGGCATATACGGTAATGGACTTAGTTGATAAATGGAGCTGCAATTCTGGAGGGGCCTTGTATTGTATCATGGAGTCACAATCACCATGAGGCAATGTACATGTAGGGTCTTTCCCCAAAGTGGCATGTTTTCTTTTGTTCCTTGTAAAATGTTCGTGTTTATCGTAAATACACCTGGGTAAAAACCATGGTGTATATATGTACTTTGTAAACTGAAAATTTACAGCAAATAAACGTATATATGTATATATTGAGGAGCCAAAAGATGTTGTGTCTTTTCTCTAAGTTATATCCTAAACCTTACAATTACCTCACAATATTTATTTCTACATGCACACTTGGTAAAATACACAATTATTAAGTAAAATAAGGGTGCATAATAGGGTAAACGTTTACAATAGTTGATCTCAATATAGTTAACTATAAAGAAAAATAGATAATTACAAGTAGAGCATAGTTTACACATAACAAGCAAAGGGAGTATAATTGCTTAAAAGCAACACAAGAAACAACTAAATTAGTATGAAGCATTCTAGACTACAACGGTAATAAGAACAGGGAGTAAGAATGTCCAAAAAATAGCGCCGATATAACAAAAGGAAACAGAATATGACAGCATTCCTGGATAGAAGAGCTACATACATACTATGTAGTACAACATACCATAAATCTAGTAACTCTGCCAATCCTCACCTTCCCACAAATGTAGCAAAAACTACCACAAATGTAGAAACCAGGCCAGGTATGATTGACCTTGTTAAAAAGAGATTGCAGAAAATACCTGTTTTGCAATGAAAGATCTCTGCAAATATTCTCAAATTAACATCAAAAGCAATCTTAATAGGCGAGGTGATTGCTAACGTTAAAGATGGGGTTTTATATAGACTATGGTGCCTTAGATCCATATCTATCACACGATATTTATGGAATAAATATGCTTAGATATGTACTAATGTGCTTCACTTTACCGAAAATAAAATATTTGTTTCATTACCAAAACATTAACGTATTAAGATGCTGGTTGGTAATTTGCCCAGTACAACATTCATCTGAGAGCAATTAGCGAGAGCTATTTGATATATACCAACATGACAGGGCTTTAAGATGACTTTCCTTTCGTCCTTGTGCTACGGACGAAAGTAGCCATAGCATTGGAAGGGTTAAGACAACGACCATATGCGTAATGCCACCACTGCCAGTACCAGGCGGGTACAATATAGCTAAGCGAATTGTGATTTTTATTATAATAACATTGTTGGAATAAAACAGCTTGTTAGCAGTATAAACATAAACAACAGAACGCAAAGACGATTTACCAGTGTGAGCTGGTTAGGCAATGTGGCTCAAGTGATGAACCCACCCTTTGTTACCCTTTATATAGGCAGACCTTAAATAGCAGACCAATGCATGGTAACCTGTCTGACCACTACAACACTAACACACCTGAGCTGCCAATTGCTCTCAGATAATAAAACTAATGCATATGGCCCCAAAACATATACATTTATAATTTTGCTTGATTTGGTCTATATCCGTATTCAATATCCATTTACCAGTAAGGTTGGTTCTATTTTGATTTGTTATGATATTATCTTTATTATTTTTTCATATGCAAGCCATACACGTACTACTACCACTAATACCTCTACTGGTAGTTGTGGGGATGGTTCTGCTACTAAAACTGCTGCTACTACTACATGACTATACTGTACTCTATCATGCCCGTTTATTCGATGTATAGCATTTCTTCACTTCCTCCGATAGCGAGACAGAATCACACGGCAGCAAAAGTACATAATTCTCCCTTCGAGTAGTCCCACGTGGTCTTTCAGTTGCAAAAGTATATAGACAGCCGTGCACAATACCACATGCTTATGTAGCCACCATAACAACCTGCTAATTATAATTCAGGATATCGGTCTCATCACAGAAAACTTATGATTCAGTAGTATTCGTCTCTAGGTGTGGATGGTTGGTAGTTTTCCTCATGTTCTTTGTGCTTCCTGCACCATTAAGAAATTGCTGGTCATGATTTAGCGTTGGTATGGCATAAACAGATTGAGAGGTAAACCACCACATTTCCGTCCGTTAGGTCAGAGGTACCAAGAGTCAGCCAGAATGGAATTATGTTTATATCTGTTTATAACAGAACAATAAGAAATGTGTTTGTATACAAATGTATATAGAGCTAACATAGGTGACCCACTAGAAGGTTCTACTGATAGGTGCTCCATTTAGTCAATATGGCTATTGCGCTTAATCTGTGTGTTTATTGACTGTCAGGCATACGTGGAAATCATATATTATGTAAAAACTATGATTGAAAACGAAAACCTGAATAAACATAATTAGTTACATTGCGTTTAATATACACAAAGTGGGTTAATGAGGTTTTCAGTCAAAATCATACATAATTAACAAACTATGATTAAAAGACAAAGCTGTGTATATAGAAAATATGAGGTCGCTATTCATCCAGAAAGTAGTTGGAATCAGGTATGCAGTGAAAATCATACATAATCTACAAATTATGATCCATAAAATGAAAAGTATATATGGTCCAATGAATAGGGCATGACCAGCCTCTTGTGTACAGGTTTATAATTAGATCAGGAACCAGGTATTGTCCATGGATACCCGGCTAGGAACTTAACAGATTCAGGTTCTGGGACAGTCCCTCTCTCTGCTCAGTCCGGGTATCACTGACTTATTACTGTAGAATGGCTATTTTTTCCGTGTGACAATTTTCCCTAATTTCACATTTTTGGGTGTTTCCGTTTCTAATATTTCCAAAAAGAGGACATATTTTTTTTTCCGTTTTTTAATTTTCCCGTTTTATGTAGACCTTTAGTATACCAGAGAGTAAATATTAATGGGTACCTGCACGTGCATGGCCTTAATTGCAGCAACGCACGTGGCGATGGGACTATAGCCAGTCCAGAGAGGCGTCTAGAAATCGATCAACTGCAATGTAATCTGTGAAGTGGCACATGGTTGAGTAGCTGTCACAGCATGATCAGGGGTCATCCAGTGCAATTAGCGATTGTTCCCCGCCACATTGCAATGAGTGATGACTACTACCACTCTGAGTAAAAATGGTCAGGCTGGGCCAGTCTATTTAACTAAGGTCAGAATTTTCCGTGTTTAATAAGTCCGGACATGAACTGTAAAGATTTTCCCTGTGTTACTTATTCCTGTTTGATAGCCTTCGGGGAAAAAAACAGGAAAATAAAACACATTAAAATTAGCCATTCTACAGTATTCATTCATTAATATATAGAGGGTTAGGGGGGATCTTCGCTTAATTAATATAAGAGGGCGTACAAGGGATCTACAGAATATATAATATGCAAAGATAATAACTAGAATTCATAACTATTTAATATGTAATAACAATTCAAAAGGGTTTACCAACACTGAATATATATGTATATGTAGTAATGCACGCGTTAATATGTATGTATAGCTACTTATCTAGTTATCCTCGCTTTCCTGACTGCTGGCCGGAAAACCTAGCATCGACGCTTTATTGGATCATTATGGGAGGATTTAGGCTGTCTCGTACATTAAGTCAGGTGAGTTCAACAAGTCGGCAAATGGGTTAGTTCGCACATACAAATTTTCTACCACACACACACACACACACGCACATACGTTTATATATTTATATATATATATATATATATATATATATATATATATATATATATATATATATATATATATATATATATATATATATATATATATATATATATATATATATGTATATATATATATGTATATATATATATGTATATATATGTATATATATATATATATATATGTATATATATATATATATATATATATATATATATATATATATATATATATATATATATATATATATATATATATATATATATATATATATGTATATATATATATATATATATATATATATATATATATATATATATATATATATATATATATATATATATATATATATATATATATGTATATATATTTATATATATATATATATATATATATATATATATATATATATATATATATATATATATATATATATATATATATAATAATTAACTCATCCTGGGATGAGCCAGGATTACGAATTAGCAAGAAAGGGAAAGCCAGACTTCCCTGTTACTGCTACCTTTCCGACACTGGTGACACAACAGGTGCTCAGAAGATGCAACAAACCAGCATAACGCTGGAAAGATGGATGCCCTATTATGGCTGTCTCAGACCTGAGACTTCTGTAAGCCATAACTGGGTAGTGCTGAAGAGAGCAGATTTTGGGGATGTCTTATTTGAAAGGCGACATTATAGGCTGAACCTTAAGTTAAGGACACTGTGTCCTTAACTATTCTGATGGTGCATTTGCCCGTTCTGTCCTTCTCCGCTCAGTGAATAGGACTGCTCTCGACAGACTGTAGGTCCTACCTATAGTGAGCTACATATGTGTCAACCAAGTCTGCTTCATACCCATGTTTTCTCCTCCATTCTAGCCTCTAGTTGTACCTCTCTTACCATCTGTGTGTTTCCTCTTTTTCTACCGTTATTTGGCCTAGTCTTTTCTGATGACATATCTTGCTGGGGTATGTTACAAATTGGAACTCGGCCTGAGCAATTTCCCTATTTTCTGTTATCTAAGTAAGGGAACAGAACAGTTCTCCCCTGCTCTGGCTAAGCACTCTTACAATGGTCCATCACTTGGAATGTTTAACCTTCATTCTCTGGGGCTGACGCTCTCCTAATTACATGGTAACAAAGATATGTGACTAAGGGATAAATCAAACATAATGGACAAATTATGATTAATAACGGAAAGCTGTGTATACAGAGTGAGGTATTCATCAACAGAGTAGTTAGAATCTATGCACCTATATAATTATATTATGATAATATATAACCATTTTCATGTTGAATTTCGAATATGTTTTGAACATTGACAACACTTGGATATGTATGGAGCATAATACAGCATACATATTTGGTTGTAAAATTCAATATCGCTATCTCTCCTTTCCTGAATGAAAATGAGTGAAATGGGTAGTTCCATTATCTGCAGACTCTATTGTGTTCAGTGTATTGCAGTAATTATGCCCTCCCAACATTAAATAGTCAATATTGCCATAGCGACATTTCTAATGTTGTTCAAGTTTAGTGTAAATACGGTGGCATAATATTTTTGAAATACTGGTGAAGCGGATGGCTACAGGATAATGCTCCTCAAAGTAAGATTCATCACAGGAATATGCTATTTAGGATGGCTGATAATTTCATCCCATGGGCAAGATGTAAGTAAAACAAACTGAATGGATATTCAATTAAATATCATATCAAAGATATTTGTAAGACCAATACCAATAGTTTAATGACATTTTGAAAGTTGCCGTTTGGTGGCACGCTGTAAGGACTCATTTAGTAATTTTCTCAATCAATTCTTTAGTCTCATTTTTTCAAAATATAACATTTTCCATACTTTTAGCAAATATCGTTCATTGAAATCTCATTCTTTTATAGATTTTATGCACTAAACCATGAAATGATAACCATACCAGATAATTTGACATGGTACCTGTCTCTGTAGTTGGGGTATTTAGATAACCAATGTAATATAGTGACTGCTTTCGCTCTTATTTAGCATTATATAGCCTCAACTTAAGTTCTTGAAAATCTTTAAAGAATTGATCATTCGTGTTCTACAACTCGCACTACAATTGGGAGTTTCACCTTTAATACAACAAGTTAACGTTTGGTAGCACGTTATAAAAACTTTTGAAAATATCATTTAATAATTTTCTCAGTTAATCCTTTAGTCTCATTTTTCAAAATTGAACATTTTCCATACTTTTAGCAAATATCGTTCATTGAAACCTTATCCTTTTATAGATTATATGAACTAAACCATGAAATGATAACCATAATAGATAATTTGATAGGATACCTGTCTCTGTAGTTGGAGTATTTAGATAGTATAGTGTAATGATGTCTGCTTTCCCTCGTATTTAACATTGTAAAGCTTACACTTAAATTCTGGGAAATATCTAATTCTCATCATCTGAACGTAAAGATGGCGCAAATTACCCTTACAGGTGAAGATGGCAACTTTCTCATGGAAGAGTTCCTGGCCTGATGGACATTCTGAGGTAGAGAGCATGGCTGTCATTAGGTGTGCCGCTAAATGCCTATCAGTTCCAACTTGCGAGGCTTTGACATATGACGAAGACGATCATCTTTGCGTCCTTCACAATACCCTGCGGGAAATGGATCAATACGTGACCGCAAGGAAACCCCATGGAAAATATGTCCAAATGGTGAGTTCAACGAATCGGCAAACTTGTTAGTTCGGTCATACAAATTTTCTACCACACACACACGCACACACATATATATATATATATATATATATATATATATATATATATATATATATATATATATATATATATATATATATATATATATATATATATATATATATACATATATATATATATATATATATATATATATATATATATATATATATATATATATATATATATATATATATATATATATATACATATATATATATATTTATCATCAGCTCCACCCTGATAAAAGCAGCTGATTGGTCAATTTCTTGGGTGTACGCGACTGTACAGTGTTGGGGTACTAACATTGCTGTTCAATGTTAGTATCCCAATAAGTGTTTTTATTCCAATTCCAAATGTTTTATCAAAAGAAAAAAATAATAGAAAATATTTTTTTCAATAAAATAAGTGAATAAAAAAAACAAAATAAGTAAATAGATAAAGAAAAAATAATAATAGTAAAAATTTAAAAAAAAATTTTAGAATTGTTTTTTTTTAGTTAAAAAAAAACTGGATGGCGCCATACATATTGCATTAAAACAAAGCTAATCTAATCATTTAAAAGTGTTAAGGATGCCCGCACCAGTTTTTTTTTTGTCCTCGGATTTTTTTAATTTTTGGATATGTTATCCATTGTGGGACAAAACTAATGGAAATTTAAAAATAAATTAGCTGTTTGGCCGATTTTTTTGAAAGAGACAATTTTGTGATTTTTGAAAAGTGGCCATTTGAGGGAAAAGGGGCCGCCACATAGCGCATTTTAACATTTTCAGCTCATTCTCGGTTTTTCGTGCACAGAAAAATAAATTGCCGATATTTATAAGTGTAAATTTGCATGCAGGTAAAAGAGTAGTTCCCCTTTTTGCTTGCACAAACTGTAATTCAAAACCTACTATATTTTCTGCATAGCCTAAGTTGGAATGGTATGGGTTGAGTTAAAAATCTTCACTTTTTTTCCAAAACGGACGAAAATATAAAGCAATTTATCACACGTAATGAATTGTAAAAAAAATCTTAGTCCGAAGGATTTTTTTATTTTTTGATATGTTGTTGCCCTGTAAATTTGCATTTCATATTGGAAAAGAAAAAGGGGGTGTTTCGAGCTACTTTTTTTGCTACAGAGCTATGAGTGAAAGGGTACGTTTCTTGCTTTTTTATGAAAATGGAAAGACAATGACGCACCCTTTGTTTCCCTATTGTTGTGGCAACAATAGGAGGGAACTCCCACTGTTGGAGTCGTGTTGCGCTCGCTAAGAAGCAAATAAAGGGCAATATATCACACATAATGAGTTGTAAAAAAATATTTAGTCCGAAGGATTTTTTTATTTTTTGATATGTTCTTGCTCTGTAAAATTGCATTCGATACATGTAAAAAAAATGGGGGTGTTCCGAGCTACTTTTCTTGCCACAGCGCTACGAGTGATACCGAACTCCCACTGTTGGAGTCGTGTTGCGCTCGCTAAGAAGCAAATAAAGGGCAATATATCACACATAATGAGTTGTAAAAAAATATTTAGTCCGAAGGATTTTTTTATTTTTTGATATGTTCTTGCTCTGTAAAATTGCATTCGATACATGTAAAAAAAATGGGGGTGTTCCGAGCTACTTTTCTTGCCACAGCGCTACGAGTGATAGGGTACGTTTTACGCTTTTTGGCAAGCAAAATTGTCAATGTCCCGTGGCAACAATAGAGAAATTTCCTTTGTTAGAGTCGTCAGAGGGGTTACTTTCACGACTAGTCTCTACCCATGTCAGCTTAGTGTGTGCAGTTAGTGGAGACGACAACTTAAAGTGTTTATAATGGGGGGGAGGGGGGGGGGGGAGTGGAGGGGGTGGGGGGACCCGCCAATTTTATGCCTCCATAAAAAGATTTTTAATTTATCAAGACCTCCCGCACCAATGGCTTTGAATTAATTATCTTAAATACCCCCATCCCCATACTTATGTATTTCTCTTTAAAATAGCGACTATGGAGAAATATGCAAGCAACACAATACACTTATAAACAAGTCTGTATTACGGGGAAATGAAAAATTGTCACCAAGCGACTATAACGTCAGCGTGCAATTTCAATTTTGGCCGTCGGTTCTATTTCCATACATTTGAAGAGCCAATCAGTATTTTGTGTTATTGTACAGTGAACATTCATTTTCAAGTTTCATTCAGTTTTAAATAAAATGTATAAAATCTAATGAAATGAAGGTGACTTTAAAGAAATGTCATTATGTGAGAGATGGACTGACTTCAAAAAACGTAATAAATTCATCAGGTAACCACGTACGGACTAGTCTTTATCAAGTTACAAGCCCTGCGTGGAGGCTACTGGCAGTAAATTTGCATTCATATGAGTAATATTGAATGCAAAATATAAACTATAAATGTCGCCTATTCTTCATTGCTAGGGCAATACTAGAAAAACGATGCGTAACCAATTACTAGTATCTTTAATTGTCGATTGCTGTTGGTCAATAAAACATCAAACCGACTGTAACGAAAAGATTGGGGCAGGCGATAATGATACTGTTAATGATACTCATAAGTTAGATGACGTTCGTCTAAAAACGTGTACGCATATTTTTAGAGCGTGTTTTTCGACCAATTTCGACCTCTATATAATTGAATATTTACGACATGTAGTATTGCAATTTCCAAGGCCGAGTATTAACGCACTGAAATGTTTGATACTTTGAAAGATATCAGCAGACCTGGATAGAGATACTATGCATACCATATGGTTGATCTCTGGAATATTTCCCGGGCGGGGGGCACTCAGGTACAGAGGGGGGTCGCACCCGCGTTACGTATTTCGCGCAAGAAGGGGTCTTTATTAAGACCTCCGCATGTCAGCGATTTTGTAAAAGTAGGGTACTTTTTTGTACCCAAGTACGAAGTATGGGGGTGAAAATCCGCTCACAATCCACGAAATATACGCGGCTCTGACGCCGAGTGACTCCCGAAGTGACTGGGCTTCCGAGTTTGCTGCCGCCACTTGCTGCCCCTAAACAGGCAGAGGATTATAAAATCTAAAGTTAAAATACGTGTTCCCGTTCATCCAATGTCAGTTTTTTGATAAAAGAAGGGGTGTTTACTTACTGGAAAAAGTCAGCGTTTTTATTAAAATAAGGGTGCTTTTTTGGCCAGAAATCAGTGCTTTAGGGGTATTTATAAATTTTGATAACGAGCGTATGCGCCCCCTCTGTACCTAAGTGCCCCTGGGGAATATTTATCTCAGACAAATAATTGCTAAATCCCTCAACAGTACGCTACGGTGGGATTTATGTCGCATCCGTCCCTGACGTTCATGTCGCTCATGCCTCACTCCCATGATATGCGCAACAATGGGACGTCTCCAACAATCGAAAAATAAACTGGTGCGGGCATCCTTAAGGATGCCCGCACCAGTTTTTTTTTCGATTGTTGGGAGACGTCCCATTGTTGCGTATATTACGGGAGTCAGGCATGAGTGACATGAACGTCAAGGATGCATGCGACATTCATCCCGCCGTAGCGTACTGTTGAGGGATTTAGCAGTTATTTTTCCGCCCTGCGCACAAGGGCAAGAAAACTTTCTACAATAAAACATGGACCTTCTACCATATGTACGCATTAAAGTGGTGGATAAATTACTTTATTTTGCAGTGTTGTTTGCCATTTATATTTAAACTGCATGAATGGCTAACGGTATGAAAAAAAACAGCATGCGGACGATGTAAGTTTTCATTAACTACACGAAAATAGTTCTAGTAAAGAATTTAATCGTCAATGTTCTTCAATATCATCTCAATGGCACATTGATAAAGTTGATTGCTGCTTTATTAATCATACTATCGTCACAAACTGAAACATTCTTGCTATTTTCAAATCGCAAACGCAAAAATATTTTCAATCCGACTTTAGTATACAGTACTATAGTATACAATAGTGTTTAGTCATTTTGAAGGAGAAGTTGTATGGATTGCATTTGTCATCTTTTTCATTTTTCCAAAAAAATTAAATGAAAACAAGAAAGTAAGAAACCATTGGCGCAGGTGCGTAAAGGATGTTTTGATTATTTTTTTTCTAACTATTAACTTACAACCTTGCGCCCTATCTCCTATAATATTCTGGATATTTCGTAATAGAAGCAATACATACTATTTAGGTTTAAAACATACTTGTTGCATTTGCGCTAATCCAAATTTCAAATTAAATCCATTCTGTAAACGATTCAGGCTTTTACAAAACTAATATGGTGGACATTTACAACCTGTCCGACCTGATTGCTGGCTGGAGCAGAAAAGAGTCTGATATAGTCCAATTAAACGGCGCTGACCTTTATTTGAGACGGCATTTCACAGAACTAGCCGTCGGTGATTGAAAAGAGACAAAATATGTTTCGCAGCTGTTTGTATGTGCCTAGATTATAGCAAAATGCTTTTTCTCAATATAGTTTTTACGAGACGGGACTTAACTCTACCGTCCATATGATATCAGAAATGGGAAAATAGGTAGAGTTTATGTCTGTCCAGTCCATCAAACTGGTGAAAACCACAGACTTCAACCCGTGGGGCGGGGGTGGGGGCACCTAGGTTTTGAGGGGACCGCATACGATCGTTATCAAAATTTCTGATTTCTGGCCAAAAAAAGGATTTTCACCCCCCATACTTCGTACCTGGGTACAAAAAAGTACCCTTCTTTTACAAAGTCGCGGACATGCGGAGGTCTTAAAAAAGACCCCTTCTTCTGCAAAATACGTAATGCGGTTGCGGCCCCCCTTTGAACCTGAGTGAATATGTAGTAAAATGCTATTTTGTATTCTAAGAGTATAGTCTATTGTACATTACTGATTACATTACATTATATTCCAAATGATTAAACAGTGCCTTTGACTTGTCGCATGTTTCGTATCCCCTGTCGTAGGCTGGTGCGACAATGAGACAGTTGGACACCCCTATTTAGGGGGGCGCATACGTTCGTTATCAAAATTTGAAAATACCCCTATAGCACTGATTTCTGGCTAAAAAAGCACCCTTACTTTAATAAAAACGCTGACCTTTTCCACTAAATAAACACCCCTTCTTTTATGAAAACACTGACATTGGATGAACGGGAATACATATTTTAACTTTAGATTTTATAATCCTCTGCATGTTTAGCGGCAGCAAGTGTTGGCAGCAGACTCGGAAGCCCAGTCACTTCGGGAGTCACTTGGCGTCAGAGCCGCGTATATTTCGTGGATTGTAAGGGGATTTTGACCCCAATACTTCGTACCTGGGTACAAAAAAGTACCCTTCTTTTACAAAATCGCGGACATGCGGAGGTCTTAAAAAAAGACCCCTTCTTCCGCAAAATACATAACGCAGGTGCGGCCCCCCTATGTACCTGACTGCCCCCCCCCCCCCCCGGAACTGATCGCACACAATTAGCTTACAAGGGTACAGACCCGTCCTTATTACACTGACTACTCCAACAAAGGGAATTTCCCTATTGTTGCCACGGACATAGACACTTGTAGTTGCACAAAAGGCATAAAACGTACCCGATCACTCGCAGCTCTGTAGCAAAAAAAATCAACTCATGACACCCCAATTTTTTTTCGCATATATAATGCAAATTCACAGGGCAAGAACATATCAAAAAATAAAAAAATTCTCTGGACTAATATTTTTTTTACAATTCAATATGTGTGACATAATGGTCTATATTCGCGTCTTAGCAAGCGCAACACGACTCCAACAAAGGAATTTTCCCCCTATTGTTGCCACAACAATAGGGAAACAAAGGTCGCGTCATTGTCCTTTCATTTTAATAAAAAAGCAAAAACGTACCCTCTTCACTTTTAGCTCTGTAGCAAAAAAAAACAACTCATGACACCCCATTTTTTTTTCGCATATAGAATGCAAATTCACAGGGCAAGAACATATCAAAAAGTAAAAAATTCTCTGGACTGGTTTTTTTTTTACAATTCTTTAACTGCTATAAATTGCCCTATATTTGCGTACAATTTTAAGAAAAAAGTGTTCATTTTTGATTCAACCCCTCCAGTTCAACTTTAGCTTGTGCAAAAGATAAAGTAGGGTTTGAAATACAGTTTGCATAAGCAGAAAGAGGATCTACTCCAATAACTACATGCAAATTGACGTTTTTAAAGATTGTCGATTTATTTTTCTGCATATAAAAAACCATGAACGATCAGAAAATAAAAAAAATGTGCTACTTGGCAGCCCCTTTTCTCCCAAATGGCCACTTTTCCAAAATCACAAATTCGTCTCTAGCAAAAAAAAATCGGCCAGACAGCCAATTTATTTTTACATTTCCTTTAGTTTTGTCCCACAAGGTACAACATATCCAAAAATTACAAAATTCTAAGGACAAAAAAAAAAACTGGTGCGGGCATCCTTAAGGGGTGGGAGTGGGGAGAATGATCAACATGAAATATCTAGAATGTTTATATAATGAAAATTATACTCGGATTGCAAAATGTAGTAAGTCTAACAATATAGAAAGCACAGTATTGAAAGTGTTTTTAATACAAGATGGC
>OZ012695.1:25407463-25432548 GCA_963942565.1 Maea johnstoni | reverse complement strand
ACCATCCTGATATTTGAAATTTCTCGAAATTTTAGTTGTTATCGACCATTATCAAAGAATTTATGATGAAGTTTATGTCAAAACGAAGTAGTGTTCAGGAATAAGTTCATCTTCAGCTTTGTTCGGTTCAATAAAGTTCAGTAAACTTTAACTTTAACACAGTGTAGCAGTGTTTTTCTTTTCCCTAAATCTATAATTCAGGGCAGTTTTTGATGTTCCGGTGTGATTAGTGCCTGGCAAATGTCTAACAAACGTCTCGATGCCAGGGTTTGAAACATTCCAGGCAGAGATTTGTCTGGCACTCCTCATATCCGGTTGGATTGTCGCGTCGCGTCTTCAAGCACTGTTTGCACCGATTCTTCTTCATCTTCTGTGGCCAGTGACCATGGCCAGTGTGGTCAATGTTTGGCAATGATCTCTTCCTATTTGCGCGATTTTGTCCAATCAGCTGTGTCGCCAATTTTCGACGAAAATCTAGCTGCTCACGTTGTTTGACGCGGCCCGTTTTGGATGCCAGGACGTGATTTGGGGACATTTTCATCAAGAGGAATGCATTGACGATACAAATGTCCAACAGGAAGTAGTAGATGTATTTCCAATACTTGCGTGATTTCCGTGCGCATGTGTACTGCATGCGCAGCTGGTCAGCGTGGTCAACCCCATTTGATTTTATTGTCCCGCATGCATAGAGTCCATCATTTAGCAGTTCCTTGAACAACGGGATCCCCGTGAAATAATTATCCATGTATATGTGATAATGTCCGCCAACCAAAGATCGTCTCAGATCGGTGACAACACGAGCACCTAACCTGGTTTCAGAGGTTCGCGTCCCGTCTACGTTGATTTTTCGCCCCTTATACACTTGAAACTCGCTGACGAAACCGTTGTTCCCATCAGCGCGCTCCCACACTTTGATACCAAACTTTGTTGGTTTGGCCGGCAGATACTGCTTGAATGATAAACGTCCCTTGAATGGTATCATTGCCTCATCGATTGAGTTTTCTTTGCTGGGATTGTACTCCATGAGACAGGCTGTCGATACTTGATCCAGAAGTGGGCGAACATGACATAACATGTCGTGACCGGGCGCCCCTTTCGGCGGGTTGTTTCTTGCGTCATGAAGATGAAAATACTGGTTTAGTTTTTCAAAACGTGAACGCACAAATATTCCCTTGAATGCCGGCAAAGTGAACGGCCATTCTGACTGCCAGTAAAGTTTGTAATTTGGCAGGTTGCAGACTGACATGGCGACAATAATTCCGAGGTAGGCTTGGATTTCTGTAGGCGTTGTGTCTTCCCACAATACATCTGTTCTCTGACTTTTACGCTGTGATTCGGCTGCATATCGGTTGGTTTCCGCAGCGATTTGTACAAGCATGTCACATCCTACCAAAAAAATCCAGCTCTTTTTTGTCTGCCGACAGAATATGGGTCAGTCCAACATTCCTGGTGAAATTCTGTATGCGAATAGAGTCCGTCACATTAGCGGTCCACATATTTCCCAGGTCTTCTGGTAGATTTATATCATTTCCATCATCATCATCATCCTCATTTCCACGCCCTTCAACCAGAGGAACTTCATCATCAGAATCCCACTGGTTATTGTTCAAAGGCAAGTCATCATCTGAATCCCATTCAGCAGACATATTCAACTCGCCATTTTTGTCACTATTTCTGTGTTCAACATGCAGAGTGAACTGCATGTAGAAAAGCACTTGTTTGTTGACAGGTTTCCAGGAAGTCACCTGGAAACCAATCAAATATCTTTACATATTTCTATTGATTGGAATTTTGGTTTCCAAGGAAAAAAACAATGAAAAAAGGGCTTACATTGAAGCAAAAACAATAAATACAAAGTAATTTTATTTGTTTTATTTGTTTCATTTCATTTCACTGGCAAAAACCAGTGTGAGAATCTTGTGGTGAGATGTTACCCTAAATTTTTGCCATTTTTTTTGCATTTCCGAGGTGCACAATAACATAAAAAGAATGTCTAGATTCTGCTCTTTCACACTATATAAATCTTGGGGATCCAAGATTTATATGTGAGACAAGAAAGACAGGTTTCCTGCACTGTACACAGCTCTTGAGAGCACCCAGAAGCTGTGCACAGTGCAGAAAAACATGCCTATGTTTACACAGCCGTGTGCTGTATTTGATGGCTGTTTTTGAACCTGAAATTAAATTTATATCCCCCTAAACATATCCCCTACATGACCATGTATCTGTAATATAATAAAACTTACCTTTTATTGTGTGTTTCAGACTATAAAAGATCGTTTTGCTGCACTGTACACGGCTGCGAGAAATCCCGGGAGCTGTGTACAGTGCAGCATAAGATCACTATGTTTACACGGCCGTGTGTGGTATCTGAGTGCTATATTTGAACGAGAAATGAAATTTATAACCCCCCAACCATCTCCCCTATGTCACTATTTATCAGTAATATAATAAAACTTACCTTTTATGGCATACTTCTGACGATAACAGATCGTTTTGCTGCACTGTACACGGCTGCGGGAAATCCCGGGAGCTGTATACAGTGCAGCAAAAGATTGCTATGTTTACACAGCTGTGTGCGGTCTTTAACCTCTATTTTAGAACCTGAAATAAAATACACATGACCCCAAATGTCTCCCCCACATGAGTTACTATCTATACTATGATAAAACTAGCCTTTTATTGTGTAATTCCAACGATCTCCGCAGAGCCATGCCTTCTCGTAACGGCTAATGGGCGAGCGCGATTAAGCGCTCCGCAGGACTGGGGCATTAGCCGGGTCAGCGCTATTAAGCGCTCCGGGGGATACCATGGTGCACGCGGGGAGCGCCTAATAGCGCTCTGTGTAGCGAAAGAGTTAATGGTTGAGGGTGTGATAGGGTTTTCATCGCGAGTGGCTGTGTTATATCACTACAAAATTAAGCAATATAACTTACTTTTGAACACACATTCAAATGCTTATGTGGTCTTCCATTATGATAAATCCCCTTAGTCATTCCTTACAGTCATCTAGTCTTGTTTTAGGGAAACAGTGGAAAATAGCATCTTTCATATGTGGTCTATCAAAATAACTTGTGTCAGTATTATATGGTCATTTGCGCACTGTTTGATTCTCATTTCTGGTAATTGTTGGATACAGTTCCTTACTTATAAGAGTGAAGCACCCAAACGCCACCTGCTAGCAACAGTGGTCACTGCTGGCTAAAGCCATTCAATGGGGGCCTGTTTATCAAATTAGGGCACATCGAAGTCACCACATAAGCCTTATCGGGATTGCTGCTATTGATTGCTGGAACCTATCAGCAGCAGAACAGATTCCTCAACAGCTTTTTAAAGTTTGAAATTACAGGGCCATATATGCCCATTACTGACTACTTACATGGCGGTGCATTATCTGGTGCATTACATTTTGATAACAAGTGAACAGATTTGATTACAGTTTGATTTATTTGCTGAAAGTTTGGGTTAGGTTGTGCATTAATTACCACGGGTTCCAAATTTGAAAATTAGACAATTTCATGAAATGATGATCCAATCCCACCACTTATCCAACAATAATAACATAACATTGCCCATTCTAAAAATGACCGGATAAGAAATCATTACTATGATCTTAAGAGGTAATATCTATTTCTACATCATCAGTCTGTGGCGTTGTATTGTAGGTGTCGATACCAGCAGTGCAGCCTTTTGCAGTTTCGTTCTCATCATGTTGAACAGACCAGACATACAAACACGAATACAACAAGAGATCGATGATACTATTGGCCCTGACAGGTTCCCAACTTTTGATGACAGACTCAGTATGCCATATACAGATGCTACAATCCTGGAACTCCTACGATATATATCTCATCTACCTATCAGCATTCCACATAAGGCAATCAAAGATTCAGATATAAATGGTCACCATATCCCAGCGGAAACCATCGTAACTATATGTTTTGTTATGTAGTTGATAGGTAGAATTGTGCACGAGGTCAAAATAATTAATTCCTATTGAAATAGGAAATGTAATTAAAATACGTTTTTTCAAACAGATCTTGACATTTCAATTTGATGACAATAAAATAAGTATTTAATTGTTAAATGATATTATAATGTTATATGCATAGATCACGATAGCATCCTATAAGCTTTGGTCGTGGCTGTGCCATTATTTTATGATTTTGTTTTCATGTATGATATTGTGCTAAGGTAGGAATGCCAAATTAATCCTTCCAAAGATATTTGCCTAATCTTTCAACAAACTATATTGAGTGAAAAAAGGTAATTTCCGATTTCTAAAATACACAAGCTTCTTTTTAAGATAAAAGTATTGTCCAAAAAGTGATGACGCAATAAAGTGCTTTATTCAGTATTATATTACCTGAAGATTGTAAGCAGCCATTGGCTGACTGAGGTATACCCTTCAATGCTGCTGTGCTCTTGCAGCGATGTTTCTCTCACGAGGCTCTATGCCACCTCCTTTACGTTCTGAGGTCGCAGGCTGAGCAGAATGCCGCCCTCAATAATGGAGCTAACTTATTGTTGGAAACAACGATAAAGAAAATAACTTGCGCCAAAGTCTCAATTTAGAGAAAGAGGTAAAATACCAACCCAGTTGAGGTGCTAGGTTGTTTGGTACAATAAAAAAATATGACATACCAGTGCGGGTAACATGATGGAAAGGATACCGGATACAGTTCCATCATGTCACTCCTGCGAGTTGGAGACACCATTTGAAAAATGGCCTTTTTTCAACCACTGCAACTATATGTATGAAATACTATCATACAGTAGTTATTCTAAGGCATTAGCATTTGTTCCATAAAAGTTCTTTTAATTGATTTGGTATCAATGTCATCAACGTGCTTTTTTAAGATGCCAGTCTTCGTGATGATGATAATTACACAAGCAAACATATTATTCCGGAAAGACTGTGTTTCTGACAGCTTCTCTCTTCATTTTTGTTTTATCTATTTCAGGTAAATATGCAGCATAGTTAACCATGCCATATGTTCATTAATCTTTGTCCTTATTACAATCTGTTACAGATATGGACCAATCTCTGGGCCCTACACCATAATGAATTTTGGAATGAACCATGGCTTATGAAACCAGAACGGTTTTTAGATGACAACGGCTGTATTCAACCAACTGACCACCCCAACAGAAAAAGGTAAATAGCAATGCGATATAGTTTAGATAATCCAAACATTATTGACAGAATAGAAAGACCTGTATCTCTTTGAACTGTACCTTTTAACTACTACTCCTTTATTTGACCATCTGCTAGTTAGATTGTCAATACCTCTTTTTGAGTGAAAGATGCTTCAGATACTTTTGACCTACTTCTATGATTATGACTTCCCTCCACCATTACACAGACATAAGATAAACAGGTTTCTAAGAAAACATAAATACATGGAATGGATTTCAAAATATTTGGAGGTTAGAATTTGAATAGTTTAATTTGCTTTCAGTTAGCTGAGGAAGTTTACCACTGATGACTATTATAATATCTTGCAATCAATTCAGACTTCCTTAATGAGCAATATATTTTAAAATCGAATTGAGTGACAGGTAAAATTAGTTCCTGAATCTTTATATTGTATTCGAATAGAAACGACATGCAATTTGATTGTTTTAAGAAACCAATGTTTAATGTGTAAGTGTCCAGACTTAACTGTGGAACTAATGAAACTGAACAACAAACATCAAAAGTTGTCTTTCATATCTGATATAATATGGTTATTGCAGATACATACATACACAACTATCATCCACATACATCGCATTTTAGGTTGATGCCATTTTCTGCTGGTTACCGAGTTTGCCCTGGAGAAGTAATTGCAAGGAAAAGGCAGTTTCTGATCATCACCTATCTGCTACAGAAGTTCACATTCTTGCCACCTGAAGGTGAAGAGCCTCCAAACTGTGACCCAAGAGGATATCTTAATGGCGTTGTTCTTATTCCTGAGAGATACAGAATGAGGGCTGTGCTTCGTAATTCCATTTAGATGTATTCAATGAATACCAATTACAATAGTTGCATGAAACAATGGCCACTTAGAATGTCATTTAAAATCAGAGATACCACATACTTTATTATGATACTGGCTTGGCCAAAGAGCGAGCATGACACTTGGAATGGTTTCATTTTTTTAATTTCGTTCTGACCAAAAGGTAGCATAAATTGACCGAAGATTTATGGCTTAAAATTACAGCGATTTCAAACTGACGCAAAATCGTCATTTTGTAACAGGTTTAAAAGAGTAGTAAAAAGGCAATTTTGTGAAGTTTTAACATTTCAAGCTGCATTAAAATTGACTCACGGAAGGGTGAGCAATTCATTTTACTGTGAACATTGACTCAAACTCTGTGGGCAACTTTTCTCGCTACTAACGATGGCATAAAAATACTAATATTTCAAACTTTTGCAAAATCTTCATTTCGCCACAGATTTTTAAAAAGCGAATTTGAAGGAATGTAGATGGAATTGTGGCGGTTTTGACAATTCAACCTGCATAAAAATTGACCACGGAAAGGCGAGTAATTTATTTATACTGTGAACATATAGTCCACCACGATGGCAGCTTTCCCCGATACTATAATCATGACGTCGCATGAGCATTTCTTACTTTGTTTCCTAGTTGCTGGTGTTGTGGGACCATTGGCGGTGAAAATTCTATTTTGATACAATTTAAAGAAAACATACCATACAACATGTGATAAAGCATTATCAACACATGAAAAGATTTGGCTTCAAAATGTATTGCACGTAGCTGGCGCTACTAAATCCCAGAATTCCCTGAAACTGCGTGACCGGATGTGCCAAAATGTTACATCCAGCTACGCACGTGGGACCACATTGTCGGTCCATCAAAACTTTTCGGGTACATATACGGATTCGATATTTGCATTGTATATGCATTGTATCTACATGGTAGTTAACAGATTTCCCTTACGCATACGTACACACACGTCACGTGAATGCTTGCTTGCGCTCGCTGCACATCGTGCAGCACGCTATAGCGCACTCGCTATAATTTTGATGCTACTTTTGTCAAATGCCTGATGAATTTGGCAGCCTATCATGTGTCTAATGACCAAATGATATTCATTATTTGTTAGGGGATCAGCAGCTACACATTCTCTACATTGTTTAGAGCATTCAACAGTCAGTCAGTGGAACGATTGTTTTTTATCCTTAAGTATCAAACGAGTGGGCATGACTGATTACTATATGATTTTGAATTCAATTTTGAAATCCGCTATAAGGGACCTTTTTAGAACAGGTTATATTTAGGTCCTGATTGGACCATGGGTCTCTATTCAATCACAGTATATAGAAAGCAAATACAAAGCAGATTCTCAGCATTTGCGATGTTTAAACAATATACAATAGTTTCAATAAACTTGATAACGTAATTCATGATTAAAACTCTACCAGCTGTAGTATGATGCTTCTAAAACATATTCCGTTCACCCTTTCACATATGAATAGTGCAATTTTGCAATTTTGCAATGTTTCGCGTGATGTTTGACTGAACGTTGTTGTTCATTTTGGGTTTAACGATTCCCCTTCAAATACTTTCTAATTTTTCTACTGATCGATGAGTTATGTTGAAAGTTGTCAGACTACATGTACACTCTAGATGCACGAGGATTAATACTGGCGTTATTGTTAAGTTCAAGTTGTCTTTTTGCTGATACCTTATTCAACCAAACATGTGATAGCATATGTTACGACATGGCTAAGGCAAAGATTGCAATCATATGACAACAGATAAATATAGATTATTTAGAAACTAGCGAGAACACTGTTTAAATATCATAGAGTTAACTCTGTGTCGTTACTAAATTATTTACCTCAGTAGTTGAGGACATAATTATTTGTAATGGGTACTTTATAGCAAAAGTTGTACATGTGATAGCATGGTATCATGTGCGTGTATGCTACTTGTATGTCATGAAATTGGATGTGTAGAGCAAAAGAACGTTTTTCCTATAACATACTTTTTTCTTGGTCAACCGTTTGTAGTCACTGTGATAGTTAAACCCATTTGCATGAGGATATATGTATTAATGTTATTTGTGTATTCATCTACGATGAAATGTTACCAAATGTGTCCTCGTTTTCGACTAATATGTAGTAAACTTTTAATTGACAAAGATGAGACTACTTATTTATATATATATATATATATATATATATATATATATATATATATATATATATATATATATATATATATATATATATATATATATATATATATATAAATATATATATATATATATATATATATATATATATATATATATATATATATATATATATATATATATATATATATATATATATATATATATATATATATAGTCATAAATATATATGTATATATATATATATATATATATATATATATATATATATATATATATATATATATATATATATATATATATATATATATATATATATATTTATATATTATGAAATTGTATATGTAAGATATCATATATTCTTTTTTATGGTTTTTGGGGTAAAATTTCATATAAAGTTCAAGTATATTTGTTGAGAGCTGAAAATGCTAGTTCATTGTAAAGACCAACGGTATTGTTGTTTAGGATGCTAAGGAAAAAACAAAATAAAAAAGGCCATCGCAACTCTACGGGATATGCCACATAGAAAGAGAAAGGTTAGTTATTCGAAAGACCCAGACATGGCACATAAGGAATGGGTATTTCAGATAAGGTTAATACATTATAAACATAGGTGTTTTAGGGGCAGATTCCATGCTCCGCTTCAGGGTGAGAGAGCAACACAGATCGTGTTAGCTGATGTACAGTACAGACATTTAATTCCTGCACCAGTCGACCGGATGTCAGTCATTGCCTAGTTGTACAAACACCCATGGATAACATTTCAATAAAATAAGATAACCACATCAGTGACCCACGTAGCTTGCGAATCAAACTTACGTCCAATTGTAAGTAATTCATGAATCCTTGCCTAGGAAAGTGGGTGGCAATCGGGCATGTGGTTGTGTATTTTGCCCGTGAAAGGTCGGGCATGTGGTTGTGTATTTTGCCCAGGCTGTGCACGCATTTAGTACAGGAATTAAAGGTCGGCACTGTAGAGTGTGTAGGAACCATAGAGGAAAACAGTTCAAGCGGTTGTTTACCGCAAAGGTCCGGCCGAATGGACCCTCAGACATTTTGAGTAAATGCTATGTATTAAAGGACCTTTCACAAGCCAAAATGGTTCCATGTCACTATACACGTAATCATTGATGAATGCTCTGTTCCCATTAGGGCGGACAAAACGTCATAACACCTCGATTCGGGATGCCGCGCAGACAGCTCCAAACAGGTCGAAATATTATGAAAAATCGAAATTTGAAATCAACCAACTGTGTTGCACGCCCCCTGGCCAAAAAGAATGCGTGTAGAAATCAGTTGCAAAAATGGCGTATCTAAACATTGTTTGAGGAATTTGGAGAAAGCTCTCTCTACAGAAGTACATAACTGTTATTAATGAAAATTGGTCTGCAAAGTGTATATCTTTCATGTAAAATGAGAAAAGTATTATTGTCGGATGTTTTTTTCAAGACCTGCAATTTCAGCATTCCAAACTTGCACTTCTTACTCAGAAAGTGCTACTTTGGCGCCACCTATCTTGTGAGCAGGGCTGGTGACCCCTTTTTTTCTTCTTTTACTTGGAAGAAGACTACCCAATGATAAATTTGCCAAGTTTGAGAAGATTATTATTGTCAGGTAATTTTTTGAGAGACATTTATCGTAATATAATCTTTCTAATAGAACCCCAATAAATATAGGTACTACATGTAGCCCAAGAGCTTCAGCAATGTCACCTCTTGCCATGAAACAGATGGGCCTAACATTTGAATATTTCTTTAAGACATCTTGTAAAGATTCATAGTTGACATGAAAATGGCTCTGGGTATGCCATAATTAACTGTTGATTCATTATACGGGTAAGATACATGTACATTATGTTACATTTGATATCTTCCACTTTGGTATTTTTCACGCAAAGCAACTGAAGAGCATTTAAAGTTTTCGAACGGGGGATTATCAAAAAGGCCCTCTTATTTTCATCTTGTCTTGCTCTCAATCTTCGATCGCGGCTCTCTTTACAGCAATCTTGGTGCTCTCCCACTGTCTTGGTTCTCCCTCATATTTCTTTGATAAATGTGCAAAGGGCAATCCATACTGAATACATCGTTTTCAAAGTGTTGACACTGTTCAAACTGGCAATGTGACTATTCCAACTGCTGCTCGTAGAAGTCGCACTAGGACTTATCAATAGGAGTTTAACAGATCGCAGTGTAAGGTACAACTGTAGGTAGCAGTTCAACTGTGACTGCTCGCTTTAAAAAGTCTCATTAAGAATTTGAAAAGATGCATCACGAGTTTAAAAAGTGGTGCGAAATCACGGTGCAAGTTGTTCTAGTTTAAAGGTATTTTGCGGCTAAGACGTGAGTAGTCAAATGTATCTGGTGGAGGAAACCGGAGTACCCAGTGAAAACAACCGCCTAACCCCAAGTCACAGGCAACTTCCCATGTTTAAGTGCCGCCGTAGTTATCCAACATTTAGCTCTTAAGGAAGCTTAATTCTTTTTGGACTCCAACCCTGCATTCATTTGACCATGAAACCTATACACAGTATGTTTTATCCAACGGATCCTTTGACGAGGACTACGTACATATCAACGATTTACGCTACAGTGCCGATATTCAATTCCTACACTAAATGAGTGGGCAGTCCTGGCATAATACACAACCTCAAGCCCAATCGCCACCCAGATTTTAGGACATGGATGCATGAATGACCTCACAACTAAACGAAGCTTTGATTTGCAAGCTACGTGGGTCATAGATTTACTTGGCTTATTTCTTTTGACATGTTATCCATGGCTGTTATTACAACCAGACACTGGCAGATGTCCGGTTGACTGGCGAAGGAATTAAATGTCTCTACTGTAACAGCACGGAGTAATGTAAGAAACTGAAGAAGAAGAATAAATAGATACGCAATGTGATGTCAGTTAGACATTTTTTATTATGGATCGAGGAACACCAAAGTCCACTTATATGGACGACAAATTGGTATAAATGGAAGGGCATTAGAACTGCAATATGTCAAAACAGAAAATGCAATCACCTCAACAATGATAAAATAGACAGTCAGCTTAACACGTAGATAAGACTTGTAAATTAGACATGTATCTTGACTCTTATCTGAATCCGTTTTACATGATGTCACTATGCAATTTGGATTTATTTTGATTTTTTAGCTTGCCATTGAAAGTCTTCATCTTTTACATCCTTCTGATATCAAACACAGATTTAGGGTTCAAAATATCTTTCTGTTTTCTTTCCTATATCCTAAACCTATTTTTTAAATTACCTTACAATATTCATTTCTACATGCATATTTGGTAAAATACAGAAGCAATAAGTGAAATAAGGTTACATAATAAGGTAAACATATACGAAAGTTGCACTCAATGTCGTTAACCATAAAGCGAAATAGGTACTGTATAATGGGTATATGTCCCGGGACTTTTATTTCCCGAAAAATGATGATTTCAACTTTTTCCCGTTTTTTATTTTCCCGGCCCGCACACGTCTGCACTAATTATGAATTTAGCGTTAATTCAGACGACAGTTTGTGTGCTGAATTCGTATGTGCAGAACAAAAAAGCCAGTCATACGTCAGCTCAATTGAGCTGGCAAGGCAGGCTCTATTGATCTACACATTAATAGCACTCAGTGCAACGTACCCACCTGTATAAATACGCGGACCGGTTTGTGGACAAGTTGATAAACTGCTCATGACGGACACTGAGTACTACAAACATGTATCTGGACAAGCGAGTACTTTTAACATATGACTTAACTACTCAAGCTGATTACTTCTATTGATTTATATCTTTTTCATTATTTTAGGTTTTATATTTAAGTAAATTCATTTTCATACAGTTTAACTATCCATTTATCGACAAAAAGAACTAGTATACATAACGTTACAAATTCACACACTAACTAGTAGTAGTATCTGAGTTCAGACTCTAACACATCGTCTGCCACACCATAAACATTAAGCACACGTTAACATTATACAAATATGCCATGCCAGTGTGGATAACCTGATGGAATGTCTCCCCGAGGAAAACCATCCTCCCGAGGGGCGACATTCCATCAGGATACCCACACTGGCATGACATATTTGTTTTATTATACCCAACCAACCCCCTATTTGGTAAAATATCAATGAAAACAACAATGACTGCCGGTAGATCCAGTGAGAATGGTGGACGTTTATCCGTCGGACATTTCGCCTGTGGACATGATGGAATGGCCAACCTTTGTTAGCCAATCACGGCTTACGATTTTCACGTGAGGTATAATAATACCAGTTATACAGTAATTACCAGTAGAACATAGTTTACACAAGCAAGGGAAGTAACCTCAGGAATAAAACAATAGCCAGTCAGACTAACAAGTGGACGAGCCTTGTACATTAGACCTGGATCTTGACTCTTGTCTGAATACGTTTTAAATGATGTTACTATACATTTTGTAGGAATTAATTTTGTGATTGAAAATCTTCATTCAGCTTACTGCTTATTCCTGTGAAGTAATTTGACATCCTTCTGTTATCCAACATACCTCGAGGTACTTGGATATGTTGTGCATCTCTCTCTGCTATGTCCTAAACCATTTAAAAGTTACCCCATAATATTAATTTCTACGTGCATATTTGGCAAAATACACAAGCAATAAGTAAGATAATAGGGTAAATAATAGGGTACACAATATAATAAACACTAAATACCGTAGTAGCATTTGATAGAGTTAAGCATAAAGAAATATAGATAATTACAAGTAGGGCATAGTTTACACAAGCAAATGGAGTGGCATTGCTTAGAGTTAGAAGCAAGAACAAGCAACAACTAAACTAGTATGAAGCATTCTAGACTGCAAACTTAAGGTAATAGGAAAAGGGAGTAAGAATGTCCAAAAACGAGCGTCGACATTACAAACTGAAACAGATTATGACAATGGCCAATTCTCTTGGATACAAGAGCTTCCCTGGTAGTAAGCCATGTGAACATCATATCTCTATTATCAACGCCGCTATGTTATTTTACATAACCTACATAAATTTTGTGAATTTCGTTTTCATCAGTTTTTCTCTGTGACTAGCCAGTTGTAAGTGATGGAGGAACTTGGAGTACCTGGCTAAAAACAACTACACAACCCCAAGTCACTGGCAACTTTTACACATGCTATGGGGCGGATTCGAACCCAGGCAGTGGTAAGAGACAGCTAACAGTCCATGGCAATGCCTTAGACCACACGGCCCTTTGGGTCAGGCCCATAACCTATATACAATTCGATGGATCACATGGAATCATCTCTCTATCCATGTCTTTTTTTTTGATTTCCTGATTCTCATTGGCCATTTCAGGACAAAGAGGTTCTCTTACAAGCAAGCTATTGGAACAAAAATGACGTAGGGCACCGTGCTCATTCTACACGTATTAATAGACAAGGCTCTTTGATTTTTTACTAACATAACATTCCAAAGTTACGTACTTCTGAAAAATTCTAGACATAATTCCTGATGCCCTTCTAAAATTAAAAGTACAATTTCTATCAGTTATCATGTTTACACCAATGAAGGTAATTTTATCTCCCAAGTTAATTTTGTTAAAGGTTTAGATGCACTTCTTTAGACGAAATGATCATCCAAAACAGTAGAGAAGTGTATGCATTCATGTGATATGCCTCGAATGTTTCTTTGTTTGATAGCGCCACTGTTAAGTTTACAAACAGTCAGGAACTAGATTATGTATCTAGTGATACAGAGATTACTGCCGAGCCAAATATGCATAGTTATTCATCAATCTTAAACACATAAATTTTGCCATTACAAATTGCAAAAAAATCAAAGTAAAATAGTCATGCATTTGAATTGTTTTTCTGTATTTTAGTGACATGCATAGCTACTAATCTTGTAGAGGGGGTCGCCATTAAGTATCTACCCAATGGTGTGATGATGTACTTGATAAAAGGTCAATATTATCATGAGATCTGTAATTGGTCATCACTAAAGGAATATTTCTACATCAAAATGGAATTGCCTAATATCGGATTTATTCTCAAAGGATTTGTGTACAATTAGCATCTAGTCGCAATATCTTTGGCATACCAGAATGCATAACTTACAGTGGTGCATGTTAATCTCATTCTTGCAATGAAGTTGAATATTTTATGATGGCCTTTAAGATTTAGATGGCCTTTTGTGCCTATTGAGATAAATAAAAACCAAAATAGTTTGAACAATATCATAGTACACATTTTGCTGCCCTGTGGGTACTGATCTCATGACAGTGTTGATGAATATGCATGCAAGTTTAACTTTTAGTCATTTTCATGGATATCATTATCTCTATTTCTAAATTGACGACGGAAAGTAATCATGCAGCAGATCCTATCAAGTCGAAGCGCATAGAGACATGGTTACGCCAAGTCTTCGGCTGAATCCGCACATAGCGGGCAGTGAACGGGAATTGAAGCATGTTGGTGACTATTCCGAAATCGTTGACGTTGCCTTGGAACACCTATGAATATAAAACAAACGAGTTTATAATATACATAGCTATTGAAAACCATCTGGCGGCTATGGTTAGATTGAACCCTGGATCTGTAATGCTCTACACTGGTGTTACAATCACAAATATAGTAATTCATCCCGGGGGGGGGCACTTGGGTATTTAGGGGGGCGCATACGTTCGTTATCAAAATTAAAAAATACCCCTAAAGCACTGATTTCTGGGCAAAAGAGCACCCTTATTTTAATAAAAACGCTGACTTTTTCCACTAAATAAACACCACTTCTTTTATCAAAACACTGACATTGGATGAACGGGAACACGTATTTTAACTTTAGATTTTAAAATCCTCTGCATGTTTAGCGGCAGCAAGTGGGGGCAGCAAACTCGGAAGCCCAGATACTTCGGGAGTCACTCGGCGTCAGAGCTGCGTATGTTTCGTGGATTGTAAGGGGATTTTGACCCCCATACTTCGTACCTGGGTACAAAAAAGTACCCTTCTTTTACAAAATCACGGACATGCAGAGGTCTTCAAAAAAGACCCCTTCTTCCGCGTAATACGTAACCAAGGTGCGGCCCCCCTGTGTACCTGAGTGCCCCCCCCCCCCCGGGAATTCACCACAAACGTAACAAGACCCAGATATGAAGTAAAGAAATACCACATTTGTAGTAAATGATTAACCACGAATGAGGTTTATTGATCACTTTTAATATATCAGTAATAAAGATATATCAGCAATACAAAAACGACATTTTAGTACAATTTTAGGAAATCACATTTAGAATATATGTGTTGTTTTCTTAAAATGAAAATTCAGATAGAGTGGTCCAAAACCAGTGTTTGGTCATTTCGTCAAATCGATGATATAATTGGGGCTTATTCATATTTCATGATGTAATTCAGAGTTGTCGGGTACAATATGTTGTTCAAAATCCCTGATTATAAGGGCTTCAGGCAATTAATTTTTATTAAAGAAGTTTTAAAAAGAGACCAAAAGTGGGTACTCTATTATCAACTGAATAGTCAAGCTGGGGCTATTATTTATTAAGTGCTCACCAACGCCTTTGTCTTTTCAAATATTTGTAAAGCAGCTTTGCCTAAATGTGGCATTTTCTTAAATTATAATTAATCAAAATGACTTTCTAATGGCCCAAATAATCAGAAGTTTTTATTAGAATAAGACGTTTCACCAGGTATGCATGCCAAAAATATGTATTCGTCATTCACACATAATAAAAAATTGATGAACAGTGACCATAACTTTGATTTTTGTCTATTACATCGGAATAAATACTACATGTAGTAGTAAAAACCAGAAATATATTAAATATGATTATCTATGTGGTATGCACTAAAAGTGCAACTTTATAGTTTTATTATTGCTACTTCTTTATAACAAACGTATTAAACTTTTAGACTTTTTTTTAACTTTTAACAATATTCAAAAAGGTAAAATATACTTGTGAAGAAGAGACAACCATTAGAAAATAGTACGGGCATTCACATCCGATATATTCGTATTTTCTGAATTAAAAGGGGATGGCAGTACTACAGTTGACCACCCCACTTAAGTTATCACATTTTCCAGAATCTCAAACTTACCTTTTCTATTAGTTTTAAAGTAAAGCGAACCCCTCTTAGTTGAACACCTCTCCAAGTTGACCAGTTTCGACTGCTCTCACATGTGTTCACGTTAGAGGGATTCAACTGTACGAAATTCAATATAAAGTGAAATCGGGCTACTAAACAAGGCAAAAATGGCCACATTTAGACCTGGTTTTTTAATTGTATTATAACATAATTTGGACTTTTTAAAAGATATTTAACTTTTTTTATTTTATCTCTTAACACTGGTACAACTAGACTATTCTAAAACATGAAAATAAACAAAAACCTGATTTTAGACAATATTACATAAAAACGCCCAATATAAGCTATAAACTGTAAACCTATAAACTGAATGAGCAATAACCTTCAGTGTATCTTTGACACTGAAACATATAGAGACTTATATTATATGTTGAGCACTGAACCTGTCATACTCACACTAACCAATCAGCAAAAGTAGGATTTCAATGTGAAGGCAATTGGACCATCAAAGCAAACCTGGCATAAATGATATACATATATATCAAGATATGTTTGACATAAGCTGAAGGCAGTAGGCCTTTATCTGTCAAGTGGCTGCTTAGAGCATTTGACCATTGGAGACCAATATGGCTCCCTCCATGAACTCATTATCTCTCAGATGGAGACATGCAGACTTTACATTCACACCAGTCTGTGTTTTCTCAGAGTCTGACACATATTTATATTATGAATATAAGAGTTCGAATGCATATGGTTGAATGCCAAGGAGTCTTTACGTAAATTGTCTATAATTCAACTACGAATGAGGCACACAGAAGTTTGTCGCTGCTTAAATGAATAGATTCTTTCACTTGGTTCAAATGAGTATAAATCAAGTTAATAGCTAGTATGAATCAAAATTGAATATACCATCATCACAATATAATTGGTAGATGGTTGCATTGTTCAATAAGGTTGTTTCATAATACCATAACACATATTCTTCCATAACTGACCAACTCCGGCTGAATAGATATACTCATTATATGTCAACCGTGTACAGACCCCCCTACAAAGATCCCCCCCATTTTTTCTGTGTACTGACCTAGCTTTCTGTTTCTTTGCAATACTCTTGTATCTAAAAGGCATATATGGAATTGTAATTCATATACTTATGATTACCTAACATCAGCTAAGTCTGACGACAAATTGAAATCATTGTGCCCAGAGGATGTGTATTGCAGTTAACTTCCTGGGTTATGCTTGGAAAACTAGAACAGATGCATTTCCCTTGAGATGAATGTATATTGCAATCAATTTCCGAGAGGCAGTGGCAATACCCATACACAGCTTAATAATTGCAAACGTCTTTCCATCACAACAGTGTGTAGAACATTGGGTGAGTTCAAGTACCGCGTTAACACAAAATGTAACACCGGCGTTAGTGTTAAAATGGGCATTAATGCAGCACTTGAAATCCCAGCAAGATGTTTGTGTTAACTCAAAGATGTGTGTTAAATTTTGCGTTAACACCAAATGTAACAGAAAATGTTAGTGTTGATCTCAGCTTTCTGTTAAGGGAAGCCCTGTTCCCATATAGTTTGTACAGGCCAAAACACTAACGCCTTAGGTGTTAACATTGACTTCAGTTCAAGTGTCAAATCTGTTAAGCTTGATAATATCGGCTAATAGCGGGCTAGGACGAATATTGTGCAGTTTAAAAAAAGCATGAAAGTTGGTACAACTACACTCTGAGCTATGGCTAATCAATATTCTTAAAGAAGGCAGGGTGTGAGTTACCCCTAAAGCCTATTTTGGGGGTATTTTATGCAAAAACACATGAAACTTGATTTTTAGGCATAGGACAATAAAAAATACCGGAAAGAAGGTGGAATCTCCGAACTTGGTACAAATACACTTAACCCTTCCAAAGCTGAGGCTACTTTCATCCAAAGGACAAGGCGCAAACATTTTTGAAAGCCATTTAAACCCTGTCATATTGTATTCATTGGATTGTCCTTGCTGAGCACTCACAGATGAGTACCTATTTACCAGGGTTTCAATCATTTTTCAGAATTTTCTGCATAATTTTGTATTGACCAGATTAGCCAGCAGCAACATAAGGGTTAGGAGTTGCTTATTAAAACTGATGTAGTGAATATCATGAATTAACACATATTTTGTTTTTGGGGCGTTTTCTAGACAAAGGAAAGAAAAAGCAATTTTGGGGATCTGACTATAAAACTCCTAGCTCTTAGAGTAAAGCTTCAAATCTCATACACATATTCTTTAAAAGGTTTTTGATGACTGACATCAACAACATTTCTAAAAGGTCCCCTTAATGACTGCACTTTTGGGTAATTTAAGCAAAATAAAGGATTGAAAACTGTGACTTAAAAAAACCTTTACTTCAAAGTAGAAAGTGCAAACATTACACATATTTATTGTGGGTTATTGATTGACACTGTTATGGTAAACATTTTAAAATGTATCCATGGTGCCTAATTTAGGGCGATTTTATCAACAAATTAATCAAAAAGAGGATAATTTTGGGATCTGACCATAGACTACAGGGAATATACTGCAAACCTCACACAAATATTTTTTGAATGTTATTGATTGCAACTGCTCTTAAGGCCACTCCAATTTAATTACTTGTCTTACAAGCTTTTTTTGGAAAAAAAAAACTGTCAGACTCCAAAAAAAAAAAGAAAAAAAAAAGTCACCTTTGGTGTCTTACGGACGAAAGTGGTTTTAAAATTTTGTCAGACTCCAAAAACAAAGTTTAAGTTTAAAGAATATTCTTTGTGAGGGTGATTCAATCAACTACAGGAAGCTATCATTGCTGTAGTAGAGCCTCAGGCTTGAGGAGGTATACCTCCCACCCTTCAGGTTACAGGGATTAATTGATTGATTGATTTTATTTAGTTGAGAATAGGCTGTTAGAAACATCTCGCTACCAGTCCTAGTCGGCAGATTCTAAAAGAAATTTTAAAAATAAAAAAGTCACATTTTTCAACTTTTTTTTTTATTCCAAAATGGCTCATTTCCTACCTCCTGAGCTCAGAAAGACAAGTAAATGAATTGGAGTGGCCTAATAAACATTTTGATATGTATCCATATTGCACAATTTAGGGTGAAGTTTGTCAAAATATGAATGTAAAAGTGATTTTCTTTTTTTCTTGGGGGGGGGGGGGGGGGTAATTTTGTCAAGATATGAATGAAAAAGTGAGATTTATGAGATCTCCAAATCAGAAAATATAATATTTCTTTCAAATACTTTTCTTTATTTTATCATTATTTAAATAGGAAATTCTCAGTGAGTTATTAAAACTACAGCTCTGAATCTGTCAGACAATTAACTTTGGGCCCTACCCATATCTAATATTCATCCCAATTTCTGTCATGATCTGAATCATTTATAAATCATTTGTTGTATATTTAAGATAGTATAGGGATAGTATATGGGATAGTATATGATGTGTTTCCTTGTAACTATTGTTCATGCTAACACACATTTAAGAGGATGTTACCAGCTTTTGTTAACAGGATGTTAAGGTTGAATGTTAACAGGACATGTTCGGCGTTAAGGTGTTCAGGTTAACGCAACGGTTGGTGTTACATCTTTGCGTTAACGCCCACGCAGAACTTGAACTCACCCATTGTAAGATATACTAAATACCAGAATATTTTGTAAACTGGATGAATTGCCAATTAGTCGGAGTGTTTTACTACATTTGTTAGAAGGTCCGAGGATAGGCAAGATTACCTCATTTGAAGTCATTTTTACTACATATGTGGGGCTTACTAGTTTTTTGGTATTTCTTTTACTACATATGTGGGGAATGTTACATATGTGGTTTTAATACGCGTGTAAGGGGAATAGATGAGTAAGGATGTCTTACTAAATAAGCCAAAACTGCATGGACATTTGGTGCGGTTTGTATTCTTCTTTTGCCTTCATGCAATGTTGCTGTTTTTCATATGTCAAGTATGTGTGTATGACATATTCAATACATGAAAAAACGACGTACAATAAATGTAATACTACTAGTACTTCGGTTGGCTACCATCCATCGATCAGAGGCTTAGAAAGGGTTTGATATATATTTACTGCCCGCATCGTGAGGATTACTTCGTACGCTACCAAAACCAGAAATGTGTTACCCAAAGATAGTAAGCAATGGTGCTCAGCAAAGCTGTCTTTGACCTATGATAGGTAGGAAGCAGTCACCTATGGCAGAACCTCCATGTGCGCCTGAGAAGGCATGATGTATATGATTTCCTGTGGTGTTGCTCGGCTTTACCTTGCAACACATTGGGTTTATTACATGAACCATAGCTTTCTTGCTGTCTTTCAGTCACATAACCAAAGTTAGGTGCATCGTCTAATGTGCACGTGTGCTATATTACCTTGTTCTGTCCAGTGCGCTCTCTGTACATCTGAAACTGTGAGGGATCATTGCCATAAGCAACAGTGTAGGATGCAACCCATTGATCATCACGGGTTCGACCTTGCGTTGTTACACCAGTTATTCGTCTTTTGACACCTGGAAAAGTAAAAACAAAAAGCACATTTGTTTATCTGCGTTTATATTCCTTCACTTAAAAGTATTGGGAATGTCTATATACAGTAGGCCCAAAAAGCGCAGAAGAAATTCCACCACCAAATGTCTCTCACCACTGCCATACAATTCAACTTTATTATGAAAATGATTGAACGTTAAGATACATACCTAAATCGACGGCAATCCATTGCTGTTCATCATTTCGTCCTGCGCACCACGCGCCCTTTTCAGTTTGAGTATTGAGTCGAAAATTTCTGAGGTTGCAAGAATCCATGCCATGCACACTTGACGCCGAAATTGCTCCATCCGGAAGCTTATATCTGACCCCACTCACCAGGTACTCATCACCGGTATTCACAATCTTAAAGAGAACAAAAACAGAAAATTACCATCGAGCACCCGGACAGTTTTTTTTTGTTTTTGTTTGAATGTATTGGCATTTCATCTAATTCGGAAATTACTTTCCATTAAGGATTATCCTTGTGAGTAGACCCGGTACGGTGCCATATAAAAGATAATGGCTTAATTGCAGTAATATATATTTTTCGCAGAAATTTTATGTAATGTTATGATACTTCTCCTATATTGTGTCTTTAATGCAATTGTCTCCTTATCATCGCTATTTTCCAAAATATTTTGAATGAAGCTCAGTGAGGTTATCTACTTTTTACTTTTCCTCATTCAATCACTTATTCGGATATATTAACTCACATATTCGGAGTGAGTGAAGTTGGCCTGTGTTACCTTTCTGGGGCATTCTACTGACTGTAGTATGAGTTTCTATGTGTGAATATTAAGAATATCAATCCTTTGAGACCTATTTCTCAATAAGGAAGTAACTCTGAATGAGTAAGTGAAAAGGAATAAGTAATTGAATAAGGAACAATGAAGGAGAAGCGAAATTCACTGAGCTGCCAGAAGTCGATCGCCATGTCTAGCATGCAGAACCATTTTGATCCTCTGTTGGGGGCAAGTATATCACCAATGATGGGCAAGGGCTGAGCATCTGGAACAGTCACATAAATTACCTTCCTCTAGTCTATGCACAGCCTAGTGGATCTGTCCATTTTGGCGACCAATACAATGGGGGATCCCCAAGGACCCTTAAGTGGTGCAAAGAGGTGCTTCCCCTGTAGAATGTCTACCAATGTCTTCACCACCATCTGTTTCCAGATCGGTACCCTCCTCTCTTACTGCTTAAGAGGAGTGACGACATACGAAAGGAGCAACCTCTACTGAGTAAGCATTGTGTCATTGTAGCCGTTTCTTCACGCGCGCAGTGGCGGAACATTTTAAATAATGGCGCGAGCGTTTCTTTGATGTAGCAGTTTTTTCTGGGAATTGTATAATGCCAAAATCCCAACTGCCATCAAATGAAAGAGGTAGAACTGTTTGATTTGGGGGAAAGAAGGATATTGGAAATTGAAATCTAGACTAGAATAGGGACTAGAAGAGAAGGAAAGTTTCATTTTGAATGTGCAGAAGAAAGACAGACGGGTGAATATTTGAATATGTATAAGTGGTAGTAGTAGTAGTAGTAATAACATATTGTTATAATTATTATTATCATTATTATCATTATTATTATTATTATTATTATTATTATTATTATTATTATTATTATTTTCATTATTATAGATGCTGGCAGCAACTACAGGCAGAAGGTGCCCGTAGGGGGGGGGCAGTCAGGTACAGAGGGGGGCCGCACCCACGTTACGTATTTCGCAGTAGAAGGGGGTCTTTTTTAAGACCTCCGCATGTCTGCGACTTTGTAAAAGAAGCGTACTTTCTTATACCCAGGTACGAAGTATGAGGGGTGAAAATCCCCTTACAATCCACGATATATACGCGGCTCTGACGCTGGGTGACTCCCAAAGTGACCGGACTTCCGAGTCTGCTGCTGCTACTGCTGCCGCTAAACAAGCAGATAATTATAACATCAAAAGTTAAAATGTGTGTTCCCGTTCATCTTATGTCGGTGTTTTTATACAAGATGGGGTGTTTTTTTACTGGAGAATGTCAGCGTTTCTTTAAAATAAGGGTGCTTTTTTGGGATGAATCCAGTGCTTTTTTAAATTTTGATAACGAGCGTATGTACGAGATAGTGGCAGAACCAATCACTTTTTGATTCCCTGGATAACAAGTGATGATTTTAATGATTGTAATCATAATAATAACCACAATAATAATAATGATGATAAAAATATATTATAATAATGATAATAAAAGTAGTAATAATGATAATGATAAAAATGGTCGTAAATATGAAATGATGATGATAACATAACAGTGATACTCATAATGAATATAAAAATATAATGATAATAACAGTGGAACAATCCTGTCTCAACTCGACCAAACAGGGCGGGTGTTTTATGGAAATATATGGTCCTAAGAACAATTTCAAAAAGTTTGAGAAACATCTGAATGTGGAGATTTTTTCTATAGCCCCGCTAAATTCTTGCAATATTGAAGTGTTCTGTATGAGATGGCGGTAATGTGGCGCCCCCTAGCTTGAAAACAAAACGGTTGACCCCCAGTTTTTAGATTGTTTTATGAAAATATATGGTCCTAAGAACAATATCAACAAGTTAAAGAAAAATCTGAATGTGGATATTTTTTCTATAACTTCACCAACTTCCCACAATACTGAGCTATCATAGGTGAACATGCTAGAGTGGCGCCCCTTATAATCACAACAAAACAAAAAAAATACATTTTTTAAATTGAGAATCAAAATATATACATACTAAAGAATATGTTTTAGCATTATCATTTTGTTCTATCTTTTTACTACTCTGTTATTACTGCATGAAAATATGTTATTTTTGAACACTTGTCGAAATTGCCCTGTTTGGGAGAATGAAACACCTCATCCCTTAAATTTACATGATTTTGAAGAGAGGGTGGTCCAAGGAACACGGTTACTATTATTTGTGGTATTACTTCATTTGAGTGAATTGTCGCGTATGTCCTTAATTGGCTTGTGCTATTGTTATTAGTGCACACATGAACTGTAGTAACGAGCGAGTAAACAGTCAGTTTTTCGCTTATTCTCTTCTATTCTTGTGACATAATTGGCTGCTATCTACCAACTGCATTGTTTAGTATGTAGTACAGGGAGTTATTAAATGCCAATTTAAACAGGAAATGCAAAAGAAAACCAACATGGAAGGAGAGTACCAAGATGGTGAGATTAAGAACTTGAGACACAAGATGTCCGAAAGAGAGGAAAGATTCCAAAAAAGATGGGAACATGCATTGATTATGTGCTGATAATGACATGAGTTTAATATTCATGAGACCAGAGAGGTTACATAGATGCATCTCAGCTTGACCTGTGTCTTGACCTTAGACATTGTGCCAAAAATCTAGTGTATGGGAGTCAAAATGGCTCCCTGGTTACTGACTGGGTATGGCCATTTATATATATGTATATATATATATATATATATATATATATATATATATATATATAATATATATATATATATATATAGATATATATATATATATATATAAATATACATATATATATATATATATATATATATATATATATTATACATATATATATATATATATATATATATATATATATATATATATATATTATATATACAGTCAAACCTCTATTAAGCGACCGCTCAAGGGAAATGTCAAAAGTGGTCTTTTAGAGAGGTTGTCTCTTAAGAAGGGGTTGAGGGTCTGAGCGAGGTTATGAAAAAACAAAGAATTTCCAGGTGACCAGGTATTATTGAGCGTTGTTATGTTTAGCTGCGTTTGTTGAAATTTCTTCATTAAAATCTTCAGAATATACAATTCAGAAAATAAAAATTGAACTATATCATTAATTGAGGACCCTCAAAATGATATACTCTCAATTTTACCGATTATTTCATTATTTCATTGTGCCCTTTCCAATATACAAGGAGTCTAGGCATTCAAGTGGCCGTTGAATGAAGGACCATTTACTCTTAGGGATAAGATTTCATGGTCGTTGTTTGCGTCAAGCAAGTGGTCGTTTAATCAAGGTAGAATATACACGGAATAGCCTTGGGGGATTTGAAACGGTCGTTCAAGGCAAGTGGTCTTTTAAGAGAAGTGGTCGTTGAGGCAAGTTTGACTGTATATATATATATATATATATATATATATATATATATATATATATATATATATATATATATATATATATGTAATATATATATAATATATATATATATATATATATATATATATATATCGATAATATATATATATATATATATATATATATATATATATTATATATATATATATATATATATA
>OZ012695.1:25397713-25407263 GCA_963942565.1 Maea johnstoni | reverse complement strand
TATATATATATATATATATATATATATATATATATATATATATATATATATATGCGATACTGTATATTTTGTACCTTACAAGAAATAAAATAATGAAAATGGATATTGAATTATATTCCTCTTTTATTTGCCGTCACGACTATTAGCATTTATATTGCCTTTTTATTGTAGTTAACCTGATACATGCCTTGGATAGTATGTAATCACCTGTATTTGAAATAAGATACGATGACGCAAATGTATAGATGCAATAAATAAATATCTCTGTGAGAATTTATTTAAAAATAATAATTGCAATAATGCAAGTGTGCATACCATAGATTTACTTGTGGGGGATCTTCATTGCCACATATAAAAAGTCTCTTAGGTGATCAGATCTATTATATAATCTGGTAGATTTGTCATTTTGTAGAGAAATTTCTACCTAGAATACATTTTAAGGTGTAATGTTTCAAATGCTCGAAATTGTGGCGACAATTTCGAGGGTAGGTGACTTTAAGTAATGCACGCGCAGACAATTATTTTCTTAATCTAAAACCGCAATATGTCAGATATATCTTTAAGACTTACTCGTTGTTGCCAATCGAACGTTTCCTGAGAGAATCCGAGAGTTGCTTCGTCCAGCGTGTATTTTTACAAGATTTTCGTTGATTCTCGTGACGTGTTTTTAAACGTCACTTGGATCTTTATTTTACAATCGTTCGTCTAGATTCCCGATATACGTATGATGAAATTATGATGTAAGTATGATACTTATTGGTTTGTTTTATCCTTTGCAGATATGGGACCTGATTGTGAGGGAGCCCGGATGGACATAGTAGGACCTGATGGCTACACGCAAGCTCAGCGACAGAAGCGCATGCGCACGTCATTTAAACACCACCAGCTACGAACAATGAAATCCTACTTTGCATTGAATCATAATCCGGACGCGAAAGATCTCAAACAATTAGCACAAAAGACAGGTCTTACAAAAAGAGTTTTACAGGTGAGGTTTGATCGTGTGATTTCGGATAAGAGTGAAGTAACATCACATCTTGAAAATATATCGTTTTCCTCGTTCTTTTAATAATATTTTCGTGGGAACAAACATTTCTTTATGAAATTTTGAGGCTTTATGCAAAGTTTGCAAAATTATACATTACGTCATGAAAACGTAATTTTCAATTTTTTAAATGGCGCAAATTTATGGAAGGCATCACTTTAACTGAATGGGCATCATGCAAGAACATAATAACTAACATTGATGCTACGTTACACATTTTTACACAGGAGCATTAAATCAAAATATGCCTTCAGCTAGATGTTTAGGTTTATCAACCGTATGCTATACATTTTCTATGCGTCTCAGCCATATTTGTGTGTGACGGCAGATTCCTAGTCTAGGTAGGGCATGATGTGAGACTAGAAAATGAATATGAAAAATGATATATTGTTCAAAGGTGCTTAGGAACATTTTTTTCATTGACGACCCAGGGAGCTTGAAAATCGTTGTAGCATTAGAAATGCATGTTGTCAGTGTCAGAATCGGTGGTTTTGATAGACATATTTTGCGCTGCTTCGGAGCAGCGATGCGGCTGACAGCCTTTGTCTTGAACACATGTTCTGGGAAGATGACATAAACTTATGGCAACAGGTGCCCTATTTTAGCAGGTGCATTGTGGGTACCCGTCTACCCGTGTCCGCACCCCACGTGCAAACATGCAACCCTATATACATAGAGAGAGAGAGAGGTACATATATGTGTGTTTGTGTGTGTGTGTATATATGTATGGATAGATGGGTGTATTTGTGTAATCAGATCAAGGTTTAGGAAGATAACATGGTAACTTTTGGAACAGTTTTGAAAGCAGTTGATTAGTTCTTGATCATGTCTGAGCTGTCCCCAAGACTCGTGACGCTTGCCCATGAAATGCAACACGTCATCGCAAACCAATCAGAAATGGCACGTGCGATTAGATTCCGGGGAGTGTTTCGGTGTGATGGGTACACCTCTTCCTGATTGGACAATTACAAACTAGGGGGAAAGCGACATGGCTTATTGCAAAAATTAATTCGGAAGCACACAGGCGTGGAATTCTTGCACTGGTTTCACAGCTGTGCATGCTGGTTTGGAAACTAGCTGGAAAATGCGCCCAGTAGGACCACAATCGCTTTAGACATAATATTGTAGAGGTTAACAAGCCAAGGGCACTTTGTATGGTATGAAATAGTCAGTGTGCCTAGAAGTATTTAGGATTATTTCTTATTAACCCATCCGCAACCTGGATCGTACACATGGCATGATATATATATATATATATATATATATATATATATATATATATATATATATATATATATATATATATATATATATATATATATATACTAGTATATATATATATATATATATATATATATATATATATATATATGTATATATATATATATTACTTTAAGCTTTCTTGTGAAGTTATATTTTACTGAAATTACTAAAGCATCCACAAACCACTTTAGGACTCACAACCAGAAGTACCTATATCAGTGAAGAGAGTATAGACTTAATTCTCATGATAAATTTTGATTTTTGTCCTATAAAGTTTACATTTTTTACCTATTCGTATCTGAGTCTGTTTTGGATAAAAGTCACTGTCGATCAATTGGCACTCAGTATTGGAGTTGGGTTCTCCTTAAGGAAGTCTTTGACCGTGAAATGCTGTCCCCTAAATACCACAGGCAGGAGTAAACATACACGGAACTGGGCGGCCTGGGGTTGATTTTCGTGTGTAGTGTTGATGTTAAGAAACAAGTTTACTTGAGTTACAGTGCACAGAGTCGAATAACACCCTGAGACATTCCCGCGGCTTGGAATGTCTCTGCCACATCTGTGTGTTTGTGTTAGAAAAATATTAGACACTTGATTGACAGTTCCAACACAATGTGGGCACATGCCGCCATGTTGGAAACGTGACACAGGTTGCGCCCGACGTAGCATGTTTTCAACCCGTTCTGCAGGGGAGTTGGTCCTCGGCATTTTGTCATATAAAAGTTGTGTTTCTCGTCAGAAACATGGGTGTGATAAAGCAAAGTAATTTGTTAGCGATTGCCACAATATACATTCAAGATAATATACAAAAATACCTGACAAAAGTACGTTGCTGTGGCGTGCTCAAGTCGAAAATACAAATATGCATAGAAAATTAGAAATATGTAAGAACAATGTTGGAATAACAATCAATTCTTTGAAAGTATAATTTATGTATTTGGTTTGTATTTTTTCCAGGTATGGTTCCAAAATGCAAGAGCGAAGTATCGACGGAATTTACTCAAGCAAGAATGCGATAAAACAGGAAAGTCCGAGAGCGGATCGGCGCAGAGTATGACAGAACTTTCCAATTCCCGTTCTCCTGCACTGTCGGACATAAGTTCGACGCCATCTTTGTCAGATTTACAAGGACAAGTCATGGACCAAGATAGTAACTCATCAACAAATCTAACGGAAATATTCAGTAGTAGCTTGACGGCCATGAACTAATGAAAAAGACTCGATTCATGATCACGTGATGATTGATTTTAAAGGATGTGACGTCATGAATACTGCAGACGAAGGTGATTCCATCACATGAAAGCATTTGGGTGTTAATTTATTATGAATATAATGCGGAATGTGATGGGGGACATGATATGAGATATGATATATGAAAACATGTTAATTTTAATGAATTCTTTGACCAAGAATGTCGTGATCAAAATGGCGCTCGCAAGCATCAAGTGGATGACTAGTTTCTTGCAAATTATCGCTGAAAAATCATTCGTGCATGATAATCATTTTCCGTCTGCATCATGAGCTATTGTAGATAACTGTTGTGTTACACTCAAAATATAATATTCTTATAGGTCTTAGCTTGAAATCCGTGCAAAGACGTCGGGAGTTCACTATAAAACTTAATATTCATTATTTGGAGGAAGATAACATATTTCAATGTAGATATCAGAGCAACACAACTCAATAGTTCATCTGCAGACGGAATAGATATACTTGTGCGCATGCGCGTCCGGCATGACAAAGGTCTGTCAAATGATTGATTTTTAATCTTAGGAAGAGCGTATTTAAGCTACGTAACTGAAGACTATTGGTCTTTTAAATGGAGGGTGTAATTTGGATAATGGTACTTGAGTGAATTAAATCGTACTCTTTCAAAGCCTGATCTTTGAGACAATTTATGTTGTCCGATCGATATGCGTAGCGTTACGTTTGTTGCCACAACCAATAAGCTTTTCACGAATGCCGAATTTTAATTGGTTGTAACAGCAAGCGTTTTCCTGTGTCAGGTTTTTAAAGGAGAGATGCACACACTTTGTATAAAGTCACATAATTTATTGGTACGGTGCTAAATCACTCTTCTAATTAGTGTTAACCAATTCATGCCTGTAGCAGCAAGATTCTACTTGTTCATTCTGACTATAACTTTCTTTCAAAAGCAAATTTTAGAAAGTATTTCAATGAGAAATCAAAATCAAAACGCAGATTACATCTCTCATTCAAAGAGTTTCGAAGATTTTTCTTTATCATCAAGTTATTTTCAAAAGAAGCATAGTTCCAGACGACATTTTGAAGAGCTGTAGTTATGAATGGGTTAACACAAAACGTGTTCATTGTCAGAATCACCCACCCCAGGCGCTAGAAGAAACAGGCATTCTGTGTGGGAGCCATAACTTGACTTATTGCATGTTATTTATATTTCTTCTAAATGCATTAGCAATATGAGAATATTTGAAAGTATTCCATGTATCTGATCAGCGGATCATACATTCAAAAAGATAGTCAAACCTACTCTATAGACCAGTTGTCTACACAGACAGATCCCAAACTATAACCAGGTGATAGATGAATTATTGGTTACCATCTTTTAAAGGGCACCTCTCTAGAAATACCACTTTTGGGTTAGAGATGCCATTATTCTTCATTGTAACTTATTACAATACCCGACTTTGGTTTGGTATATAAAGCGTTTCACTAGCGGTTTAACAAACCGTTTTCCTTTTTCGAACCAAATAATAATTTGCCTTTTTTACTGCCAAACAGTTTTACATCCATTCCCTAACGGTTGTTGGGAAGAAAAAAACTTGGAATTTCTTCCCACTGTGAATACTGGTAATGGTGGATGAAAAAACAAGTAAACATCTTTCACCTATCATTCGTCCACCTGCTCCCTGTCATCCTGGAGTCAGAAGAGAATTATCTCCGCTTTCAGGGATCATATCAGAACCTACGTGGTTCCATCCTCGTCTTGGGCTGCCCCTAAAGTCAAGCGGTCTAATGAATTATGCGTTGGCTTTTTGCCGTCTCTGAGGTTGAACCAAGAGTCGATTGGTCTAGGGTATTACACATTCGCTGCTTGCCATCTCTGGGGCTGCCCTAAGAGCCCAGTGGTCTAGGGCATTACACATTCGCAGCTTGTCGGCTCTGGGGCTGCACCAAGAGCCCAGTGGTCTAGGGCATTATACGTTGGCAGCTTGTCGGCTCTGGGGCTGCCCTAAGAGCCCGGTGGTCTAGGCCATTATACGTTGGCAGCTTGTCGGCTCTGGGGCTGCCCTAAGAGCCCAGTGGTCTAGGGCATTATACGTTGGCAGCTTGTCGGCTCTGGGGCTGCACCAAGAGCCCAGTGGTCTAGGGCATTACACATTCGCTGCTTGCCATATATGGGGCTGCCCTAAGAGCCCAGTGGTCTAGGGCATTATACGTTGGCAGCTTGTCGGCTCTGGGGCTGCACCAAGAGCCCAGTGGTCTAGGGCATTACACATTCGCTGCTTGCCATCTCTGGGGCTGCCTTAAGAGCCCAGTGGTCTAGGGCATTATACGTTGGCTTTTTGCCGTCTCTGAGGTTGAACCAAGAGCCCAGTGGTCTAGGGCATTATACGTTGGCAGCTTGTCGGCTCTGGGGCTGCCCTAACAGCCCAGTGGTCTAGGGCATTATACGTTGGCAGCTTGTCGGCTCTGGGGCTGCCCTAACAGCCCAGTGGTCTAGGGCATTATACGTTGGCTTTTTGCCGTCTCTGAGGTTGAACCAAGAGTCGAGTGGTCTAGGGTATTACACATTCGCTGCTTGCCATCTCTGGGGCTGCCCTAAGAGCCCAGTGGTCTAGGGTATTACACATTCGCTGCTTGTCATATCTGGGGCTGCCCTAAGAGCCCAGTGGTCTAGGGTATTACACATTCGCTGCTTGCCATCTCTGGGGCTGCCCTAAGAGCCCAGTGGTCTAGGGTATTATACGTTGGCAGCTTGTCGGCTCTGGGGCTGCACCAAAAGCCAGGCTGTTGCATAACAAATCCCCCCCCCCCCCCCCCGCAAAGTATTCTACTAGCCCACCATCCCCTTTCCCCCGTTCCCCGCATGTGTACAGGGAAACTCTGTCTCACTCCCACCCCTGCCTCGGTTCACTTGTCTCCACGCTGTAGCGTTTCGTGTTCCAGGAAACCTGAGGCACCCCGAACAAGACAAACAAATCTGCAGTTCATAAAAATTCCTTTATCGCGCTAAGCTTCGTAGTGTAACGCTAGGCCTTCCTCAAATGTTCCACACTTCAAACGCCAGCTTATATGCTCGCCCGTGACAGCTTAGCTGGTGACGTCACTTCAGATGCAGACGACTTTGTAGTGCTTTTGCATATTAAAGAACGAAACTGGTTTGTTTGGCTAAAGTCATAGAAGTTTGAGGTCTTATTTTTTGAACAAGAATCCTGATTTTCAGATCATATCCCATTTTGTTGTGATATCAAAAAATTCCCCAACGAGTGTGAATATACCATTTCTTGGAGCATTGATATCTAGATAATCTCTAAGATTCATGACCACTTGTTTTGGAAATCTTGCGAATTTCCTCCATTGTCAGAGGACCTATTGCAACGGACACCTGGTATATATGAGAAGCAATTGCAAGTCTATGACGTCATACCTAGGCCTCTGGTGTATATGTATGAATTGTCGAGGTTTTATTCCGACTTGAGACGTGATCCACCTCACATAATCTAAAAGGAGTCGTAACAAGCCATGGTGTCATGGAGGCCATTTCAGAAAATCGTTGGCATTTAGCAAGCAATAAGCCGAGCTCCTTGCTTCTGATTTATGCTTCCAGGAACATAACACAACACTTATATTCCCATCGACGAAAAGCGGTGTAATATCACTCTTTCGAGTGAGGACTCAATTCTCAATTCCACGGGAATGAAAGCAGCAAACCTAGTAAAGATTCCTGATAAAAAAATGTATGTTATGTGTATTTGTCGTATACATGTATATACACTCTAAAGTTACTACCCTATAAGTGACACAGCATCGGAAAATAGTACATTAAAATACAAAAATAAAAAAAGTTCAGAATGTACTAATCCTCATATGGTTGTAGAAAAGCAGTAGAGAGAGATACACCAAGAGAGAGAGAGACCCTAGGGTGGAGGGATGCATGGCAAATGATGCGAAACGTGGAACCATAAACATTGGTCGTGAGGTCAATGGTCGTTTCTCAGTGTGTGGCTCCCTCTCTCATTGCTGGCTCAGAGCCCGAGGGGGAGGATGTCGTGTTCCCAAGATGTCTGGCGGTCAACAGGGTTGATATAGCTCATTTTTTATCCTGTCATAATCCACCGGCATAATTAATGACTTCTCCCGGCACGACACCCATCAACACCGGTTAGTGCCACCAACAGGAAGTGCATCCCCTAGCTCTGCGCATGCGCGTATAATGAGCGCGGAAAGCCTTGACGATCCGCCATATGTGTCCAAAGATGTAGGCCCAGCAATGTGTCTGGGATGTATTATATCTCGACAGGGGGAGTACGCGACGAGAAGGGCATCTACAAAATTTGTAGATGATCGTCTAGAGATAGAGCGATAAGCACAGCTCTGTTGGAAGCCCGTCTGTGACTGCAGAACTCGGTAGGGCGTCTTGACTTTAGTTTGACCTATGGGCATAGGCCATGCCAACAATCGGGTTTTATTGTCCAATAATCGACCAACTAACTGCTTTATGTCGCCAGAGGTCGCTCTGCTTGACATGGCTAGGGATGGGGATGTTTCTATCTTTATAAGAGATACTAAATCTATTAAACCTTTACTGTCTTATTCAACATGTGAACAGGCACATAATATATATATATATGTAACAAGATTGTCTTGTGCATTAATGGAAATCGACTTGAAATGCACATGAGGGTTTTAACTGACTGAAAGCATTTATAACTATTTGAGGTCGAAATGCCAAGTTAACAACTCTACCTCAAACATATGAGTGAATGGTTTATCCCCAAAATATGTAAATGATACTACTTTATGCTCGTGTGGGATAAGGTGATTCTGACAATAAGCACAACCTTGCAAGTAGCAAATTTATTGTTGAAGGAGATTGTACTCCTTACTGATTCCAAGGAAGTGGATGTATATATTTATTCTTGATCGCCTAAGAACTTGCCTCTTCGGAGAACATTGGTGTTGTAATTTTTATTAGGCTCGCGAAGTAAAACTTGAGTTGTACGGGGCCCATTTCTTCATATTGATTAAATGTATTACATATGAATTCCTTCATGTCCTGTGTATTATTATGGCAATTGATTGAGTCGCCTATACCCCCCTTCACGAGTACAAATGACATCCTACATATGCGGTACCTTTAAAAACTGTGCCATTACTGAAACTAGTTTGATTTGCCGCTGAAAGAGCTAAAACAATGTTTTACATTCATCCCAATTTACCCATTTTAGATTTTTCAGACCAGGCTATAACTAACGGTAACTCGCTCTAGTATCTACTAAAATATGTTTTTCAAATATACCCAATCAACATAAGTTTTATTTTGTGGGCAATACGTGTGTGTTTTCCCAAGTCTGACCATTCACGCTCTGGCCTCAATTTGGTCATATGTATGCTATTAATGCAAAGGTGTTGGCAAAAGTATACAGAAACCTTCCATACAAAAATGAAGGTTGACCATGTTTGACTTTCTTAATCCATACAATATGAATTGATCATATGCATGCACACAATAATTGCAGAGCGCTCGAACGTTAATGGTTTGATTTTTGTGAAAATGACTGAATCGCTGTAACATACCATTATCATCAACCATTGTGTATATTGACCATTTTCACTAAGGAATCTTACTCTATCCTGTATATTCCCAAGGAAGTTCCATGTAGGTTATTATTCGTAAGATAAATTAAGGGTTGCGCATAGGATGCATAGCTAAGAATCTCTTGCATGAGCATTGGTACTTCCATGCCAAGCAACTCTGAATCTCTTGTTAATATAGGTATAGCATATGGAAATTATACATATGCATACAAAATACCTATTCTGATGCAATACAAATTGTTGCTTATTACTGATACAATCACATGCCCAAAAGGTCACATGGAGAGGACGCAGACCTTTATATATATATATATATATATATATATATATATATATATATATATATATATATATATATATATATATATATATATATATATGTACGTATGTATATATATATATGTATATATATATATATATATATATATATATATATATATA
>OZ012695.1:25390213-25395213 GCA_963942565.1 Maea johnstoni | reverse complement strand
TTGGCATCAATAAGACGAAAAACAAAAATTCCAAATTCCAAATTCGTCATGATAAAAACAATTTTGGTTTCCCGTTATGAGTCCTCCCATTTATTCGCACAGTTATATTGTTATTGCTTGCTGTGTTAGTCCTGCTGCTGTCAAATAGTCTATTTAAGTGCATAGTGATGTTTGTGAAATATAATTTTGCATTTCAAAAACAGTCAATAAAAATACTGCTGCAATTAGCAATCTCATTGTTTAAGAAAGCATTTGCTACCTTTCTTTGTTATCCCAATCCATTAGCTCAATATACATAGACATATTTTAGTTAGTTTTTGATAATAAAGTTGCCATCATTCACACATTCTCTTTTTCCCCTTTGGGAAATGTTGATGTGTGTTGGCTAGAACCTTTGTAAGACACTAATAAGGTTGTCCCCATATTTCTGCCATTGTTGGGCATATTACCAACCTTGCAAGAACTCGGACAATAAGTCATGTATTGCCCTTTGAGAGTTTAATGGGTATGAAAAGTTTAATAACGTCCGAAATAATAATTTCCTTTTTTTCTATCTCACAGAGACTTTTGACAAATTTATAAAAAAATGAACGTACTTACGTGTGATCAGAAACAACAGTTGGATTTATCAATCTTCAGACCACCAGTTCAGCTGTTTAGGAAAAGAAAACACAAAGGTTTCGACAGGAGCCATATTCTTCAATCGTTTTTCTCCCTGAAAACTACAAAAATTAACACACCGTTCACTTTAATACACAACACAAAGCACATTCATTCTCATTTTTCATAGTGTCACAAATGCCAAGTTTCACAAGTTACAAATTCCTTAACTAGTCCGACTTACTCTTACAACAACTCTATTATGTAAAACAATCTGCAGAAATTAATGTCTTACACACATTGATATTCGTACCTCTCTACCTTCTGTATTTCTAAGTCACGTGTTGTAAGTTTTCAGTCACATCTTTCTCTATATTGTCACACCCAGTTAAGTCAGTTGAAATGTGCTCTGGACAGGTCATGCAGGTATGAATAGTCCTTGACCACCTCATGGGGAGGCTGACCTCTGACTCTGAACTGGTCTTTAAAAGTAGAAAATATTATGAATAAAGCTAGCAGCACCAACACGTTATAAAATCAATTGAAAATTAGTACATTCATCATAAGAACCATTACAGAATTCCAGGGAACATGGTCAGCTATTCAGTGCTTCGTCACTAAGCAGGTTGAGCACACAAGCAGGAAAGGTTTTTTAGCCCTTTCTCTATACCAATTTTCACCATGGTGGCCTCGGATATGTATTCTAGGTGTCAAATGTTAATAGATTTGCTTGGAACCCTGCATAGTTATTGCTAGGAGTACTTCGAAATAGGAGTATTTGCGTTTTACCAATTTGACTTTCTTCAAAGGTTAGGGGTCTGCATATTGGAAGAATGCTCATTTTTACTCATTTTCAACAAAAAACATGATAATCACACCATTGAAAGGGAAAAAAGGACAGAGAAGACAATCACCACAAAATATCAAAACTTGAGTGCTCCAATAGTGAACTTGCAATAATGGATTGCTACGGTATTGAACATGATCAAAACACGATCGTAAAGGCAGGCATATTTGTGGCGAAAAATAACATAAGGCATATTTGTGGCGAAAAATAACATAAGTGATTACAGCAAAACTGTATAAACATTTTCAAGACAACAGTATACTGTTGCAGTGACATTCAGAATAATGTCTAATATTAAAGTGGGTCCAGGTTCCACTAATATAGGAAGCTTAAGAGAGAATCAGAATTTAATCAGTCAGAAGATTCAGTAAGATTAAAAGAGGGAAAGAATCAGCTTTTAATGAACTAAAAGATACAGGGAGTTCAGACAAAATAAGAGAAAGAGTATCAGCTGAAACAATAAATACATCTAATCAAAATCAGAAACTCTGAGTGAGTCAAACAATCAAAAGGTATTTCTGTGTGTGAGAGAGATAGACAGTAAACAAATTCAGGAAGTTTAAAAGAGGGAATCAGCTTTCAATGACCTAGAAGATACAGGGAGTTGTAGATACATTGTATCTTCTTGCATGAAATACATTGTAGGAATTGATCACGGGAGGTAGGTGATTGTGGCAATACCAGTGCCCGGCCCAGTCAGCAGCGAAAACCGAACCTGTAGGTCAAGGTTTTGGCTGCTGACTGGGAGGGCACTGGTATTTCCACAATCACCTACCTCTCGTGATAAATTCCCATTATACCACAAGACTTACAAATATGTTTTAGTCAAATATGTTTTGCTTTAAATTAAGATTTAAATTAAACTTAGCATGAGCAGATTGTTGCACCATTCTGGATGGTGCAACAATCAGAACCTCATTGCGCAATAGGATTTACTATTGTTGGAAGCATGTGCATGCCTGACGCACCCATTGTTGAGGGAGGAGGTTAAGGTGCTAAATCATACCACACCTTCTCATGGCTACCACCCCAGCCACAAAACATCATATTATCTGCATTTATCTGATCTTATTGGCACAGATTCTTTGTATAATTGTTCGGCATGGTAGTCTCCAGTGTCTGGACTTTCATAAGTTTCCCATTGCTTGGTAACTTTGCCTGTTTGGTTGGAACGACTGTAAATGTTCCTTTCCGTCAGGTCACGTGACCATGGTATATACGCCAAGCTGTGGTAAAATGTGTAACAATTGTATCATATTGTATGAGATACATTTTTAACAATTGTATCTTTTCATTGCCATTGGCAACGGGCCCGTGAAACACTCATTTCGCAGAAATATACTGTAATTGTACAAATTTGAAAAATCAAAAAACCTTCTGGCTAATCTTTATACCATGATGGAACATCCCATGGTGACAGCAGAAATCCGCAGGCACCAGGAGTTCTGGAATCCTTGACCAAAGGTCCCAAAAACTGTGTATTAATGTATAGATGAACAGATTAAAGTATCTAATCCGCAGGTGCCAGGAGTTCTGGAATCCTTGACCAAAGGTCCCAAAAACTGTGTATTAATGTATAGATGTACAGATTAAAGTATCTAATCCGCAGGTGCCAGGAGTTCTGGAATCCTTGACCAAAGGTCCCAAAAACTGTGTATTAATGTATAGATGTACAGATTAAAGTATCTACACAATGTCAAAAAATTTCATCATCTGGTCATTCTGGTAATCTAGTGACATGTCAAGAAAAAAGGCACGAGTAACGATTTCATGATTTATATCCTAAAACATACACATCTCGTAATAATGGCTTGGCACGATCCCCTATGGACATGTATTAGTTCTTTATCATCTGCAACTGTCCAGCCCAGATCACTCGGAGCGAAACCCTGCTACCCCAACCTATCCTCCCAACCCAGATCTATAGACCTTTTTCACTCTGACTCATCAGTGACGTCATTTTATGGGGCATGTGTGAAGGAAGGAATGGGGTCGTACGTCGCTTTCAAAAGCTTAGGTCATATCGCGACGAGATAGAACCCCGGACACGGGTAAAGATTCCCTTCTCTTCACGAATAGTTCCAAGGGGTTTTGCAGAAGCACCATAGACAGCCCTACATAACGCCGCACATTTATATAGCGACCAGAGCTACTCGCTTGGGAGAGACTCTCACCTGCGATCTCACGCTTAGGAGTCAGGCATCGTAACCAATAGACCACAGCACATGTGAGGAAATACATCTATGCTATGAGACCTTTATATACTAATGGTAGATTGGAACTTTCGCGAGTTGCTGCATTCAGAGCTTTTCGCGAAGTAAATAATATGCGTATTATGCCTACAATAAAGCGCTGGCTCGTTGTGCTAGAGATAGTTATCTAGAGATAGATAAAATCTCACTTTACTGAGGGGGGATTCCGTCCATGCGAATAGTTGTATATCATCAATTTAATTGCAATTCTAAAATTCTGCAGTTATTGTACAGTATTAGCTTTTTATAATATATGTTGTGCTAACCTCATCATGCATATTTACTATCTCCAGCCCTTTAGCTGTATATGGGGATTCGTCTATCATTTATATATCTGTGAATCTGTATGTTGATGTCTATGGATATGACCAATATACAATACTATATATAACAATACTATAACAGGGAACCTTTTTTAATTTCAGAATTCGGTTCTTGTCCATACGATCGGACAACACATAAGACATGAACGTTGGTATGGAATGAATATGAAACATACATATTCTTTCCCTATTGTTGGGCGTCTACCGTATAGAGCTAAACACCACACTCCGGTGCATAACACACTGAGGGACTGAATCCCCCCCCCCCCCCCTAAGGTGGGGTAGTGGGGTGGGGGTTGTGTTTTCTCCTGAAAGCTGTAGTGTTCACGCTCTAGTGCTAAACACCACACTCCGGTGCATAACACACTGATGGACTGAATCCCCCCCCCCCTAAGGTGGGGTAGTGGGGTGGGGGTTGTGTTTTCTCCTGAAAGCTGTAGTGGTCACGCTCTAGTGCTAAACACCACACTCCGCCCCATAAAACACAGGCGCTATAGTAACCTGATGGTGGGGAATGCGCTCCCTGGACCCGCTTATCTTTCTGCCCACTTCAGTTTCGCCATATCTATGAATTGCTACGATAAACGAGTTGACTTTGCCACATAGATCGACGTATCTATCTCCTCTTTTGAGCCCAGACTAGCTCAAGCTGGCGCGTGTCAGGCAAAATGAACATACTAGCCTTGAATTTGGGCTATTATATATACTAGTGTATATATATATATATATATATATATATATATATATATATATATATATATATATATATATATATATATATATATATATATATATATATATATATATATATATATATATATTTATATATATATATATATATATATATATATATATATATATATATATATATATATATATATATATATATATATATATATATATAGAACGTTGGTGTGACGTTGGTATGAATATATATATATATATATATATATATATATATATATATATATATATATA
>OZ012695.1:25377713-25387713 GCA_963942565.1 Maea johnstoni | reverse complement strand
AAGTGGGGCTTCGACAATGACAGGTGTTACTTTATAAATTTTTAGGAAAATCAAGAACATGCACATCTAGGACAGTGCCAGAATTATGGCCTTAAATAGAAGTAATAGTATGGTGAACCTGTGACACAGGCTGTGTAATTTCCTATTCAGCCAGTGCCATTTTGGAGAACCGGTGTGGACGTACACATTAATGCGGTATTATAACTACGAAAGGTTCGTGTATATTCTTGTTTATTGCATATATTAAAAAGATGAAAGAATTGTTACCACTACGTTGTTTTTCATAATATTTCTAGCTTGTAGAGCCTGATCATTGATTCTAATGGCCAGCATTGCACGTAGAGACGCCACGCGGCATTTTAATAAACTAAAGTAAAGTTGATTAAACTTTTAGTCATATATTCTCCCAAAAGGTGGCATCGCAATATGAGCTGCTGTTGGTGAGAGCGATGTAAATCTTAACACACAAACAAACAGAAAAACAAGTATGTAACTAGGTAGTTAAAGATTTTTAGTTAAAGAGTGATACTGTATGAATTGTAGTATTTTTTATATATATATTTAAGTTCTTTTTGTGTTTCCCTTTCTTTATGTATTTCATTTTTGTTTGTGAAATATGTATTGTAATTTCGTGCTTTCGAGCACGGTCAATAAACAATACAATACAATACAAACAAACAAACAAAATGCTAGTTATGTTATTGAATTACCAAGCAGGCATTGGTGGATATGATGCTACACGTATTTGACCTAACCAGAGACTTGCGTGGCTAGTACATGTGGATACATGTTATACATTCTCTCTGACCTAACCAAGACACAAAATATCCGACATAGAAAAAAATCGACAATACAGTCAATATACTAATTATGACTTCGAAATAAGTGATGTATGTTAATCCATTCACATCCTGAATATATCTACCCAATATTATTTGGCGGCCTGACATACATGAAACATCGTGATAACAAAAATATTATTTCAAAAAAATAATTGAATGGTAGCTGTTTGGGTTGGGATTAATTATTTTTCTTAAAATATATTTTCCAAATCTTACTTTTAGAAGAATTTTGTTCGTAAAAAGATGTCAGATGTCAAAGTGCTGACAGAAAATCTGGAAGGATGCTGTCATAATCCTACAATTATAAATTTACTATAGAAAATATAGTATGGATCTCTGCTACTTTTGACTACAGTTTTCCAAAAAAAAAAAGAATGATATACAAAATATTTGAAGGAGATTTGTTATTAATGTTCTCAAAAACATTTCTCCATCAAATATTTTCATACCTATGCTTTCGCAAAGACAATCAATCTCACAGTGAAGATTTAGCAACACACAGAAAAAGAAGCGTGGTACATAGAAATAGTTTTTATTGACGACTATGGCTTAAAAAGCATCTCATTTTTAGGGAATTATAAAAAAAAGTTTAGTCCAATCGGCAAAACGATATAATGCGGAATGATAACATCATATATTCATCGAAAAAAAACAAATACAACAAATCATATAAAAAGTGGTTGGCTGAACATATCTTATCAAAACGTGATGCTAAGTGATATGGAATGAGATTGATTGTCTAAAAATAGTTCTAAAACGTGAGACATCATATGAAAAGATTGATTGTATTAGTCATAAAAGCATACCAAAAGAGAATGATTGGATAAAAATAGTAATATAAATATGTGAAACGTCATATCTAATGAGAGCGATTGGCTAAAATAGTAATAAAAATGTGAAACATCATGTCAAATGAGACTGATTTATTAAAAATAGTAAAATAAATGTGATGCATCCTATCAAATGAGAGCGATTGGCTAAGATAGTAATAAAAATGTAATACATCCTATCAAATGAGAGAGAGTGGCTGGCAATCTCGGAGATAAACCCGATGTAACAGATGAAATTTTAGCACTACCCTAGAGAGAATATAACATATAACAAAACCATCATGTGACAGAGCTGCGATTGGTTTGATACCAAACAAACCTTAGGCAACATATCTAATGGGGTTGTTCCCCTATAACAATAAAAAAAAGTATGTGATAAAATATCAAATGAGAGTAATTGGCTCGAAACGTGATCAACTGATCAAATAATAGTTATTGGCCTAAAAATGATTTTTTAAAACGTGAAGCTACCAGATCAAAATGGTCGTAGAAGGGTGAGTCAACTTAGATAAATGCAAAAGAACAGACGAAAAAGAAGGAACTAATAAATTCAACAGAAATAAAGGAAACAGAAAAAGTGACAAAAGAAAACAATAAATGCAACAAAACTAGAGTGAAAATACAAGGAACCAACATAAATAAATGCAAGCAGAAAGAAGTGGCAAAAGGCAACTATCAATGGAACAGAAGAGAAAGAGTAATATAAAAGATCTAATATAAATACTGTAGAACAGAGAAAAATAACACAAGGAAAAGATAATGCAACTGAACAGGAAAAAGTGATATAAGGAAAGAATGAATGTAACAGATGAATGCCACAGAACAGACGAAAAAACAAGGAAACAATAAATGGCAAAAAAACAGGAAAAGGAAACTATAAATGCCACAAAACAGATGAATGAAACAATATTGCAACGGAACAGAAGAAGAAAAAACAGGGAAACAATAAAAACAATGGAGCAGAACTAATAACAAGTAGCACGAGGAAACAATACATGGTAGAGGACAGACACCAAAGAATGCAACAGAACAAATGCATCCACGTAATGAAGTTGAAATGAGAAGACACCATTTCTCGATATACTTTGATTACAAGGCTTTAATTTGGAGTGCTAAAGATTTCGCTTTAAAACCCTGCTGGAGGGTATTTGTGCTACTTTAAATTCGCGCATTCAAACACCCAAAATATATATCTATAACTGTATAGATGTTGATTTATTTAAGGAAGTTATTTTTGCGCCATCATGGGGAGCGCGAAAGTAGCGAAAATTAAATGACTGTAAAAATACCAGTTATACAGTAAAAGGAGGGACGACAGAATTGTGTGGCTGGCCTGGGGCTGGGCCCTGGCAGTAGCAGTGGTTGTGTCGGTGGTGGTATCTGTCCTATAGACACTCTAAACGAGGCCGCTGGCTCCGATTGGTGTAATCTGTCAGGGGATCTTGCCGCTCAATCGATCCCCGGGCCATCGCCGGCTAATTTTGAGCTGTGTTATGAAGGGTCTTATCAGCCTTTCCTATCTCCCGAGCTGGAGAGTTCATCATCTCCGACTGACACTCTCTCGGGCTGGTGGAGGCTCAAATACCCCGCCGCCGGGCAATAATACATCATATAGACTGCTGCCCGCGCAAGAGCAGCCTGGAATTTGGAATTTCGTTTTTCGTCACATTTGTGCCATATTGTGGTTAATTTGTGAATAGCCAGTAATGGAGGAAACCGGAGTACCCAGCGTAAACCACCACCTAACTCCAAGTCACTGGCAACTTTCCCACATGCATAGGCCGGGATTCGAACCCATGCAGTGGTGAGAGAGCTGCCGGGCTAGCTCTGCTCTCATATGTACAGTGCAGGCATTAAATTCCTGCACTTAATGCGTGGGCCGCTGGGTATTTTCCACGAACGCACGCCCGATTGCCCCCCCCCCCCCCCCCCCCCTAGATTCCTGGGCATGGGTGCGACCGCAGGTCCTTGACCTCACAACTGAGCGTAGCTTTGATTCGCCAGCTACGTGACTCACTGATCTGCTTGGCTTATTTTATCCATGGATGTTTTCCATAGGTGTTTGTACAATCAGGAACTAGCATACGTCCGGTCGACTGGTGCAAGAATTAAATGTCCGTTCTTTATGTGATTCAATGCTCACACCCACAACTGGATGTTTGGCCAATCTCCGGTGGCATACTACTTTGTCATTCAGGTCATGTGAAAGAGAAACCTGAGTACCCAGTGAAAGCCGCCAATAGAATAAACCAATGTATTACCAATGTATGTACAAAAAATTGCCATGACCCAAATTACCTGAAAAGGTGACCTGAGTAAATACCGTCCCTTAACTCTGTCTTTTATCCTAATCCATGCCCTAAGCTGCGCCTATCAGGACTTTAGTAATTTCCTAACTGGTTTCTCGTCTTATATCTACTTATTTTGTGTTTATTTATATTTGTTTGTTCTATTTCATTTGATTTTATATTAGCTATGATTTTTTACTTTGTCAGTACAGTCAATAAACATACAATACAGTACCTCAAAATTAGACAAAGTAGAAATTCTTTTATAGCGAGGACAAAATGCGAGGTGCATTTTTAATGTCGTTTTTCGTCACTTTTTATGTCATATCAAGGAGAAATTATGCAGCAAACCGAAGAACCCATAGATAATCACCGACTGACTCCAAATAACTGGTAGCCTTCCAACATGCCTCTGTTCAGAACTCTAGGCCGTCGGCATTGGTAAGGGGCACCTAGCATTCGGGGCGCAATACCTTAGACCACTCGGCTAATGGGACAGCCCCTTGTACTAAGTGAATATGACAAACAGTTAGAATTATATTCTTTTCTGACAAATAAACGATTTTCATATTTTACTGGGAGGAAATTACTTTTAACTGTTTATGTAGTGTGGCAAATGAATATTATCATACTAGATTATATATAGGCCTGTGAGTATCTAGAATATTGTAAAGGTCGATTCTGAAATATTGAGTTAAGTTACTGATTTCAATCTTTAAGATTTATCTTTTCAATATATATATATATATATATATATATATATATATATATATATATATATATATATATATATATATATATATATATATATATATATATATATATATATATATATATATTTATATATATATATATATATATATATATATATATATATATATATATATATATATATATATATATATATATATATATGATTAAGCATTTATAAGTTTTATGAAGTGCAAATTTATTGCCATTTCCAATTTCTGAAAGACCAGCTGGTTCGCTGGGATGTCCCCCCCCCCCCCCCCCCCCCACCTCAACTGTGTTTGAGTAGCTCATTGTAGTAGAACAGACATCTAGACAAGAGTTACCAATTTACTATTGAACGCAATGCACTCGCGGCAATAAACATGTGTCTTTGAGTTAAAGTACGACAAGTTCAAGAGCCTACCCCTAAGGATGATCTGCAGATCGCAGATAAGGCCAACTCAAGGATGCGGCCAACGCAAAGTCCACCCACCGGGGATCGCCAATAGACTGGGGAAGTTGGAGGCGGAAAAATCGATTGTATTGCGCAAACAATTCCACTATTATCTTGGGCATTGCCAACCTTGATAGAAGCCCCCTTTTTCAATCTTGAAGGGCAGCATTGAATAGCCATGCGAGGATTTGGGGAGGGGGTGGCGTGGAACTCTTACTGCTCCCTTTTCCGTTCAACTGGAGATGTGGGAGGAGGGAGAATCAAAAGCACAATGCAACAATGTAGGATAACAATGGTATTCTAGCATTTGTTGAATACACAGATGCATTACAGTTTGGCTGAAAAGCGAAGAAATCCTTCATTTTCATCAAAAGGACATGTTGTAGAACAGTTAAAAATATGGCGTATGCCTGATTTTTACTTTGAGAAGATTATAATACTAGTATATCGCTGGCATGGCCACTTAGAGAGCGCAGTTTCGAATTGGTGTTTGTAGGGTACACAGATGGAATATAAGTATTGCAGTCGAGGTGACGTGACGAGGTGACGATGAGAATAGTCCACAATTTGTCAATGCTCGCTATTTCAATGACTTATTCTATTGATTTGACAACACACTTTAATTCATTTTGGATATATATATATATATATATATATATATATATATATATATATATATATATATATATATATATATATATATATATATATATATATATATATATATATATATATATATTTATATATATATATATATATATATATATATATATATATATATATATATATATATATATATATATATATATATATATATATATATATATATATATATATATATATATATATATATATATATATATATACATACATACATACATACATACATACATACATACATACATACATACATACATACATATATATATATATATATATATATATATATATATATATATATATATATATATATATATATATATATATATATATATATATATATATATATATATATATATATATATATATATATGTATAAATATACTAGTATATTGAAAATAGTCCTCCATGTGTGTACACGAGCTACAAGGGTGGTGACGAGGGGTCACGGTATCCATACGGCATCCATACGAGTCGCGACGAATGTACACGAACATCAACACGAGGGAACACGAACAATAAGTTCCATAACTTCACCATGCGTTTTCATTCTACTTGGTCGTTTTACTTATGGGAGACGCCCTTTAGTTTCGGCAGGATATATTAAAATTATTCTAAGCTATTTCCCCAAGTGGCCCAGGGCCCCCGGAAATTTAGTACAGCCGGTTCCCCATTGTAATTGGCAGACAACGCAATTAATTTTCGTAATGCCCTTGGCATTCCCCGCCTAATGATAGCACCCCCTCATTTTTAGGCAACTGGCCAAGCACTTTTATAGATACAGGCAACTCTGCTTAATCCGGACATGTGTAATCCGGATTTTCGTCTAAAGCGGACAGATTGGAAGGTCCCAGTTCCTTCCTATACATATAATTCCTATACGCATAATCCGGATTTGGTGGCGGATTCTTTCCTCACTGCAATACAGGGAGCCGCCTCAGCAATCAATAAGGCGAAATAATAATTATAGCTAGAAATGTTAATTTAACACTTATGCTACTGGTGGCTAATCTAGCCAATACACAATGAGGCAAAAAAATGAAAAATGAAACCCTGACACATGGATACTCGTCTGAGAGTGAGAGCTATCTGATGAATACAAACATGCAGGGTTTAGATGGTTTTCAAGAATCTTTGCGTCTTTGCGCTTTGGGCAAAAGTAGCCCCAGCATTCGAAGGGTTAAAAACTACCAACAATACTCTCATATGTTTTGTTAAAAGAAATCTTGATAAATTATGACTAAAGAAGTGTACATCTAGAAGATATTTTTTTAAAGAACTTCTTAGCACAGTTAGTTAAATTAGGGCATGAGAAATCTTTCTTTTACAAAGAGCACATTTGCTTTTAAAGAATAACCAAACTGCAATCGTTTTATAGGCATATCACTTTTTTATGTAAAACTGCGAGAGGGGGCAACGCTGGCCAGCTTTTTTTATTTTTAAACTCGAATTGTGTGTTTTCTGTATCTTCTGGGCGGATGTCCTCTACAAATTCTCTGTTCACAAACATCTTGCTTTGTTTTCTCTCTGTGTCTATGTATTTGCTTATCTGTACGGTTTTGTAACTCAACCTTACATCAAATAAACGTACTATCGCCACCATACCTAACAGATTAAATGTTGTTTGCCACAAGGTCTATTAAAATGTGAACAACTATATAATATTTAAAACCAATTATCGTATATATTTATTGTCAAAACATTGTAATCTTATACTGATTGGTAAATAATTTGTCTATCTGTGCATCCTTATGTATAAAAAAAACTTTTCTTTGTCGATGGTGATAGTTCAATTTTCCTAAAACCAAAATTCAACTTGACTCAATTCCCCCTCCCTTCCCAGTTGATACAGCATTGCGAATAGCGCGAAATGTATAGGCTTACGGATAGTAAATAAAATTCTCTTAGGAAATTACAAAAAAAATTGTTTTCACTTTCATGGCTGTCTTCCGCAAAATTACTTGATGGGTATATATAGAGGAATCTTCCTAAACAGAAGTAGTACAGACCTAATCTCTCCCCAGCTGCCACGCTCTGCCAGGACAATTTGTCTCATCCTACTACTGTGACATCCTGTGGGCCTAATTACTGTCTGCTGAGCGCTGTTTCTAGCTAGACTTATTTCTTCAGAAACGGGATGAACCATTCTAGACCAGGATTGTTATTTATCGTCACCTTCTCTGTTATATTAGAGTTCGTGATTGGCCCAGTGGAGGGAAAGGGAGTGCACGGGAAAAGCGCCACCTTTATCCAGGAACTAGCAACACCCTCACGTGACTCGCTATACATTTCGTTTCTGGCATCTTCCCATCTTGGGCATGGCATCAAAAGTAGCATAGATTTCTAGGCTGTCATGTGTATTTTTTGTTATGTTTTTCTGTTATCAGGCACCAAATACTCTAGGTGGCCATAGTGGTCAATTCAGTTTACACTTATCTCACCAGGATTCAGTTTGAGTATGACCTGAGGATCAGGTGGTGCCATCTATCTACCATACCTGGTACTACACCACACTGCTTGGTCAGCACAGGAGGGGATGTCAACTTTTTAGGACTAGGAACCTAGTCTACATCATAAGGTACTCAATATCTTCTGGGGCATTTAGACATCACGGGGTGCATACTTTACTGATATGGATGTATTTCTTTTGTCGAGAAACATCATTACGTAATAGGCTAGATCAGCAACGGTTTTAGACATTTTACCTCAGATTGATCTCATCCAGGGAAAGGCATCAGCGGTAACCCACCATATCATATACAGTGTCGACATTTAATTCCTGCACTAAATGTGTGGGTAGACCGCACAGTCGATCACCAACCAGTCTCCTAGGCATAGATGTATGGATGACCTCAAAACCGAACGTAGCTTTGATTCACAAGCTTGCCGTGATTGGCTTATCTTTTGATCCTTGGGGTGCGTACAACCAGGCACTGGCAGACGTCCGGTCGACTGCTGCAGGAATCAAATATCTGTAGCATGGTTTCAGCATAATTCTCATCGAGTGGTAGGTATCCGCCGTCACATCATGGTTACGATGCCTCAGTCTCCCAAGCGTCTGGTAGCAGGTTCGAGTTTCCGCTGGATCCTAAAGCGGGTTCGCCTGGTTGCTATATAAATGTGCAGCCTTGTGGAGGGCTGTCTATGGTACTCCTGCAACTGAAAGACCCATTGGAACTACTCGTAACGAGAAGGTAATATCTATCTCGTCGCGATATGACCATAATTATTGAAATCTAAGAAAACAATTTCTTCCTCCCTTCACATGCTTGGGAGTATAGCTTATCTTCCCATTCTATTTTACAGAGCATTTGCCTGTTTTCTATCATATTCATATATTCCTTCACTAGACCAAAGTCAATGGATTGCTTTTGTTTAGATGTGGTAGAGTATTTAGATGTCGTAAAGAGAAATAAAAAGGAATTCTAGCATGATGTAAGAGAGTGATTGTTTATATCTTTTTCATAACTCAACTTCTGACCCGTATATAATGATTACCAATATGATAACATCTTTTATCTTTTTCCTATATGATGATGTTTTTAATTTTTAATGTGTGTACCTTTCATTGACATTTTATTCGGTACTGTTTATTTGTCATTATTCTGATACATGTTAAATAGTTCATGTATTCATACATACAGGTACATACATACATACATACATACAAACATACACAGGCACAAACATACATACATACATAAACAGACACAGTGGTATACACAAACACACACGCATACCTACATACATATATACATACATATACAGCCACAAACATACATACATATGTAAATGTATGTGTCCATACATACATACATTCATACATACACTCATACATACATACTGTTAATCAAGACATGCATGACGTCATGCGTATCGACCCCCTGCTTGACAGGTATAGGGAAATCCATGGGAATTCCCTCTCATGTGACCCGTTAATCCGGTGCCTGTGTGTCTGAAATTGACATCGACGGGAAAACAACAACAACATACCTAAACACACGCTGACAACGCGCGTGCACTCGCTTTTTAAAGTTTTGTCAACGGGGGATATCGCAGAAGTCGAACGCGACCGAGTTTCCGGCTTAATTGAATTAGCGACAAGAATTCCGAGCGAAGATCGCTATCGAGCAAGTTGGGCGGAAGAAATCTAAGTGGCGGTATACTTCCACGGCGGGCCAGTGCCTGAGCAGT
>OZ012695.1:25315213-25372713 GCA_963942565.1 Maea johnstoni | reverse complement strand
TTACTTGCCCTCCTCTGTTTTGACTTAGGCTACTTGCCATGCTCTGTCTCAACCTGAGTTACTTGCCCTCCTCGATTTTGATTTGACGTACTTGCCCTCCTTGGTTTTGACTTGATTCATTTGCCTTCCTTTGTTTTGACTTGAGTTCTTACTTGCCCCCCGCTTCTATTTTGGCTCGGGTTACTTGCCCTCTTCTGTTTTTGGGCTTGGGTTACTTGCCCTCCTCTGTTTTGACTTGCGTTACTTGCCCTCTTTTAAACTTGCGTAGCTTGCCCTCTTCTTTTTTGGCTTTGATTACTCACCCTCCTCTGCTTTTGACTTGAGCTACTTGCCCTGCTCTGTCTCAACCTGAGTTACTTGCCCTCCTCTGTTTTGCCTTTCTGTCTTTATGTGAAATTATGTGGTGCTTTAATAGCCATTATTGCCATTTTTTTAATTGAAATGTGGTCCATATAATGGTCATATAAAGCTTGTAACATGGACAGTGATTGACATTCTTTGTTGCAACATGGTCCAAAATTGCGTATATCTTAATTGCAACAATTTAACATTTTTTTCAGAGATTTTTATGTATTTTTCTTTATGGGGTATCACAATGATGAATAGATAATGGTGACATCTGCATACAGGATATGTTGTCTAAATCCATAATTTAGACAAAGACCTGCACAATTTCAATTAAACCTTTGCTACAAGCAATAGTAATCTCAAGCCTTGAAACATTCAAGAATTATCCTCTATACTTGTATAGGGCCTAAAAAAGAAATTGTTTGTTTCCTGTAATGGTACGGAAAAAAAATAGGGTAGGTAGGTCGGTAAAAAAATAATTTTGCATTATTTTTTTGGTCAGAAATGTGTGTTTTATGCATGTTTTACTTTGATTGGGAGTTGGGAGAGCGGAAAAAACTTTAGGGTAGGGATTTATTTGAATAAAAACTTAGGGTAGGGTTACAGGAAACAAACGACTTTTTTTTTAGGCCTAATAGTAATTTCAAGCCCTGAACCATTCAAGAATTATCCTCTATACTTGTATAGTCATTGTTTATATTGTGACATAATGATTTTTCTTGCCTCTGCATGGTGCTCTGTCATATTTGCTCAGTGAATAAGATTTGCTATTTATGGAGGGCAATCAATGCATTGCCCCCAGCTATAACCTACTCTGCTTGTTGATGTAGAATTCATTCTCAAAATATCTTTTTTTTTATCTTTTTCATTTTACAAAGAATCATTTCATTAAAGTTTTTTTTCCACTTGTCATTTCAAAATATTTATAAATGTTGAGCTCCATTTATCCTCATAAACATTTAGGCCTAGAAAAAATATTGCTTGTTTCCTGCAACTGTCCGAAAAAAAATAGGGTGGGTAGGTCGGTCAAAAAAATTTTTTCACTACTTTTTTGGTCAAAAATGTGTGTTTTATGCATGTTTTACGTTGATTTGGGAGTTGGGAGGGTGGAAATAACTTTGGGGTAGGGAGTTTTTTGAATAAAAACTTTATTCTTGATTGATGTCAACTACATGCGCAAACAGTGTCTTGAGGTTAGGCGGTGTTTTTTGATGGGTACCCAGCTTTACTCTGGCTAATCACAAATTAGCCTGATATGGTTAAAAAGTGACAATAATCAAAATTTCCAAATTCATGTGCAAAGTATCATCGGTTTCATCAAAAATATTCATATTGTGAATACTGCTTTACATACCATCTCTATAACCTTCCTCCAACTCTTGATACCTAAAAGCAATGTACTCTACTACTTAGCATTAGTAACCCTGGGGCCCTCAGGCTACTTGTAAACATGCCAGATGGCCTCACGGAAGATCTTACCATTGGACTGAGTTACCCTCTTTAAACAAAGATTATTATTATTATCAATTCATTACTGTTATTATTACTAATTGACAGCAAGTTTAGTTTACATCCTGGCTTTAGTGGTACCGTTAGCAGGCAATACTAATAACTAGAGAGGGCATTTCTTTATAGCCTTCATATCTTGAGGATCTCATACCCTGATAGCCAAGTTGTCAAACAATTCTCAGTTCTTTTCGGTCATCACCCGATTATCAATTGAGCACAAACTTAGTTTGGATTTTGGCTTTAGCGCTACAATTAGCAGGGCTCAACCCAGGTAGTCAGGCGATCAGATAGCCACTTTCAGATTGCCTGGCCAATTTGATAGCAATTACCTTGTTTAACCTTGACATAGAGATAATACATAAAAAAAAATATTTTTTAAACTTTAGGTTTGATGTTATTTCTGTGTATTTTTCTCACCTATTTTATTTCTGCCTTAACCCATTATGACTCCTTAAGGTTGCTGTCAACTATGTTGTTATTCAAAGATCCTGTTATGAATTCAATGAATGCACCTTTCAATTTCCATTCTAATGATAGATATAGTCAAGCCGGGCAGGTTGAAGGCTCGTTCAGCTTTCTCGAAATGCTGTTTTTCCATTTTTAGATAGTCATGATGACTATAGGCCATCAGGGTTCGAAATTAAGTTTTTTTGCAGGGAGCCCAATTGCATCTACAAAAGCTACCTAAAGGTGTTATGTATAGAAACCAGTTCAACTTTTGGCTCCATGCAGAAATTTAAGGGAGGCTCCCCAGGAGAATTCAAGGGAGCCCTCGGCTCCCGGCACCCCTAATTTCGAGCCCTGTCCATATATGGGCTATCTTTAATGTCGAGCCCTACATGATTAGCCACAATACTAATATCTAGAGCCAGTATTTCTTTTAAGCCTTCTCATCCTGGGGGCGTGTTGCCCTGATACTCTAATAGCCAAGTGATCAAACAACTCTCAGCTCTTTTCGATCATCACCGGATTATTAATTGACATTTGACAACATATTTAGTTTGTATTCTGGCTTTGGTGGTACAGTTAGCAGCAATACTAATATCTAGAGGCAGTACTTGTCAAGTCAGCAGTACTTATACCCTGATAGCCAAGTGGTCAAATAATGTCTCAACTCTTTTCGATCATCATCCGACTATTAATTGACAACATATTTAGTTTGTATTCTGGCTTTGGCTGCACAGTTAGTGGCAATTCTAATATCGAGAGACAGTATTTCTTTAAAGCCTTCCTCATCCTGAGGGCCTTCCCAGATAGCCAAGTGGTCAAACAATTCTCAGCTCTTTTCAATCATCACCGTATTATTAATTGACAACATACTCAGTTTGTATTCTGGCTTTGGCGGTACAGTTAGCAGCAATACTAATATCTAGAGGCGGTACTTGTCAAGTCAGCAGTACTCATACTCTGATAGCCAAGTGGTCAAATAATGTCTCAACTCATTTGGATCATCATCCGACTATTAATTGACAACATATTTAATTTGTATTCTGGCTTTGGACGTACAGTTAGTGGCAATTCTAATATCGAGAGACAGTATTTCTCTAAAGCCTTCTTCATCCTGAGGGCCTGCCCCGATAGCCAAGTTGTCAAACAATTCTCAGCTCTTTTCGAAAATCACCCTATTATTAATTGACAACATACTCAGTTTGTATTCTGGCTTTGGCGGTACAGTTAGCAGCAATACTAATATCTGGAGGCGGTACTTGTCAAGTCAGCAGTACTCTCGTAGGCTGGGTAATCCATGGCTGCTCAGATCAACGTGCTTATAGCATGGAGAATAAATACTCGATGCTGTTCAGCTCCTCGTCTGTGCGTCCCTGCGGGGGAAATATATTGACCAGACGCAATGCCACACTCCATGTGATTAACCCATTAATGCTTATGAGTTATTCCAGAAATTGTCGTCTGGATATATAAACTTTGGAAGTGAAAATAATTTTACGAAATACTTGAAGGAGAGTTGCTGATTAAATGTTTCTCCTCGAAATATTTTCTTTCTTTAGAAAGAGTATGATGTACACCTTTTGTAACAATACGTTCACAGCAAATAAAACTATGACTACTACTACTAGTTCTACTAGTACTAGTACTACTACTAGTACTGCTAGTACTACTACTACTACTACTACTACTACTACTACTACTACTACTACTACTACTACTACTACTACTACTATACTACTAGCACTACTACTACTCCTACTACTACTACTAGCACTACTACTACTACTACTACTACTACTATTACTACTACTATTACTACTACTACCACTGCTGTGCTTTCCCCAGAAAGATTTCCTCAAAATCATCAGGCTGCTATTGGCTGCTGTAAATGCATGGATTAACATAGTTTTGATATACAACTTTAGCATTACTGGGAACCTAATTGTACCTCACAAATGTGCTTGAGTTTGTCGATATGAAAAACTATACTCACTGCTAGTCAGAGTTTTATTTACCTCTGCACAGTATAAAAGTTTCCACCCAATCCAGAGGGAAAAAACCCTGAGTGCTTATAATGCAAGCTGAGTTAGAATGGTGAAATGCAATCTCAGATTTCATACCCCAGTTGAACATTTAAGGCTCTACACAACATGTGTGGTGAGGAGGAATTTTTTCTTTCAAAGTCATGAATAGAAGGTCAAACTGCCTTCACTGGAGGTAAATATTGTACATATTTCTATGGTAAGTTGTGGGGTCGAGGGGAAATAACCAATAAAGATGAAATGAATACAATTCATCTTGAGCAGCATTTTGGGACAGGTGGTTATATATTTATATATATATAAAGTAGGGTAGTTGACCCATTTATTATTGAAGTTAAACTTGGAGATGTTATTATTACCCTTATGCTGCTGGTGGCTAATTTGGTCAATACAAAACGATGCGAAAAACCTGAAAAATGACTGAAACCCTGGCACATGGGTACTCATCTGACAGTGCTCTGAGAGCGAGAGCTATCCATTGAATACCAACATGACAGGATTTAGATAGTTTTTAAAAATCTTTGCATCATTATGCTTTGGATGAAAGTTAGCCTTAACATAGGAAGGGTTAACTTTAAACAATTTGTGATATTGTATTGATCTTATAAAACCCATGCCCTTCAAAGACTTTTCTAGGAAGTTTACATCTTATTTAATAAAAGTACAATGAAAGTACACATTTGTGAACATAAATTGCTCACAACACAAATATATAACTATTGAAAAAGGATTGCAGGTTATATGACATTTTAGGAGCATTGTGGATATGAAAGCATTAACTAAAAAAGGCCCAGGCAGGGCTTGACATTGGTGCTTGCCCCATTGCCCCGGGCAAGTAGAAATCGTAAATTATAGCTGTGGGGCAAGTGAAAACTGCATCTTGCTTGCCCCACTGATAAAGTACGTTTTGTATATTTCAAGTTTACTTTTGAGAATATGTGCAAGTTTCGTGGTCTGCCATCCAAGCTTGTCCTAGAAAATATGCTTTCACATGCCAGAACCATGTTCTACTTGGCTTTAAATGAAATATTATAAAATTATTATATACAATTTTTCAAGGGCAAGTGAAAGTTGAGGTAGGGCAAGTGAAAATTGAATCTCACTTGCCCTAAGGGGCAAGTCGCTGCAAAAGTTAACGTCGTGCCCTGCCAGGTCTAGCCTATTATTTGGGAGCAGTACTTTATGGTTGTATTCAGATTAATATTTGAAAGTGGATTGTGAGCCAAATCATTATCTTGAGAATTGGGCTTGCAGAGAAAGTGGTTTATTTTTCACACGAAAGCAAAAAAAAACATTTATTCTATTTCTGTGGTATTTTATTGGCTAACAGTTTCAAAAAGTAAAAATTCCAGTGTTGATCGAGTGTTCAATTGTTTAAACATTTGCATCTATTGAAGTGTTCATTTTGGTAAAATCATCAGCACATACCGCTATTGGATGATATTTGAAAAAGAAATGTCCAACAATTCTCTCAAATGTTTGGTGAACTCATCATTCCTTCCAAATGATATAAATAGGAAACCTAACACTTGAAAAGGGATATCTAGTAGGAATGCATTAAATGTCACAATAAAATGGAGGGGATTGAAATAAGAGTAAATTCACAAGATATTTGAATTCCTGCTTTTTAAAACCCTATGAACATTTGTCCTTCACCTAATTCTTTAAACGTTAATTTTGATAGAAACATTTTAGCAAGATGGTCCAACATTTTTCAGCTGCTATATACAGGCATGAATGATTTCAGAAAAAAATCTTTTAAATCAGTTTGAATTATTATTTTTTTATATACTGTAGGTTCAAGGGCCCACCTGCCGAGTGTTTGCATGAATGGGTTAACCTTTATGACAAATCGTGCTAAAAAAAGCACAAATAATGAAAACACAGTTGGTTTGAATTAGAATCCAGCATTAATCTGCTGACTCGATGGGACATATGCTGAAGGCCTCCCTGAGTTCTGGCTTCACTGTGGGGTTCCAAGTTCAATCCCACAGCGAGGTAATCAATTAGGGGTCAGGCCACTCCAATTTAATTACTTGTCTTACAAGCTTTTTTGGGAAAAAAAATCCTGTCAGACCCCCCCAAAAAAGTCACCTTTGGTGTCTTACGGATGAAAGTGGTTTTGAAATTTTCTGTCAGAATCAAAAAAAAAAAAAAAAAAGTGCAAGTTTTAAGAATATTCTTTATAAGGGTGATTCAGTCAACTACAGGAAGCTATCATTGCTGTAGTAGAGCCTCAGACCTGAGGAGGTATACCTCCCACCCTTCAGGTTACAGGGATTAATAGATTGATTGATTTTATTTAGTTGAGAATAGGCTGGTAGAAACATATCGCTACCAGTCCTAGTCGTCAGACTCTAAAAATAAATAAATAAATAAAAAAAGTCACATTTTTCAACTTTTTTTTTTATTCCAAAATGGCTCATTTCCTACCTCCTGAGCACGTAAGACAAGTAAATAAATTGGAGTGGCCTCAGCTGTAAATTTTAGGCAGCCAGTTCAGCTAGGCCTGTAAGTTTGGAAATTTGGAAACTGCAGGGAAAATTTTAGGGCCCAAGAATAATTCACATTTATTTTTTAAGAAACGAAAATTGAAAAATCAGTATGTATGACCAATAATTCTATTCTTCAATAATTTCATATATTTATGAAATTTAAAAGTTATTTCTCCAAAATACTGTATTATAATAAATAATTGTTCCTTTACTTTTTATGACATTTTGAATCAAAAATATGGTATTCCGAATGAAAACCATGAACAGCTCAATTAAGAGCCTACTATTTAATTTATTACTAAAAATATCTCTTAAAAAACACATTTGCTTTACCTACCTACCCTAATTTTTTGTGGGGTGTAACTGTTACAGGAAACAAACAATATATTTTTCACACCTAAAGGAAAAAACTCTAAGCAGGAATGGGTTAAAAGCTTAGCACAGGGAGCTTGTGAAGGACAGGAAGAGTTTACTTTTATTATGTAGGCATCACACTTGGGTACATCCTATCAGGCGTGTGGCAATGTCAGGATTACTGCTAAAACCCGTATTTTGTAAGTTTATTTACTCAAGAATTCTCATGCAGTTACATACTAGGCAGCAGGGCTCGACGCTAACAGTGGTCCTATGGCCCCAGGCCAGTAAAAAATCCCAAAAATGGCTTTGGGCCAGTAAAATAAGACTTCAACTGGTCCTACAGGGCCAGTAAACATTTGAGGGCATTTTATTAACAAGTTTCCCCTCAAGAATATCCAAAATATATTTGGAATAAATGGAGAGAAAATAAACAAAAAATAAATGTTGTATGTCAATTTTAAGCAATGTTTTTTTTCTTTTAATGTGAAAGAAAGATTTGTAGGACCAGTAAAAATTTTGCAGGACCAGTAGATCCTCGGTGTTACTTGTCCTACAGGGCCAGTACCATTTTGAGTTAGCGTTGAGCAGGGTTTTCAGGGATTTCAATACCAGCGCACACACACACTCACAGTGAGTAATAGTACTTGCCACACTGACTTCAGTTGCCGATATTCAGTAGCATGTCTGAGAAAAAGATCCTTGTTATTTACAGGGTACGACGCTAAGGCTTGCCCTATTGCCCGGGGCAAGTTCAACAGTAAAAAACAGAGTTTCGGGCAAGTTCATGGCCTAATCTAAAAGCCCGAACAGGCAAGTCAATATTCCCACTTTAATACCCCATTCAAAAGTTAGACCGAGATTATCGTTGTTATTTCTGCAAAACACTGCCCTTTACAGTGAGATTGTCATTCTAAATTGTATGCCTCTATAGTTTATTCTCATAAAAATGCTAAAGAGGCATACAAAATAGGATGTCACTGTGTTAATAATGAACAAAGTGCAAAATAATATTTTGGGGGGCAAGTTGAATTTTTTTTCAGGCAAGTAAATCTTGGGGTTGCTCTGCCCGAATGGGCAAGTGCCTTCAAAAGTTAACGTCGGTCCCTGATTTAACCCATTAATGCTCGCAGTGGCCAAAAGCGGCCTGACAATTTTGATAAAATCCTTCAAGCAATTAGTTATATTTTGGAAAATATTTGAATGAGAAATGTTACCTAGAACAATACCCACAACTATCCTTCAAATATTTTGCAAGATAATTATTTATTTTCAAGTTATTGCCATAAGTATCTTGGATCTCAATAGTTTCAAGAGGGGCTCTTAAGCATTTAATGGGTAATAGCAGGTATAATTCTGAATTCACTATTTCTTCTACTATGCGACAGTGAATACTTGCATGCATGGACTAATTGGTATTGAGTATGCTATCTTTACCATAACAAATCCATAAAGACAATCAGTTACATTTTTATTACCCCATTAATGCTCACAGTAGCCAATTAGGTAGCCTGACAATTTTGATGAAATCTTGCAATCAAAAGAATTGTGAGGAAAATATCCTTAGGAGAAATGTTATTCAGAACAAAACCAACAACTCTCCTTCAAATATTTTGTAAAATCATTCTTACTTCCGGAGTTATAATCAGAAGTATGTATTAAAGCTGCAGACGCCAATATCTAGAGAAACTTAATCATTAAGGCCAAGAAAAAAATATACTTTGTTTCCTGTAACGGTCTGGAAAAAATAGGGTAGGTAGGTCGGCAAATTTAAAAAAAAAAAATTTCATTATTATTTTGGTCAAAAATGTGTGTTTTATGCATGTTTTACGTAGATTAGGAGTTGGGAGGTCGGAAAAAACTTTAGGGTAAGGACTTTCTTTTTAGGCCTAAGGCCACTCCAATTTATTTACTTGTCTTACGTGCTCAGGAGGTAGGAAATGAGCCATTTTGGAATAATAAAAAAAGTTGAAAAATGTGACTTTTTTAAAAAAAATTTTAGAGTCTGACGACTAGGACTGGTAGGGATATGTTTCTACCAGCCTATTCTCAACTAAATAAAATCAATCAATCTATTAATCCCTGTAACCTGAAGGGTGGGAGGTATACCTCCTCAAGTCTGAGGCTCTACTACAGCAATGATAGCTTCCTGTAGTTGATTGAATCACACTTACGAAGAATATTCTTAAAACTTGCACTTTTTTTTTTTTTTTTGGAGTCTGACAGAAAATTTCAAACCCACTTTCGTCCGACCAAAGATGACATTTTTTTCTTTTTTTTTTGGAGTCTGACAGGATTTTTTTTCCAAAAAAAGCTCGTAAGACAAGTAATTAAATTGGAGTGGCCTAATAGGTTAAAACCATAATAGCTTGAACATGATAATTTCCTGAAGAACTCTGGGTATGAAAGAGTTAATCCCCTGCATAGTGTTGGGACGATCATCGATTATAATCGATAATCAATCGTTTACCTCTCTGATTCTGATTAATCGATTACAAAACTGGCAATAGATAATAATCGGAAAAGGTGACACCTAGTGGCAAAATATAGAATTAAATGACAGACAAGTTGTCAGCTTTCTATCTATGAAACTAAGCTCCAAAAACACTTCAAAACGAAGTTAAGGTAGGTGCTAATAGCAAGTAATTGTCATAGACTATCATTTATTATTAGGCTCTAGACCTCTAGTACCCAATTAATGCAAAAGTGCGATAAACTGATTATGATCGATAATCGATCGGTTGGCTGTTACTGATTATCGATCATGAAATTGCAACCGATTCCCAACCCTATACCCCTGCATGAGAGTAACTGCAGTAAACGGTGAATGTTTCTTATCGGGATTAAAGATTTGTGCCGGTAATTATATATCGGCTGTCGTTATTTACACAAAAGCCATCAGCAGGTAGAGCTGTCTTGTTAAGATGCGACCCTGGGCGAAATCCTATAGTGACACAACGGCAAACATGCACAATTACTACCTCTCCATATCGACCACTTTAACCCTTATACTGCTGGTGGATAATTTGGCTGATACAAAACGATGCACAAAACCTGAAAAATTACTGGAACCCTGGCACCTGGGTATTCATCTGAAAGTACTCACCAAGAGCTATCCAATGAATACCAGCATGGCAGGGTTTAGATGATTTTCAAAGTCTTTGGGTCCTTGTGCTTTGGACGAAAGTAGACTCAGCATTGGAATTTAAGGGTTATGCTTATGTCAAGCTTACAGGGAACAAGCAGTGCTGAAAATCCTTAGAAAGGGGGTGGTTAACCCTAAAAAACACAAAAAAAGAAGTGTCAGTGAAACCCTTCTTTGAGCATGATCCAAACCATTTTATAGTTTAAAGAGAGAGTGAGGAGTCTGTACATGCAAAACTTTAGACCACTCAGCTAGCGGGGCAGGCCCAGGTATGGCAATTAACCCATTAATGCTCAGGCCAAGAAAAAAATATTGTTTGTTTCCTGTAACGGTCTGAAAGAAATAGGGTAGGTAGGTCGTAAAAAAGTTGTGTTTTTTTTCATTATTTTTTTGGTCAAAAATGTGTGTTTTATGCATGTTTTACGTTGATTGGGTGTTTGGAGGGTGGAAAAAACTTTAGGGTAGGGCTTTTTTGAATAAAAACTTGTTAGGGTAGGGTTACGGGAAACAAACAACTTTTTTAGTCCTCATAGCAGCCAAAAGCAGCCTCACAATTTCAATGATATTTCGCAGGCAAAAGCAAAGTAAGGAAAATATTTGTTGGGGAAATGTCAATCAAAACCTCCCCTACAACTCTCCTTCAAAAGCTTTGTAAAACCATTGTATTGTATTGTATCTTTATTTACCAAATTACACAGGATTTGCAAGTATAAGACAAAAAACGGAAATAATAGAACTCAATTTCAAAGTTTACTGTCAAAAGTATCATCGATCCATACAACAATTTCTGGATGAAGTATTAATTGGTTAACTGGAATTTAATGAATGCCTCAAGTTTACACTTAATTATATTGACAGGTGTAGTTCAGTGATCAGTCTGGGCTAAAGCAGACTGACACCTGTTCATGAAAAAAAAAGTTGTCAAACTTACATAATAAAATTGCCAGGTAAACTGAAAATGTGTATTGATTAATATTGGGCATAATGGACACCCTCAGGAGCGGTGAGGGGGGTCTGTCACCATGGAATCATAACTAAATGTGTTATATAAAAGGTTTTCAAACATACAGCATAGAATTTATGGGTCATATGAGGAATCTAGCTTGGAATATGTGATTCATAAATCAATATAAAGATGCCATATTAGAGGTAGGGGAGAAAGGATCAATGGATTTAATATTACTGGTAAAGCTTATGTAAGGTATAACGTCATCGCATTTACGTCATTGATTTGACAGGTAACCTTGTAGTGTACACCTGTACCACACCTGTCCTACAGATTACATCAGCCTTAGGGTTGCAACTAAGAGGTTTCATGACACACACACATATGTATATATATATATATATATATATATATATATATATATATATATATATATATATATATATATATATATATATATATATATATATATATATATATATATACATATATATATATATATATATATATATATATATATATATATATATATATATATATATATATATATATATATGTATATACATATTTATATTTATATATATATACATATATATATATATATATATATATATATATATATATATATATATACATATATATATATATATATATATATACATATATATATATATATATATATATATATATATATATATATATATATATATATATATATATATATATATATATATATATATATATATATACATATGTGTGTTGGGTCAACTAGCACTATAGCTCGCTGACTAGTTTTTATAGCGAGTGTACATATTTACATGTACTGATATACGTGACTCAGACAATAAGTACCGAGGCTTAGTGAGTAAGAAGCTTGTTAATGTAATTATTAGAACTCTCCTTCCATAGTTCCTGTTTTGACTAGACGCACAATCACACAATATCTCAAAAGAAATTGGTGAATTGCAGCTTCAATTGAAATTATTCCGAGTAATAGGTTACATTCTATGCTAATTAAGTCAAGTGGGTACTGGTAAATAAACAATCCGGATTCGCCCATGGATGGTATTGTTATTGCTCAATAAAATGAGTCAATAATAAAGCAGGTCAGATGTGAAGACAATAGATAGGGTTGCTTTGTTCTTTGTAAGTATTATACCACTCCCTAGGGTACAGTTGAGTTTCACCCAACCGTAAAAAATACATTACTTAATCATAACTGTGTATTATCCTATGGGCAAATGAAAATACCTAGTTCACACTAGTATTGTTTTAGTGCAGTTGAAGGTATGTAAAATGCCTGGGAAATGCTCTGCAGTACACTTAAGGTAAGGTTATTAACTTATTACATACAAATATAGGTGTAGACTTCAAAATATGAAATTATTGTCAGCAAACCTTAATAAAAGTAATTATATGTGCAAATTCTATTTAACTATATATTTGTGTATATATATATATATATATATATATATATATATATATATATATATATATATATATATATATATATATATATATATATATATATATATATATATATATATATATATATATATATATATATATATATATATATATATATATATATAATATATATGTATATATAAAAACATCTCTCTCTCTCTCTCTCTCTCTCTCTCTCTCTCTCTCTCTCTCTCCCTCTCTCTCTCTCTCTCTCTCTCTCTCTATATATATATATATATATATATATATATATATATATATATATATATATATATATATATACATATTTATAAATGGAGAAAGAGTTATTGCTTTGATAGTGCCTGAAGAAGATAATACCTCAATTTTGGCAATACTGAGGACTTTTGTGCATTACAAAGGATTTTCATTTCCTAGCCTGATTTAACTCATTTATGCATAAAAGAATCATTAAAACCATTGTTGTCTGGATCCCTGATACTTTTGGAAAAAATACTAATATTAGTTAAACATTAAATCACGCAATGAATCAAGTAGAGTTGTTCTAGTACAGTAGCCAGCCACCCATTTTTGAGATTCAGGTTAACCCGAGAGCTAGAAAATTTCCGTTGGTATCATGTTTTAGGCCCACACTTGGGGCATACCGCCAGGGTGGATGTAGACTTCAGAAGTGGTGCACATCTTTTTTATGGGGTCATGTCTTAGACACCGCACTATATGAAAAAAGGCCCCAAAATGGTCAAAATAATAGGTATAGGGGTAGGAAAGCCACCCTAAAACAGTCATAACTCAGCTTAAACCAATCATAGGGATCAGTGTTTGATATTAAAATGTTGGTATGAAAGAGAAGTATCTTTGAAATAGTAAATACATAACCAACTCTATCCCATGATGTAATAAAGGTCATTCAAGGTCAAAATGACTGCCAAATCAAGAATCTGGGATTTTCCGATATTCTATAGTTTCGGTTTATAAACTTCTCATTTTTTTTGACGGTATGTATTTCTTTTTTGTAGCCACTTTTTCTGAAGGAATGTCTTTTAATGGAATTGTTGAACATTTTAGAAAGTTCATTGACTAGAGTTTTAAGTCCAATTTTGAGCTGTAAGGTACAAAGTAGGGTACTAAGCCCACCTGGAGACCCCAAAAAGTGCCTAAAATGGTAAAAATTTGAAAATCAAAATGACTTTATCTTAAGTTTTATAAGTAGGAAGGCAGCAGATGATGTACCAAAACATCAGGTTTAATTTTCTCCTCAATCTGGAAGATTATGAAAAAATAATATTGAAATTAAGGGGTTGTTGAAGGTCAAATAAAGGTCAAAATGTAATTATTTCTCTAATAAATTCATATTTTGATCAAGAAATTTTGATGAAGTAGTTGTGTTTTGTCACTATTTAATTTCCAAACCAAGTTACCACAATGATTGACGGATAAATAATCTCAAATATGGTCCAACAAATCATTTTTTACCATTTACTGGTGAAAATGAAGTAGTTTTAAGTCAATAAGGAGGTGTGGAAGGTGGCATTTGGCTATTCCATGCTTATAATAAGTGTTTACGAACGGGTTGTGGGAAGGCGCTAGTATGGGACCACTGTTTAGGTCATAAAAGTTTTAAGCACCAAACAATATGGGCATTGTTTGGTATCAATTTTTTTGTTGTAAGACAGTCTTTCCATTCCATGCAACCAACCTAGGGTAGGGTCTATTGTTGCGATACTAGAGGTCATTCAAGGTCAAACTAACCCCAATTTCATAATTTGAGGCATTTTGTCTTTGGATTTTCCATTAAGCAGCTTATCATATTCTCCTAGAATACATATTTTATCCTGGAAATATTTTTAGGTGAGATATGACTTTTAAAAAGGATTCTGAGACATTTTTAGGTCATTTCAAGAGAAAGTCTGGACCAATTTGGAATATTTAGGGACCAAAATTACAAAATGCCTGGTTACGGGTGCGCTCACATATTTAAGGGAAGCAGCGGAAAGTTGACATAACAGATCGAGTCATATCTTATGGTATGTCAGTTTTCATTTTCAATAGGGAGAATAAGCCTTTTAACTTGCGACATTACTTGCCTATTGTGTTTGTCTTGTAAGATTATAAAGGCAGTGTAAAATATCTCTGAGATTTAAGGAAAAAATGAAGGTCAAATAAAGGTCAAAACATCATTTTTTCTCTAAAAAATTCAAATTTTGATGAAGAAATTTTGATTGAGTAGTTTGTGTTATGTTATTACATAATATCCTAACCACATTACCACAATAATTGACAGACAAGATACCTTAAATATGTTTTAGCAAAACATTTCCACCCTTTACCTGTAAAAATGAAGTAGTTTAAAGTCAATATGGAGGTGTGGAAGGTGGCATTTGGCTATTCCATGCTTATAATAAATGTTTACGAACGGGTTGTGAGAAGGTGCTAGTATGGGACCACTGTTTAGGTCATACAAGTTGTGAGCACCAAACATTATAGGCATTGGTTGGTACCTAAATGTTTGTTGTAAGACAATCTTTCCATTCCATGCAACCAACCTAGGGTAGCGTCTATTGTTGTGATACTAGAGGTCATTCAAGGTCAAACTAACCCCAATTTCATGATTTAAGGCATTTTGTCTTTCGATTTTCCACTTAGTAGCTTATCAAATTCTCATAGAATACATATTTTATCCTGGAAATATTTTTAGGTGAGAAATATTTTTCAAAAAGGATTCTGAGACATTTTCAGGTCATTTCAAGAGAAAGTTTGAACCAATCTGGAATATTTAGGGGCGAAAATAACAAAATGCCTGATTACGGGTGCACTCAAATATTTAAGTGAAGCAGCAGAAAGTTGACATAACGGATAGAGACTCATATCTTTTGGCATGTCAGCTTTCATTTTTAATTCGGAGAATAAGCCTTTTAACTTGCCTATTGTGTTTTTATGTAAGATTATAAAGGCAGTGTAAAATATCTTTGAGATTTAAGGACAAAATGAAGGTCAAATAAGGTCAAAACGTCATTTTTTCTCTAAAAAGTTCAAAGGTTCTTCTTTTTTGTCAATACATAATTTCTTAAGCATGTCACCACTTTAATTGACAGAAAAGTTACCTTAAATATGTTTTAACAAAAAAAGTTTACCCTTTACCCCGTGAAAATGATGTACTAGTTTCAAGGTAATATGCAGATGTGGAATGTGCTATTGGACAATTCATGCCTAATCGAGTTGTTAGCAAGTGCTAATAACATATGGGACCACTGTTTAGGTCATAAGAGTTGTGACCACCAAACATTATAGGCATCGTTTGCTATCAAAATGCTTGTTGTAAGACAATCTTTCCATTTCATGCAACCAGGCTAGTGTAGGGCATTTTGCTGTGATATTAGAGGTCATTCAAGGTCAAACTACCCCCAATTTCATGACTTAAAGCATTTTATCTTTGAATTGCCTGTGTAGTATCTCATCAAGTTCTCCTAGAGTACATATTTCATGATATTTTTTCCTGCAAATATTATTTTTAGGTGAGAAATGTCTTTTAAAAGAGAAACTCATGCCTTTTAAGGTTATTTCAAGACAGAGTGTGCTTATCGTGAATATTCAAAGTCGAAAATGCTCTATGTGTCCTTTTGACCTTGGTTTGACATTCCATTTTTCCTTAAATCTCAATAATATTTAACGCTATCTTTAACCTTACGTGGCAAGCACAAATTGGCAAGTTAAAAGGCGTATATGCCCAATTGAAAATGAAAGCTGACGTACCATATGATAAGCTGTTGTGTCAACTTTCTGCTGCTAAATTGATATTTGGGTGCACCTAAAATCAGGCATTTTGTCATTTTGATGCCTAAATATTCACGATTAGCACAGACTTTGTCTTGAAATAACCTTAAAAGGCATGAGTTTCTCTTTTAAAAGACATTTCTAACCTAAAAATAATACTTGCAGGAAAAGATATCATTAGATATGTATTCTATGAGAATTTGATGAGATACTACACAGGCAATTCAAAGACAAAATGCCTTAAGTCATGAAATTGGGGGTAGTTTGACCCTGAATGACCTCTTATATCATTGCAAAATGCCCTACCCTAGCCTGGTTGCATGAAATGGAAAGATTGTCTTACAACAAGCATTTTGATAGCAAACAATGCCTATAATGTTTGGTGCTCACAACTTTTATGACCTAAACAGTGGTCCCATATGTTATTAGCACTTGCTAACAACTCGATTAGGCATGAATTGTCCAATAGCACATTCCACATCTGCATATTACCTTGAAACTAGACTTCATTTTCACAGGTAAAGGGTATTTTTTTTTGTTAAACATATTTAAGGTATCTTGTCTGTCAATTATTGTGGTGACAGGCTTAGGAAATTATGTAATGACAAAACAGAAGTACCTCATCAAAATTTCATCATCAAAATTTGAACTTTTTAGAGAAAAAAATGACGTTTTGACCTTTATTTGACCTTCATTTTGTCCTTAAATCTCAAAGATATTTTACACTGCCTTTATAATCTTACATAAAAAAACACAATAGGCAAGTTAAAAGATTTATTCTTCCCATTAAAAATGAAAGCTGACATGCCATAAGATATGAGTCTCTATCCGTTATGTCAACTTTCTGCTGCTTCACTTAAATATTTGAGTGCACCCGTAATCAGGCATTTTGTCATATTGGCCCCTAAATATTCCGGACTGGTTCAAACTTTCTCTTGAAATGACCTGAAAATGTCTCAGAATCCTTTTTAAGAAATATTTCTCACCTAAAAATATTTCCAGGATAAAATATGTATTCTATGAGAATTTGATAAGCTACTAAGTGGAAAATCCAAAGACAAAATGCCTCAAATCATGAAATTGGGGTTAGTTTGACCTTGAATGACCTCTAGTATCACAACAATAGACCCTACCCTAGGTTGGTTGCATGGAATGGAAAGATTGTCTTACAACAAACATTTAGGTACCAAACAATGCCTATAATGTTTGGTGCTCACAACTTTTATAACCTAAACAGTGGTCCCATACTAGCACCTTCTCACAACCCGTTCGTAAACTCTTATTATATGCATGGAATAACCAAATGCCACCTTCCACACCTCCATATTGACTTTAAACTACTTCATTTTCACAGGTAAAGGGTGGAAATGTTTTGCTAAAACATATTTAAGGTATCTTGTCTGTCAATTATTGTGGTAATGTGGTTAGGATATTATGTAATAACAAAACACAAACTACTCCATCAAAATTTCTTCATCAAAATTTGAATTTTTTAGAGAAAAAATGATGTTTTGACCTTTATTTGACCTTCATTTTTTCCTTAAATCTCAGGGATATTTTACACTGCCTTTATAATCTTACATGACAAGCACAATAGGCAAGTAATGCTGCAAGTTAAAAGGCTTATTCTCCCTACTGAAAATGAAAACTGACATACCATAAGATATGACTCGATCTGTTATGTCAACTTCCTGCTGCTTCACTTAAATATGTGAGTGCACCCGTAACCAGGCATTTGTAATTTTGGCCCTGAAATACTCCAAATTGGTCCAGACTTTCTCTTGAAATGACCTAAAAATGTCTCAGAATCCTTTTAAAAAATTATTTCTCACCTAAAAATATTTCCAGGATAAAATATGTATTCTAGGAGAATATGATAAGTGGTTTAATGGAAAATTCAAAGACAAAATGCCTCAAATTATGAAATTTGGGGTTAGTTTGACCTTGAATGACCTCTAGTATTGCAACAATAGACCCTACCCTTGGTTGGTTGCATGGAATGGAAAGACTGTCTTACAACAAAAAAATTGATACCAAACAATGCCTATATTGTTTGGTGCTCACAACTTTTATGACCTAAACAGTGGTCCCATACTAGCACCTTCTCACAACTCGTTCGTAAACACTTATTATAAGCATGGAATAGCCAAATGCCACCTTCCACACCTCCATATTGACTTAAAATTACTTCATTTTCACCGGTAAATGGTAAAAAATGATTTGTTGGACCATATTTGAGATTATCTATCCGTCAATCATTGTGGTAACTTGGTTTGGAAATTAAATAATGACAAAACACAACTACTGCATCAAAATTTCTTGATCAAAATTTGAAATTTTTAGAGGAAAAATGGCATTTTGACCTTTATTTGACCTTCAACAACCCCTTGATTTCAATATTATTTTTCCATAATCTTCCAGATTGAGGAGAAAATTAAACCTGATGTTTTGGTACATCATCTGCTCCCTTCCTACTTATAAAACTTAAGATATAGTCGTTTTGATTTTCAATTTTTTACCATTTTATGCACTTTTTGGGGTCTCCAGGTGGGCTTGGTACCCTACTTTGTACCTTACAGTTAAAAATTGGACTTAAAACTCTAGTCAATGAACTTTCTAAAATGTTCAACAATTCCATTAAAAGACATTTCTTCAGAAAAAGTGGCTACAAAAAAGAAATACATACCGTCAAAAAAACTGAGAAGTTTATAAACGGAAACTATAGAATATCGGAAAATCCCAGATTCTTGATTTGGCAGCCATTATGACCTTGAATGACCTTTATTACATCATGGGATAGAGTTGGTTATGTATTTACTATTTCAAAAGATACTTCTCTTTCATACCAACATTTTAATACCAAACACTGATCCCTATGATTGGTTTAAGCTGAGTTATGACTGTTTTAGGGTGGCTTTCCTACCCCTATACCTATTATTTTGACCATTTTTGGGCCTTTTTACATATAGTGGGGTGTCTCAGACATGACCCCATAAAAAAGATGTGCACCACTTCTGTAGTCTACATCCACCCTGGCGGTATGCCCCAAGTGTGGGCCTAAAAAATGATACCAACGGAAATTTTCTAGCTCTCGGGTTAACCTAACTTCTAAAATAGAGCACTTTTCTTGATCTGGCTACTGGACTATTCGTCGTGTTCTGATTGGCATTTTTCAGTAAGATATTTTTCAAAAAATACTGTTTAAAAGATATCACCAAAATAAGTCTTGGCGGATTTGAATGCAACAGGAATAAATTGGTTGAATTTAAAAATTGAATCCACTCAATATTTAAGGCAACCCATAATCTGTTTTGCTCACGACAGATTATTTGGAATTTTATCCCTGAAGTAGACTTGTTCGTCGTGTTCTTATTGGCATTTTTCAGTCAAATATTTTTCAAAAAATGCTGTTCAAAAGATATCACCAAAATAAGTCTTGGCGGTTTTGATTGCAACAGGCATGAAATTGGTAAAATTTGAAAATTGTTTCCACTCAATATTTAAGGCAACCCATAATCTGTTTTGCTCACGACAGATTACTGGGAATTTTATCACTGCTTTGTTTTTGCAAAATATAGCTATCAAATGTCTATTTTGACCAGATATATAGTATAAAATAAACCTTCAATCCATATGAACATCATTCTTTCTTACAGCCAGTCTGAATGAAATATTGTTCGGATTCAGGTTAAGCCAATACAATGCTTTATCACTATGGTAGTGGGTTGTTCTCTTCTTTTCAGATTTTCAAATCAGATGAACGAATAGAGAAATATATGCATATGAAAGGTTCTGATGGCCCTGCTAGTCTGAGAATTTTTTGAGTTTGATTAACAGAGCTAATTTCATTTAGATTAACTCGCTCACACCTTAAAAATTGAAGCCTCTATCGCATGATGGTGCAACGATGAGAGTTTGACACCCATGATTTTTAGCAATTTTAGTTTCCCATTATCCCAAACTTAATCCTTGCACTGCTGGTGCCTACTTTGAACAATGCAAAATCATGCTAGAAACCTAAATTGACTGAAACCCTGGCACATGGGTACTTGATCATCTGGGAGTACTCAATGACAGCTATTTAATGTATACCAAGTTACCAACACGACAGTGTTTAAACAGATTTTAAAAAACTCATTGTGCTTTAGAAGAAAGTAGCCTCAGTATTGGAATTGTTAAAGTAGAAGTGGTTCCCAGGAGTGAATAATCTCCCAGCTGGAGTTTGAGATTAGTGATAAAGAAATGATTCTTACACATTCCTCTCCCCTTGGAGCACATGCTGTACATACCAGCCTTCCTAATGACACTTTGTTATATATTGCATGCCTGTATGGGGAACCGGCAGTATTAATAATATAGGAGTACTCTGACAGTTAAGGGAATAACTTAGCAATAATTCTTACCATTTCTAGTCAGAACCACCTCCAAATTTTGTTGCCAGTGACTTGGGGTAAGGCAGTGGTTTTCGCCAAGAACTCTGATTTCTCCACCACTTACAACTGGCAAATGACAAATTATCCTGAATATGCCAGAAAATTTGAAGTTAGTTAAGATTAAAAAAAAACACACAAAAGTTTTTCATCAGTATTTTTCTGTGTAACTTACTGCATCATACAAGTTTTCTTTTGTACTTTATAACGTCACATTGTTGAAAAAGGTCTTAGACATTCTCTACAGTGTGACATTTTGTGTTTCATTATTTTGTATCAAACGTCTGATACAACAAATCTCTCTTTTTATTCAATTAATCTTAATCATTATTAGTAATTTATTACCAACGAATATTATTCAATCAATCTCACAGGGGTCCAGCTAACCACTATCCCCATAGCCTGAGGCTACAGGAATATCTTTGGGACTGAATAATGTTTGCCTAATTGGCAGCCCTGTCGGCTATTAGAAAAGTTAACATTTCAAGGTCATGATTGATCAATCATCAATGATATTATCGGTTGAAGAACACCACTTGACACAGCATTTAGTAAGGTTCTTTTGGTACAGTTTTAGTACAGTTCTAAATTGAGATGTAACATCGAAAAGATTACAAATTTGTAATTGTTTTTGGGAGAGGACTTACAGACTTGGACTGTAGGACTTAGCAAAACTATGAGATCTTGGGATAGAGTATGGGGAAAAAAGAACCCAAAGTCCTGTGGTCTTCCTGAATTTATAACAGAAGTGCCTTTAACCCCTGTAAATATGAAAAAGCGAGTTATTATAATATATCTAGGCATCCACCTTTCTGTGAATTTTTATGAATGAAAGGGTTAACGCTTCTAATGCTGAGGCTACTTTTGTCCAAAGCTCAAGGACGCAAAGAGTACTCGCAGGTGAGTACCCATGTGCCAGGGTTTCAGTTATTTCAGGTTTATTGCATTATTTTGTATTGGCTAAATTAGCCGCCACCATCATAAGGCCTAAAAAAAGTTGTTTGTTTCCTGTAACCCTACCCTAACAAGTTTTTATTCAAAATAATCCCTACCCTAAAGTTTTTTCCGCCTTCCCAACTCCCAATCAACGTAAAACATGCATAAAACACACATTTTTAACCAAAAATATAATCCAAAAGAAAAATTTTTTACCGACCTACCCACCCTATTTTTTTTCAGACCGTTACAGGAAACAAACAATTTCTTTTTTTAGGCCTAAGGGTTAAAATGAAACCACCCAGACCAGAACCGTGTTCTCATCATTATATGTCCACCCAGTAATGAATGATATCATAATGTCAGCCACTCCTCATGAAGTCTCCGTGAAACTTACATGGCAGGAATTCCGGGATTCCCTTTCAGAACCCTCCCTGTGAGGTTTCACTCCCCTACCAGTGCTGGGAAAATTAAACCAATAAATCATGCTGTAATGGACAATATTATTCAAGGAATTTGTCACATTATCAGCTTACCCAGATTAAAGCACAGATACAGGATTCAGGGTGACATAAACACAGGTTGACTACCTTAATTTACACCCTCCAGACACTGTCCTTAGGACCGAGAATTTTGAAGTTTTCTTTTTAGTCTTTGATGAACTTTTTTTTTGGAGCAAAAAAATCTGTAAGACCAAAAATCAAATTGGACTGGCCTAAACCCTGATTAATCCCATGGGCAACCCAAAGCACCCTGGTATCCTTCATACCCACATGTATATTATAAGCATATGTTTTATGCTATGTTCTTAGGAAAATTTGAAAAGTACCTTATGATTGAGATGAGATTTATCTATTTTTCCTCCTGTGTACCCCAGCTACGATGGACCAAGTGTGAAAGAGAAAATATTTAAATATATTTTTTCACCACCGTATTTTGGGGGGAGAAAATATATTTAAATATATTTTCACCACCGTATTTTGGGAGGAGAAAATACATTTAAATGTATTTTCACCACCGTACTTTGTTGGGAGAAAATATATTTAAATATATTTTCTCCCAACAAAATACGGTGGTGAAAATATATTTAAACATATTTTTCCCAACAAAATACGGTGGTGAAAATATATTTAAATATATTTTCTCCCAACAAAATACGGTGGTGAAAATATATTTAAATATATTTTTTCCCCCCAAAATACGGTGGTGAAAAAAAATATTTAAATATTTTCTTTTTCACACTTGGTCCATCATACCCAGCTGGCACCCTTGTAATTTATCTTTCATTGTGTAGCCTCACTCACGGTGCCCCCTCAAGGTCTCTCCACATCTACGCAACCCCATAAAGTTCACTGTTATAATTTTGATATATCCCAACTTGTGTCCCCATTGTGCACCCCCATTAAATCTCTCCCCACTTGTATACCCCACTGTGCACTGTTGTAATTTTGTACCATATATGTACTCTCATTATGTATCCTTGAAATACCCCGTCCCCCCCCCCCCCCCATTGGGTTAACCTCATTGTCCCTTTTAATTTCTGTTTGTGTGTGTCCAAATAATGTGCACCCTAACGCTTGTAATTTACACACCAATTGTGCACCGAAGTAAAATCCCCCTCAGGTATCCCCTTATGTGATTACCCACTTCATTACCCCATAATGTGCACCCAAACTTTTTGTGTACCCCCCCCCCCCCCCCATCCCTCCCTTGATAACCCCACTGGAATACCCCCTTCATGAACTGAATGCTCATTGTGTGCCCTCAAACACAAGGTAAACCAAATCATCACGTTTCCATTTGATCAGTCCCAATACTTCCCTTGAGGGGCCCAGAGGGGTGAACCTCTAATTGCTTCTTGTTAAGAAAGTTTAGCCCCCATATTACCAGTGTGGGCCTCTAGGGTAGAGGTTAATCATCTTGGGGGACATCTCAGTCTTGGCAAGACGTGAGGTTTGCTGACCAGTAGCTATCAATGGAAAGTGACCATCAGTCTGGACACTCAACAGGGCCTGCCCCAATGGCTGAGTGGCCTAAGATGTTGCCACTGACTGCTTGCTGTCTCTCACAATTGCATGGGTTTGAAACTTGGCCGGCTATGTGAAAAAGTTGACTCAACAGGGCATGCCCCAATGGCTGAGCGGCCTAAGATGTTGCCACTGACTGCTTCCTGTCTCTCACAATTGCATGGGTTTGAAACTTGGCCGGCTATGTGAAAAAGTTGACTCAACAGGGCATGCCCCAATGGCTGAGTGGCCTAAGATGTTGCCACTGACTGCTTCCTGTCTCTCACAATTGCATGGGTTTGAAACCTGGCTGGCTATGCGAAAAAGTTGCCAGTGAAGCAGGGTAAATAGGCGGTAGTGATGTCATTGATATTAAATTTTGTCGATTCGATTAATTGATATATTTTTTGGTTCGATTCGATACAATTTGATACGCTTAATAATCATACGTCATTATTGGTGTACAGAATATCGATTATATCGATTCGATACCCAACCATTCGATTCGATTTAATTGACAAAGTGAAAATGTCGATTTATCGACTATCGATGACATCCCTATTAGGCGGTGGTTCACACCAGGTAGTCCCCATTTCCACCAACACTTACGTCTGGCTATAGTCATGATATAGCCTAACTGTGGCAGGAGAGTGACAAGAATCGACATTCCATATTCTATTCAACAACCATTCTGATTGGTTGTATCATATTGGTCAATAATTGATGGAGTCTAAAAAAAATATATATTTGATGCATGGAATACAGAAAGTAATTAAATAGTTTTATTAATGGAGACAAAGTAGCTCAGTTGGTTCAGTGTCAGACTTGTAATCAGAGGGTCGCTGGTTCAATTCCCGGCCAGGGCACTTTGGTCTGTTCTTGGGCAAGACAGTTTATTCCATATTGCTTCAGTCTACCCAGCTGCAAAATCGGTACCTGGCATAAATAAGAGCTTGTGCGCTATATACTGCCAGTTGATCTGGAATATCCTCCGGGGGATTGAAATGGTTCTGTGTGTACAGGCCTGCTAGGGGAGGAAGGTTGTGTGAGCGCTTCGGTGGATACAAGACTATAAACCCAATACCTTTTACCTTTATTAATACGGTATAATACCATCTCATAAAACTGGTTCATATTTACCATGTCATACTCCAGCTTTAAAATCATGTCTTTTAACTTAGTTATGCCTGTAGCAGTATGAAAAGACTTTACTATATTGGATGAATCTCTCATCCTAAAGCATCTATTGGAAAGCATATTCATAGGTAAGATATTAGTCATAACCCATCTAAGATCTCTCATGAATTCACATTGTTTTTTATAATAATTGTTCAATATTTTCAAGTGCTACTCCATTTGATGTGTAAATATGTTCAAAGTTGGCATAATTAGAGTCCCTAATGTGCACTCTTGAAGCACAGAGACCTTGTCTGAGGGTACCGATGGTTGGTGGTCTCTAAAAAACTCTACCTAAACAGGGGACTGTGACTTACACCAACCCAGCTGGCTGTGCAAGCAGCCCGGCGTGTTAACCCATACAAGCCTGTACGTAGCAGCAAAAACATCATTTTAATAGTGCTATACATCAGAGGACATTGTTGAGAAGTGTTCCCAGCATAATGAGTTAACATTTTCAGGTTAAGGTTTAATTTCTTTTGTTGTTGTTTATTTTCGTGCATGTCAGCTATGAACGTCACATAAAGTATATATATTTGTATGTTGTAATACAATATACAATGTGTTTTCTTATAAATTGTGTGTTTTCTTATAAATTTAGAACAGTATGTAAAAATATGATATGACAAAAATGAATGGATACGAACAGTAACTCTCTCTCTCCCTCTCTCTCTCTCCCTCCCTCCCTCTCTCTCTCTCTCTCTCTCTCTCTCTCTCTCTCTCTCTCTCTCTCTCTCTCTCTCTCTCTCTCTCCCTCCCTCCCTCCCTCCCTCCTCCCTCCCCCTCTCTCTCTCTCTCTCTCTCTCTCTCTCTCTCTCTCTCTCTCTCTCTCTCTCTCTCTCTCTCTCTCTCTCTCTCTCTCTCCTCTCTCTCTCTCTCTCTCTCTCTCTCTCTCTCTCTCTCTCTCTCTCTCTCTCTCTCGGAGAGAAAGAAAGAGTGCACAAAGCAGTTATGAGCATGAAATGGTTAAGGTGGCTGGGGGTCTGGCTGTCACAGAGTATTCGTGTCACCAAGGCTGTGTATTTATAACCAGCTGATTTCCACGACACTGTGTCAGCTAGCTGTCTGCAGGTATGGATTCCAAAAACACATCAGTTATACATTCTAATTGACCTGCTCCTTCCTTGAAGGGTTTCTCTGATTGATTACATGCTGCCATTTCCTGGCACCTGAAACATTTCTATATTAAGCCTACAATAATTTATTTTTAGTTAAATACTAGCCATATATAGAGAATATAGAATCATATTGTGTTTTTATATCCTTAATTGTCCCATATGGTAAACATGTCATCACAATTTTGTATACAAATAATAGTTGTTTAATGTACAATTGTCAAAGGGTTGACAGGTAAATATGCTATCTTTTCAACACATTGTATATATTGGACCATCTCTAGGTTAACCAAATTGTAAAACTGATGATCAAATACAGGGGGCATGTAAAGAGTCACCAAACACAACCCCTTGCATTATATAGCACGTAATAAAACATAGGAAGATTTAATACAACTTGTGGATGTAGTGTTTAATTATGAAAGACAGCTTACACTTTTGTTAAGCTAGCCAGGAAGAGCCTAGATATGAAGGAGCCTTTAAGGTCCCTGAAAAAATCACCTCTGTGTTGACCAACAGGATTGTAGTATTGTCAGATACCTCTAGGTGGCAGCATAATGTCCCCCCTACCTATAATGGTGGTGTTATTAACTGTGTCACAGGTGTCTCCTCTGACCACCTGGTGAGATAAATGTATACATATTGAGTATAATTGAATCAACCAAGTGCTTTGTAAGAGAAAAACCAGAAGACTGACAAGAGAGAGAGAGAGCAATATGTGTGTGTTGGTGTTGTATTTTTCATGCATAACATTTAAGGTGATTATTAATCTGGTCATGTATTCGCAATTTGTGTGTGTTGATGTGTGTGTGAGAAAGAGAGCGAGAGAGAGAGAGAGAGAGAGAGAGAGAGAGAGAGAGAGAGAGAGAGAGAGAGAGAGAGAGAGAGAGAGAGAGAGAAAGAGAGCGAGAGAGAGAGAGAGAGAGAGAGACAGTGAGAAAGAGAGAGACAGTGAGAAGAGAGAGAGAGAGAGAGAGAGAGAGAGAGAGAGAGAGAGAGAGAGAGAGAGAGAGAGAGAGAGAGAGAGAAAGAAAGAGGCAGAGACAGAGAGAGAGAGGCAGAGACAGAGAGAGAGAGGCAGAAACACGGAGCCTACACTCTAGGCTATAACCTTAATGTATTGTCAGACCCGAGGGAGGGTAAGAATGTAAGTGGTCAGAAGGTTCAAAGCATCCACAGACAATTGACCAATTATGATCTGCAGCAGAGCAAGAGAGAGGGAGGGGGGGGGGGGAGGGGGGTGATCAGCTTAGATAAGAGTGAACTGGCAATCAATAACTCCGTGACACAGAGCTGTGTAAATTACTTAAGCTAACCAGTCGCCTATTGAACTTCTGGGAGGGCACCAGCAATGGACAGTTTCAGACACAGGCACCAACATAATTTTCAGAACTAACTTGCCATGCCGGGCAGGACGTTAATGATTCCCTCTTGCCCGACAAAATTTTGACTTGCCCGAAATAAGTTATAACATATGCTAAAAAGTCAAGTGTTGTTTATCATGGATTTAAAGATTTGAAAACCAATATCTTTTCAGTTTTGTTGCATTGTTTGCTTATTTCTGGGTATTTGGGCCATTTACAATATGTTTATTGTTCAGAAAATCAGCTTGCCCATTCAGGCAAGTGAAAACTAAAATGTACTTGCCCGAAAGCCCTTTTTTCAAAAATTCACTTGCCGGGGCAAGCAGACTAGTCAGCTGCATGAGCCAGCCCATTAAGTTCCTCTAGAAATTGTCATCTTAATCTATGATATTTTTGAAAAATTCTTAGGAATAGAGAATTATCTTACAAAATGTTTGAAGTAAAGTCATTGGTCATTTTCTGAATAACATTACTCCATTAGATATTTTTGTTTATGCTTTTGCCAGCAAAATTTCATTTAAATTGTCAGGCTGTTTAGTTGCTGTGAGCATTAATTGGCTAATTTATACACGCACATTACCCATCTATTTTTGGAGATCGTTTTGACAAGTGATAATTGTCTGGATACTTTTACATATAGCTTAGGCCACTCCAATTTATTTACTTGTCTTACGAGCTCAGGAGGTAGGAAATGAGGCATTTTTGAATAATAAAAAAAAGTTGAAAAATGCGACTTTTTTTATTTATTTTATTTTTTTTAGAGTCTGCCGACTAGGACTGGTAGCGATATGTTTCTACCAGCCTATTCTCAACTGAATAAAATCAATCAATCTAATAATCCCTGTAACCTGAAGGGTGGGAGGTATACCTCCTCAAGTCTGAGGCTCTACTAGTCAGCAATGATAGCTTCCTGTAGTTGATTGAATCGCCCTTACAAAGAATATTCTCAAAACTTGCACTTTTCTTTTTTTTTTTTTTTTTTGGAGTCTGACAGAAAATTTCAAAACCACTTTCGTCCGTAAGACACCAAAGGTGACTTTTTTTTCTTTTTTTTTTGGAGTCTGACAGGATTATTTTTCCAAAAAAAAAGCTTGTAAGACAAGTAATTAAATTGGAGTGGCCTCACTAGAATAAAAAAGAAAAGGAAAGAAAAATGACCCGGTTCATTTTGTCACATACCTCACTTTTGGCAAAAGTCTATTTTTGCTTTTTACAAGTGTGCTATTGTGCTGCCGGGTCAGAGAACAAAGGAAAAGGTATTTGTTTTACCTGCAGGCTATTGTTTTGCGCCATAAACAGTATCCTCTGCTGCACCTGTGTACAGCTGCTAGCTCCTCACTAGCTGAGAGCTATATAAACAGAGAGGGGAAGCAAACCTAGAATCACAGGACAAGCTTAAATACTGAGAGTTATACACTGAGAATTAAAGGGAGGCAAATTAATATTATAAGTTACATTATATAAGCCTACCGGGTGGCCATTCTCTCTTGGCTAACATAAATAGCAGGGGTCAGGCTTGGGCTGGAAACTGTGGAAGACTGCCGGGCTATAGGTACTCAAGTCCTCATAGCCCGACTGAAAACCTTATAGCCTGACTAAATAATAAACAAAAAAGACTTGTTGTATTCTCCAATAAACTTTGTCTTAAATCGGTTTTATTCATTGTTTCAGCTTTTGAAGGGAATATTGTACAGGATATTTAAGAGATATAATGGGGTATATGTTGATGATATCAACATATGTCATTGTCTTTGTAGCCAGTCGGGGTACTAAGGCAAATATTGTTATAGTCAAACACAATTTTCTGTAGCCATTGGCTATGGGGCTAGTGTCTAGCTGGACCCCTGTGTAGAGTCATGTACTGGCATGGGCATCACAAAAAAATAAGGTTGACAATTGCATAATTACCAAGTACATGTACATGTTGTTTGCTTGTATGTTTGAGATCCATTACCGCATTTGTCCCGCGGGTCGACTCCTGGCCTAGGGAAGACCTAAAGAGAGATCCCTTAATTCCCTCCCAGGCCACTCATCCCCTCAACGGTCTCAGCACGACTCCTAGCCCAGGTGTTGACAAGAACCACTGAAGATATGCGTTCTGCACATGTGGGTGAGCAACTTCTTCTATAATGTAAACAAATATGAGAACCCTCATTTGTCTGTCTCCTAGTGACGTCACCGGCCTGAGGTGGGATTAGAGGTGTCCAGGGCTTCACAATGGACCCTATGGTAATTGGTTTGTGGCGACCAATCCATGTTCGCTTCATCTAAGGTGTGACCAATGTGCATATAAGAGGGTATCTTTGTGATGGAAGGAGACTGATTCTAAATGTCTGCATGTGCAGACACTGAGTTCATTGTAAATGAAAGAAACCTATGAGTATCTGTGTGAACGTGTAGTAAATAGAACACATCTGCCTTCTGTGATACATCCACTTAATGTTTAACCCATCGATGGTGGAAGATCTCCATGGCAAGTGTCGTCTGGATCTAATAAACTTCTGAAAATAACTTTTGAATTAAGCATAAATTAACAAAATATTTGAAGGAGAGTTGTTGAATGGCTTCTGAACAGCATTTCTCCTTCAAATATTTTTGAAAAAAAATTGTTTGGAACTAAATATTACCAAAATTGTTTACCGGTGCCACAGCTAGTCATGATTGGGTTATTCAAACAGGCGTTCTCAGTTCTTACATATGTTAGTATAGATTATACACTGTGCATTCCCGCACTTCACGCTACTACAAATAAACTTGTTATTGAGTCGAAGGACTTATAGATGTTCTGTGTTTGAATCCCCTTTCTTTCAGCGGAGTGCTATTTATGTGGTAAATAGATGGGAAGCTTTTAATTCCCCTAAGTCCAAAGGAAACTCCCCCATTCGTGAGGAGGAAACTCTTGAGCAAGAATAGCATTTGACCCTTACCCAGGGTAGGGATGGTGAAGAGTTTTGAGTGCATCAGGGCTCATCTTTAACTCTTTAATGCCTTGAGATTGTGAGGTGGCCCCTTTTGAGTAAGACTAGCATTTGATCCTAAGCTAGGTTAGGAAATGTCGAGAGATATCAGTGCATCAGGGCTCATCTTTAACTCTTTAATGCCATGAGATCATGAGGTGGACCCTCTTGAGTAAGACTAGCATTTGACTCTTAAAGCTAGGGTAGGGATGATCTAGAGATATCAGTGCATCAGGGCTCATCTTTAACCCTTTATTGCCTAGAGATCTTCTTGACAAGTGTCGTCTGGACCTTTGATACTTTTGGAAATAACTTTGGAATAAAGCATGAATTCACCTAATATTTGAAGGAGAGTTGTTGATTTTGTTCCAAAAAGCATTTATTCATCAAATATTACCCAAAAGAAATTATCATAAGGATGATGTTTCCAAAAATGTCAGGCTATTGTGGCCACCACAGCTGCTTGAATGGGTTAAATGGGTTAACATTAACCCATTGCTGCAACAGATCTAGTAGTGATGAAAATGTGAGTTTTTTAATATATGTATTGTAAATAGTGTTGGGAATCGCTACAAATATTGAGGTTTGATCATCGTTCCACCAGAGTGATCGATGATCAGTTTTTTTTTGTTTTTTTTTGGTTTGGAGATGATTTTCGTGCAGATTGACCCTTAGAATCCCACGTGCATCGCACATCACGTGTTGTGCATTTTTCATGAAATGTCAGCATAATATGTGCAGAAACAAGGTAGAAATACTAATGGAAACCCAGAGAGTATATCTTTTAATTAAACATTGATAGGAAAAACAGAAAGTATGCCTTTTAATCCTATGGTAATAATCGGAACAACACTAATTGTAAAAGAAGTGCACTTAGTCTAGTAGAAAAGTGGAATAGTGTATATCTATTCGTTACTGCCACAGGTCTAGTGATGAAAACAATGCTTAACCCTTATGCTGCTGGTGGCTAATTTGGCCAATAGAAAATTATACAAAAAACCTGAAAAAAGACTGAAACCCTGGCTTATGGGTACCCATCCGAGAGTACTCAGTGAGAGCTTTCCAATGAATACCAACATGACAGGGTTTAGACAGTTTATTAAAATCTTTGTGTACTTGTGCTTTGGACGAAAATAGCCTCAGCATTGGAAGGGTTAAATCCATGGTTTAAAGATATTTTTGTGCACTAGTAGAAAATTGGACTAGCGTACGTATCTGTAATTGCTTAATGCTAGATGTGCGTGGTTATAGTAGGATAAATCAGTGGCAGTCTTGAGTAGCCAGGCTCGTTGACATTTCCCTAGTTTACACAGTTCTTAGCGGGGTCAATTAGTGGGGGGGCGGGAGGTACTTAGCGTGGGTGGTTATTTCTTATCACACCTGTCACCGGTAGTTATTCTCTCTTCCAGGTGAGGATTTACGGCAGGTAAATGCTATATAAATTGTTCTTTTCTGCCAAGCTAGTTGAAGTCTTAATACCAAGGTTGTTTTAACCCTTACACTGCTGGTGGATAATTTGGCTAATACAAAACGATGCAAAAATCCTGAGAAATTACTGAAACCCTGGCACATGGGTATTCATCTGAGAGTACTCACCAAGAGCTATGCAATAAATACCAGCATGGCAGAGTTTAGATGATTTTCAAAGTCTTTGAGTCCTTGTGCTTTGGACGAAAGTAGCCTCAGCATTGAAAGGGTTAACCAATTGATGAATGATGTCTGGATCTATGATACTTTTTGAAGCATAAGTTCACAAACTATTTGAAGAGGAGTTGTCATGGGTTCTAATCAAAATTTCTCCATCATATAGATTTAGACCACATGCTCTAGTCAAAAAGATATAACCAAAATAGGTGAGTTATGGGAGCTTAACAGGTATGAATGGGTTAATATGTTTGTAACCATGGTAACGAATAGTGCACAAATGGACAAAAATGAAATAAATTTTAACCAGTTAATTCCTGACTGACTTTTTGATATATATCACAGGTAAAAGTTGACGGGGCCGTACGGGCCCGTTACAGGCCTGTGTCCAAACGGGCCCGTTTTTCAATCCCTCAATATATCGACATTTCACGGCTTGAAACCGTAACGGTCCCATTATTTTTATTATTTTTACGGGTTCATTATAACGAGCTTGTTAAGTGCCCGCTATAACGGGTTCTGAGCCCGTAACAGACCCATAACGGGCCCGGTCCCGTCAAAATAATGGGCCCGTTTGGACCCGTCAATTTTCACCTGTGTTAATATGAGAATATTATTTTAAATGAAAAGTGTTAACTTTTTTTCCAATGATATCTAAATACCTTTTAGCCTTATTAAGAAATTTTCCTATGGTAGTACATTTTTCTATTTTTGTTCCTTAACCACTTTATGAGGAGAACAATGACGCATTTCTTGAAATTAACAGAGTTTTTTAAACAGAATCTTGCCACAATCCTATGATTTTGAAACAGTTTTTTTTATAAGGCCACTCCAATTTATTTACTTGTCTAACATGCTCAGGAGGTAGGAAATGAGCCATTTTGGAATAAAAAAAAAGTTGAAAAATGTGACTTTTTTATTTTTAAATTTTTTTTTAGAGTCTGACAACTAGGACTGGTAGCGATATGTTTCTACCAGCCTATTCTCAACTAAATAAAATCAATCAATATATTAATCCCTGTAACCTGAAGGGTGGGAGGTATACCTCCTCAAGTCTGAGGCTCTACTATAGCAATGATAGCTTCCTGTAGTTGATTGAATCACACTTACAAAGAATATTCTCAAAACTTGCATTTTTTTTTTTTTTTTGGAGTCTGACAGAAAATTTCAAAACCTCTTTCGTCCGTAAGACACCAGAGATGACATTTTTTTCATTTTTTTTGGAGTCTGACAGGATTTTTTTTCCAAAAAAAGCTCGTAAGACAAGTTATTAAATTGGAGTGGCCTAATCCAGTTATTTCCTTTCTATTTATTGTTATTATTATCATTTTTTTTTGGGGGGAGGGGGGGTTTATGAAACACATTGTGCCACTCCCAATCTCTGGAATCCTTCTCATCCAGAGATTTTATAGCGGGCAGATAACTGTTTTGCTTTTCTCACCCACCATTGAAAGTTAATGGCTTAGCTGATATATCAGATATGAGTTATGACCAGAGGTCATGACCTTTGACCTAATAATCCACCCTCATCCCTCTCATGTCATAATCTCTGCAGGAGCTATGTGACCTTTCAGACATTTATTTGCCAAGGTCATGTCAGATTTGACCTCTTGACCTCTAGAATGGGCCTCATAGCAAAAAAAAGGATCATAGACTTTTCTGGTCACATTTTACGAACATCTGAAAGGATAGTCACTCAAATGACTTCCTGTTATTTCGCTCGCAATTAATCATCTCTCTCACCAGGATTAGGGAATGAATGGCGTACACATAGGTCAAAACATATGTTGAGAAATTTAATCTTTAGATTGATGTTAAAGCTACTCTTAACCCTTGTCATGCTAGACCCCCATGTGGGAGAACCTAGCTATCCCCTGGGACCAGGGATATTGTGGGTCTACCCACCAAATCAGAAGGACTTTTATAGATTTCTATTACTGTTTCAATAATGTGCTCCACTAACTGAAATAGAAACATAGTAAAAGGTAAAACCTTGATATCTAGTATAATTCAATACCCCTTAATTAACCTATGTAGTCTTTATTTTGCTAAGTGCAAGGGTATACCCAAAGACCGGATGTATCCAGTGTTGGTCACACAGGCAACATCTGTAGCACTGGATATATCCGGTGTTAGCAAGAGCAGGGTTAAGTGGATTATAATCATTATCATATGATTATTAAATTGATATTCAGAGAAAGTTTCACTATGCAATGTAATATTGATATTTTCATTATGAAACGATATCTTAACAATGTTTTTTAACAATACTGCCTTCTTGACAGGGACCTAATTTTGTTAAATCTTAGATAAATAAAAAATCTTTTCTTCATCTAAGGTTAAATTTAGCATCGTTAGTCTTGATTTGTTTCTAGAAAATAACAAATAAGGTTGATGTGGAGACAACCAGTTAGCAGTTAAGTCAATTCCTTATTCCAGATATTGTTGCATGATTCAAGCAACAATATATTTTCGTTAGGGCTCTCACGAATACAGTAGGTGGTGAATATGAATATATTCACGAATATAGGGTCATGAATACATATATACAGTATTCGCTCTGGTTTTCAGATCGTTCAAGCAAAACGTAATCTCGCGAGATAATAATGCCAGCTGATTATCCCTTATTTGGAAAGATCTGCTTGAACAATCTGAAAACCAGAGCGCCGTTTTACCTTATAAGGACAGGAACGGTCCCCACTCCTAAGTTATTTTCAAGAGTATGATGTAGCTCCCAGAAACCACTCTGCAGAGCATGAACGGTTTAACCCACTAATCTTTCTTGTAAAACCATGCCTGCAAAAATGATTGAAGGAGAAATGCCGATCAGAACTCTACAAACAACTCTCCTTCAAAGATTTTGTAAAATTATTCTTAATTAAGTTATTGTCAAAAATATAGATCCAGACAACAATTTCTAGAGGAACTCCTCTTCAGCATGACTGGGATAAGATTACCTGTCATTAGAGCTGCACTCACCACTCACGAACTCGAGTGGCTCGAGCCCTGGGGCAAACTCGCCGAGCTCGAGCTGAAATATTCAAATCGTGAGCTTGTCTATGTTGGGAACACAAACGTAACACAGAGCACCTAACACACATTATTAACATACATAACTGCTTATCGCTGTCTTGTCTTCGTTACAATCTCAAATGTATACATTCAAGCGGTGTTGAGTGTTATACTGACCTTTGTACCTCGTCAGCACATTTTAAAATGAAATAAACATGGCAATGTTAATAAATCTCCACCAATGAATATTTATTTCTTTATAGCTGGGCTAAAAAATAAGTATTTATTTGGAAAATAGGAACCTCCGTGAGCTCATGAGCTCACAAGTCAAACGGGTGGTGAGCTCATGAGTGGATCTCCCTTCGTGAGTGCAGCTCTACCTGTCATTCATGTCAGTACTCTCAACCAGATCACACACCTGTCCTACCCCTCTATTTCCTCCTGATTCTGCAGAAAAAATGCTTTTTTTTCCTCAGCTTGAGAAACAGACTGCTTCCAAAATATCACTGGGATGTGGCTTATACATACTCATCTCCCAGTCCTACATAGTCAAAATAACTCTTTTCTTCAAAATATGGTTTTTACATTTTTGTCACATTTTGTTTGTTTTACAATTTCTTTTAATGAGAACAAAACTATGCGTCGTGATTATGATTATGATGATTATAATAATGATAATAATAATTATGATAATAATGATAATAATAATAATAATGATAATAATAATGATAATAAAAATAATGATGATAATAATAATAATAATAATAATAATGATTATAATGATGATAATACTACTACTACTACTACTATTAATAATAATGATAATAATAATAATAATAATAATAATAATAATAATAATAATAATAATAATAGAAATAATGATAAGAATAATAATGATAAGAATAATGATAATACCATCTTTGTCACATTTTGTTTGTTTTACAATTTTTTGGAATGAGAACAGAACTATGAGCCGTGATTATGACTATGATGATCATAATAATAATGATAATAATAATAATAAAAATAATAATAATAATAATAATAATAAAAATGATAATGACAATAGAAATAATGATAATAATAATGATAATGATAATAATAATAATGATAATAGTAATGATAGTATAAATAATAATAATAATGATAATAGTAATATAATAATAATGATAATAATAATAATAAATATATTAATAATGATAATGATAATAATACTGATAAGTGATAATGAAGTTAAACAAAATTTGAATAACCTACACAACAAAAACACCAACAATATTAGTATATCACTTTTAGCATCACCATCACTACCACCAATAACGAAATTAAATTAAATAATGCATAAATAGTAAGAGTTAGAACAAAGAGCAGCATACCAAGCAGTTTACCCACTTGAGGCTAGAGCTGCACTCACCGAAAGAGATCAACTCATGAGCTCACCACCACTTTCACTCGTGAGCTCATGAGCTCATGGATGCGCGTTTTTTTAAATAATTGTTCATTATTCAGCCCACCAATTAAGAAAGAAAAACTTACTGATGGAGAATTGCTAACATTTACATGGTTATTTCATTTTAAAATGTGCTTGCATAGAAGAATACAAATCTATATTTACATATTGCTTTCTATAGAGCGGTTATAAGGTCAGTATAACGCTTAACACTGCCTGTATACATTGGAGATTGTAAACAAAACATGACAGCGATAAGCAGTAATAAGAACGTCTGTGTTAGGTGTTCTGTATTACGTTTGTGTTCCAAATATAGACGAGTTCGCGAGTTGACGACTTCAGCTCGAGCTCAGCTCGCCTGCCCTAGCGCTCGAGCCACTCGAGTTTGTGAGTGGTGAGTGCAGCTCTACTTGAGGCCAATATTAAAGATGGAAGTTTGTTGTGAGGCAGGAGGCAGAAGAGCTGATTCTGTTGGTATCTATGAAGCTGATTCTGTCAAGGTTTTCAGAGATGATTTTGTTGATAATTTTTAAGCTGATTCTGTCAATATTTTCAGAGCTGAGGCTGTCAATATTATCTGAGCTCATTCTGTCAATATTTTTCAGAGCTGATTGTGTTGATATCTTCAGTGCTGATTCTGTTGATATTTTTGTTGGTATTTCTAGAGCTGATTGTGTTGATATTGCTAGAGCTGATTGTGTTGATATTTTTCAGAGCTGATTGTGTTGATATTTTTCAGAGCTGATTGTGTTGATATTTTTCAGAGCTGTTTGTGTTGATATTTTTCAGAGCTGAATCTGTTGATATTTTTCAGAGCTGATTGTGTTGATATTTTTCAGAGCGGTTTCATTTGATATTTTTTGTTGGTATATTCTAGAGCTAATTGTGTTGATATATTTTCAGAGCTGATTGTGTTGATATTTTTCAGAGCTGATTGTGTTGATATTTTTCAGAGCTGATTCAGTCAATATTTTTCAGAGCTGAATCTGTTGCTATTTTTCAGATGCCGGAGACATGTGTCCGAGGAAGCCTGACATGGCGAATCGCAGGAAATGCCTGAAGAAGTGCCGCAGTGACTCTGACTGTAGGGGGCGCAACAAGAGGTGTCTATGTGACGACGTCTGTGGCAAAAGTTGCGTCAAACCAAGTAAGTTTTTTTTTAAATATTTTCACCAATTCACGACTTGAATTTGCACATGGTCTAACACTCCTGGGAATGTCTTGATAAAAATACTTTTTTGAGAATTTTTGTGACTGAAAGTTATTGTTCCTTCAATGTTGGGTTTAACATTATATATATATATATATATATACATATATATATATATATATATATATATATATATATATATATATATATATATATATATATATATATATATATATATATATATATATATATATATATATATATAATCAAACTTGCTAACAATCTCATAAATGCTTAATTACCTCTATCTTTCAAATATAATGAACACTCTCAGTGAGAACCATATGTCCATTTGAATGAAATTGACACCGTAAGCCCACAAACAATCCATACCAAGATGTCAGGCTCAGGAATGTCCAATTTGCCGTATATTTCACATGTGTTGAAGTGGGCCTGTTGAAGATACTCCTTCACTAATCAGTAACTGTTGCTGACACTCAAAGGTGAGCCAGAGGCTGTCAAAACAGGCATTTCTTCTATGCAAACTAGGGATGGGGACCGGAAACCGGGAACCGGTTCAAACCGGCCTGAGCATTGCGATTAACCAGTCAAAAACCGGACCTCCCTCTAAACGGTTCAGTTTTCTATGCATGCTCAGGGTTCCTGGAGGCGTAATAAAACTGTCAGCACCTACCTCCTCGCTTGCCTCACAATGTCTGCCAAGCACGACGATCAAATAGCCATTTCAAAATCTCTCAAGTCTGGTACCCTGCCCACTTTCACTATGCTCAGAAGCCTTCTGAGCGTAGAGAAAGTGCCCAGGGAGCTAGTATATAGGAACTTTTAAGAACTTTCCAGTTCAGGCAAGTTCAGCCACGCATTCCATTGCATAGTTTCGTATCCAAGAAATGTCATTAATAAACCGTTTAGGAAACCGTGATAAAACCGAACCGTAGAAGCAAAACCGAGAACCGAACCGAACCGTAGAATTCTCAACGATCCCCATCCCTAATGCAAACGTAAATCTCAGCTACAGGAATAAGTCAGTGTGTGCTTAGATGAAGAGAACATGGGTTGGTCACCACAGACCAATCATCATATAATCTTAGATGACCAAACACAAGTGGATTCGAAACCAGCCGGTCAACCTGAACATGCTAGCCTAATAACCAGTGTCAACTTATAGCTGCTAATTAGGCCAGAATTGGTGCTCTGGGCACCCCCAGCTGGTGGTGGAGATAAAGTTTGCCAGTAATGTAATCGATGCGAGAGCCCTGATTTGTCCTTGTTCCCATGTGACCTCACACTGATGGCTTGTCTGGCACTCCTGGCATGAGTCCTGCACTTAACTATAGGGCATATAGTAATTGGTCTCTCGCTACATATCCATTCTTTTCTTCATCCAAGATATAATAGAGCCCTGGACACACCGAATATCGCCTCAGTGTGACGTCACTAGGAGACAGACGAATGAGGGTTCTCGTATTTGTTTACATTATACACAAAGTTGCTCACACACATGCGCGGAACACACCTCTTGAGTGGTAACTGCTATCATCAACACCTGGGCTAGGGAGTTGTGCTGAGGCTGTTGAGCGAGATCTGCTGGTTGCGGACCCAGTGATTGACATTTGTGGTGGTAGCGAACGGTTATATAACGTTAACCCCCTGTAGCTTGCCCCTTTGTAAATATTTAATCATTCAAATCAGGAGTAGAACCATGCCACATACGGTGATATTTTTTTATAAAAAAAAGCACTATTTCACGAAATGTTTCACTGAAAGTTGCATAAGTTAAGGAACTTCTCTTCAGATATTTTTCATATTGTACTAAACGTGAAGAGTTTTGTTCAAAGTTGTCAGTGTGTGTGCTACATTTGCTAATGGGTGAATTGTTATCAGCCATGCATAATGAGAGAGTATGTTTCACTGTACCTTTCACATCAGGGGTGCTTAACCCATTCACACTCAGAGTTCAATTAGAAAGTATCGTCTGCTACTCTCATACTTTTGAAAATAACTTGGGAATATAAAGCAAAAGTTCACAATATATTTGAAGTAGAGTTGTTGCCTGGCTTCTGATTAACATTTCTCCTTCAAATATTTTCCAAAAAATGCTTTTGTTAGAAAAGTATTATCAAAATTGTCAGGCCTGTTTTGGCCGCTCTAAGTGTGAATGGGTTAAACTGATCAAAACAACTGGAAAATAGGCAGGCCGCTCAAGAATTTTGAAAAAATGTAACTCAAGCGAAAAGTTCCGTTGCTTCAAGCGATTCTACTCTGAGCATGGTTGAGGAATCTAAAACCACTTTTAGGTTCTACAAAGTCATAGATAAATGGGTCATGAGATGATTTTTCATTTTGAACTTTGAATCTGTGTATTTCTGCGTTCGTTTCGTTGGCTTTGCCCTTGGCTGATTACACTCCAGTGACCCCAATTAGCAGTCCGTACCACTTGCTGGGGCCGCATACACACATTCTGCTCTTGCATTTGTGTTCAGATGGAGTTTTCCTACTATTTTACCCCTTTTTATCCTAGAATATGAAACTCTTTATCTCAGTATTTAACTCTTTATACTAGTATTTTACCCTTTTATCCTAGTACTTTACCCCTCTATTTCTAGTACTTTACCCATTTTTATCCTAGCATATATCTTACCCCTCTTTATCCTTGTACTTTAGCCCTCTTTATCCTAGTACTTTACCCTTTTTATTTTAGTATTTTACCCCTCCTTATCCAAGTACCCTACCCCTCTTTATCCTAGTACCTTACCCCTCTTTATCCTAGTACTTTGCCCTTTTTTATCCTAGTATTTTACCCAAATTTATCCTATTACTTTACCCCTATTTATCCTAGTGTTTTTCTTTCTGCGAAAAGAATATTTGTGAAAATATATGGAGGAGAAAAGTTCATCAGATCATTACTGACCACTCTTCTTCAAATTAAAAAAAAAATGATTTCTTAATTTTGAAGTAGTTCTCAAAAGTAACAAAGGTCCAGACAATAATTTCAAGCCTAACTCTTAGCATTAAAGGGTTAACCTATCAATGCTAAGTCTGACAATTTTGGTGATGTATTTCTAGCAAAAGCATATTAGAAAAATATATAAAGAAGAAATGTTTCATTGCAAGAAAGCTGACAAGACGCCGGTCATTTAGTTCTATTTTCCGTTGCTAGGTGTCCCTTTTTCAGATTATTATTGATTGCAAGTTTCGTAATCGATAGATCGGTAAAAAAGAGGCAACCGATCGATTTTCGATTATAATTGATGATCAGCCCAACACTACTGACTGGAATAAAACTGTATTTCATCTGGTCAAAAAACATCCGATCATTTACCTGTAAACAGCCCTGTAACAAAGCATGAAGGTAAAGGTTGATATATTAAAATCCAGTACCTAACTAGAATTATAGTCATGTGTATTTCAAGGTGAGTTGGCAGCTTGCCAGCTCCTCATCACGATCGTAGGACATTGTGAAAGGAACAAGACCTTCCTGGTTTTATATATAATGTTGGTCGCATTGGTGCTAATGCCAAAATCTGCAGCTTTAAGCCTTGAACTCGGCTCGCTGCCATGGAAACCCCCCTCATTTCCTGGCACCGAGGCTCAATCTGTGCCAGACATTCCTACCACCATTAATTCAATTTCAGGATTGAAATTATGGTAACTTTCTATGCTATATATTAACCTTATGCTGCTGGTGGCTAATTTGACCGATATAAAATGATGCAAAACCTGAGAAATGACTGAAAAATTGGCACATGGCACTCATTGAGAGCTATAAAATGAATACAGTTACATGGCAGGGTTTAGATGGTTTTCAGAAATCTTTGCATCTGTTTGCTTTGGATGAAAATAGCTTCAGCATCTGAAGGGTTAAGGGTAAGTTGTTACTAGTCTCTAAGATAAAGGTGGAGGACTATAAACCTGCTAACTAAACCCAAGTCACTGGCAACTTTCTCACATGCTTTCAGCCAGATTTGAATCGGGTACTTTTAGCATTGGGGAATAATGGTATAGAAGTAGTTGAGGTGCAATGCAGCTGATGACAATTTGGCCATCAGGGTATACATACCTTCTATTTATTCCTCTTAATGTACTAGTAGCGCATTGAACTATTCAGTCATGAGGGGTATTTCAATGTATATTCTTACTACTACCTCCATCTTGGTATCTTAATGGTTATTAAAATCCATTATGATAATCATCATCATCATTGTCATCATTATCTGCATTAACGCCAAGAAGACCATCATGTCACCTTTATCATCATATCAATTACAAAAATATCACTTTCCTACAAGAACTCTAGCAACAAAGAATAATCTAACTGTGCATTGAAGGGATTCCTTAGTTAACATTCTAGCAGGATTCAGATTTCAATTAACATTTCTCGCTGCTGCAGTTTGCCAATTGCTTTGTGCATTGTATCCTTTGTGTTTTGAATTAGTGAAGATTTCGCGGTGTAATAGGATCTCATAATTGATTGATTTAATTTCTGCCAATGACTTTGACCTGTGAACCTCTGCTTACATAATGATGCTGTCAGAGGATTTGAAAGTACATCACAGTTTCTAATTTGGATATTAACCCTTATGCTGCTGGTGGCTAATTTGTCCAATACAAAATGATGCAAAAAACCTGAAAAATGAATGAAACCCTGGCACATGGGTACTCATCTGATAGTTCTCGGCGAGAGCTTTAAAATGAATACCAACATAACAGGGTTTCAATTTTTTTAATAAATCTTTGCATCCTTGTGCTTTGGATGAAAGTAGCCTCAGCATTGGAAGGGTTAAAAGAATAGAGAATTACTTTTTCCCTCCCGATATGTAAGTTGAATCATTTAAGCTGCACTCACTCTCTGCAGCCTAGTACTAGTAGCAGTATAATCTGCCAGTCCCTGACCGACCACAGACCTGAGTGTCCGACGAGCTCTCACGTTAAAGCACTGACTGCTATCCCCCACCCTCCCTCCCCCCATGTAAGTGGAATCATTAAAGCTGCACTCACTCTTTGCAGCCTAGTAGCAGTGGCAGTATAATCTGCCAGTCTCTCAGACCAGAGACCTGAGTGTCCGACAAGCGCTCACATTATAGCACTGACTGCTACCCACTGCCCGCCCGCCTGTTTCAAATGCTTCAGGCAAGATGTACTGCCATCTTCTACCATGATCATAGTGTTAGTGCCAATAGCCTGTTAACCTTATCTGTGAAGTGTGCCTTACACTTGCTTAGCCTTGTAACGTGGTGTCAGTGGTTGTGGTGCATGGGTATGGTGGTAATGTTCTCAATAGTCTTATCTATAGGGGGGCAATGCTGATGATTCTGATGATTCTGATGATTAGGATAACTATGATATTGCTAATTAGGGTAATGACAGTGTGTCTAATGATGATGATGATGATGATGATGATGATGATGATAAAGAAGACAGCAATTATGATGATAGAATTGATGGTGATGGTGATGATGATTATGATGATGATGATGATGACAGTGATGAATACAGTGATGATGATAGCTATAACACTATAATACTGTAGTGAAGATAATGGTGGCAATGATGATGATGATTATAAAGATGATGATGATGATGAAGATGATGATGAAGACAGCAATTATGATGATAAAATTGATAGTGATGGTGATGATGATTATGATGATGATGATGACAGTGATGATGACAACTATGCAAATATAATGATAATGAAGATAGTGGTGACAATGATGATGATGATGATGATGTTGAAGAAGATGATGATGATGACGATGATGAGGAAGACAGCAATTATGATGATAAAATTGATGATGATGATGATGACGACAGTGATGAATATATACAGTGATGATGAACTATAACACTATACTGTAGTGAAGATAATGGTGGCAATGATGATGATGATTATGATGATAATGATGGTGATGAACATAATGATTGATTGTGATGAATATATTGATGATGATAACTATGCAACTACATGTATAATGATAATGAAGATAGTGGTGACAATGTTGATGATGATAATGATGATGATGATGATGATGATGATGATGATGATGATGATAAAGAATAATTATATAGCAATATTTTTGGTGGTACAGTGCTTCATGAGGGGTGGTGGTGGTGGTGACATTGATAAAGGACAAAATGATGATTATGGTGATAAATTGAAAATATGTCATTGTTGCTTTTTCTGCTTCTTATGGCTTAAACTGATGATATCAAGGGGAATGATGAGGATACACAATTATGATGGTGAGAATTATTGATGACTGATGTCAACAATGATGATGGCTACATCATTACTAATAATTAATGAAATGGATTAATTACCTAGTAATTTAAACTAAATGTTACCTCTCACAACCCCAATTTCGCAACCTTGGAAAACACATGTAATATATGCTGATTTAGTGACAAGCAAATAGATGAAGCAGTCTAATGTTACCCAGAAAGCCCAAGTACACATACTGTGTGCGATGACCCCCAGCTTGTAGTCTCAAGACTCCTATGGTTACTGATGCCGCGGCCACCAGCGGATAGTGGACGTCTTGGACGTTAGGGTCCCACTGCTACTTGACCAGAAGTGACCTGAAAGCAAGATGGACGAACCGCATACAGAGGTTCGGGAAAATCATCTCGGCAGCTGTCATTGGCTCAGTAGGAGTCTGGGATCGGAAAATATGAAATATGACGACCCAACGGCAAAATTAGTCCTCTCTAGGAATGTGAGGGAGATTAAACCAGACTTAGGCGCACTGACCAAATTGGCAGGGTGGGAGCTTTCCCGGGAAATGTCACCCCTGATCAAGATTATAGGAGTAATCTTATTTTGTGATATATGTGTTGTGTGTGGCCGCCTAAGATGTATGTGCTGTCCTTAAACAGTTCATAGCACTTGTGGGGCTATGTATGATATAAATATATATATATATATATATATATATATATATATATATATATATATATATATATATATATATATATATATATATATATATATATATATATATATATATATATATATATATATATATATATATATATATATATATATATATATATATATATATATATATATATATATATATTTACCAATGGAAAGTGCAAGACCAAAGTCATTCCATTTCTAAAGTATTGACAATTCTTTTTCGACAAATTGGAAAATATATTAAAAATTGGCAGATTGCAGATTTTCTTCTTCTTTTCATTTTAGAAAATGTGTATAAAAAGATCTAAAACAAGATGCTGTCTTTGGACGACTAATAGAATGACTGGCTATTAAAGCTCTCCTTATCATCACTTAATGCCACTGATTTGTTGGCGGTTGGCACTCACCCAAACAACTCATCTTCCTGTCCGCTCGGTATCGAGTCTCTCTCTGAGAAATAATGATGCAGGTATTACATACGCCATGGAGTCTATCTGAGGATGATTAAACCACCAGTTAGGGTTTTATAATCAGATAATCAGGTTCAGGGCATTGAATAGATGTGTTACTTTTACATTCATGTGTACCATATATTCTCTATAATTTGGGACACTTTTGAATAAGAATATTTTTTTATGGGTTGCGGTTGGCCATGTTTTCTGAAAATAGAGGCCATGCAGAGTAATAGTGGCACAGATTTCCCTAAAATTTCCCTTAATGATGACCAGAGCTTGATCAAAGTTGGCCCAGATTCCCTTGAACTATCTTGGACAATGATTATTGTGGCCTAATTCCTTATAGGATGGTCTTGATTTCCGATAATTTACGGTAATTGTGTTTGTGTAGATTTTGAGTAGATCCAACATTAACACATTAATTGTTTATAGCACCCAGAACTATTTTTGGTGATATCGTATTAATGAAAACAATGATACTTTTAGTTTCCCATCTCAAGGTAAGAGGGGGTTTCTTTTTACATTAATTCTTGCTATAGACAAAAAAGTAGAGCTGCACTCGCCACTCACGAACTCAAGTGGCTCGAGCATTGGGGCAGGCGAGCTGAGCTCGAGCTGAAGTCGTCAACTCGCGAACTCGTCTATATATAGAACACAAACGTAACACAGGACATCTAACACAAACTTTCTTATTACTGCTTATCACTGTCATGTTCTGTTTACAATTCCCAATGTATAAAGGCTGTGTTGAGCGTTATACTGAACTTTGTAACGCTCTATAGAAAGCAATATGTAGATATAGATATGTATTTATCTATGCAGGCACATTTTAAAATGAGATGTAAGCAATTCTCCATCAGTAAGTATTTCTTTCTTAATTGGTGGGCTGAATAATGAATAGTTATTTTAAAAACCGCGCACCCACGAGCTCATGAGTCAAAATGGTGGTGAGCTCATGAGTTGATCTCCCTCTGTGAGTGCAGCTCTACAAAAAAGGCCTGTTAATTTGGATGATTTTCTTTGACTTTGACTCTAGTATATTTAGGAATATTTATTGAAAGGAATTGCAAAAAATTCAAAACAAATATAATATGAATTCCTATATTATATTCATATATGTGTTTTTTCAAAGTAACATAGCCCAGTTGCGTAATTTCATGGAAAAAATAAGGGAAATCTTGTCTGCTAAGGAAATCTTGAAGAACTCCTAATCTTTGTATATCAGACAGTACTGTTTCAAGATGCTTAAGACTTCCTCTAAAAGTAGTTGTCTTGATCTATGATACTATTGACAATATCTTGGGTATTAAGAATAATTTGACGAAATATTTACAGGAAAGTTTTTGGTAGTGTTCTTATTAACATTTCTCTTTCAAATATGCTTCTGTCTGGAAGATATGACCAAAATTGTCAGGCTGCTTTTGGCCACTATGAGCATTTATGGGTTAAAGGAGCTTAAAAAGCTTTGGAGGGGCGGGGGGGGGGGGGGAGAGAGAAAGGACTACAAGGGCTAATTAGGTCCTATTTCCCTATTGGAGTGAACCTACAGAAGATTACAAGATCTACCACCGACTTTAGGTGAACATTAAAGAAATAAGTGAATTGTGCAAATTAGTTTGCTCAAGTAATCTGGGAGTCGGTCAAGAAGGGGTCAATGTTTAACTGGCCAGGCAGTGTACTCTCACACAAATGGTGATTCTACGATTTCCTTAATTAGCGGAACTTTGTTAGTGGATCATTCGGTCTCTGGTTTAACCCATTAACTCTTTAAAGTCCATCTTGAAATTGTCGTCTGGATCTCTTATACTTTTGGCAATTAAACTTTGGAAACGAGAATGATTGTACTATATTTGAAGGAAAATTGTTGGTCATGCTCTGATTAATATTTCTCATCCAAAACTTTTCCTAATTGTGTTTTTGGCTTTATGATTTCGTCCAAATCGTCAGACTGCTTTTGGCGGCTGTGAGTATTAATGGGTTAAGAATGAACTGCGAATGGGCAAGCTACTTGTAGGCCATTAGCGGCTGGTGAGAGATAGCTCTGTAATTTGATTGGCCAGCCAAACAATGCAATTGTTCCGCAATGTCATTGTGATTGTGGCTTCATCGGTCAAGGGTTCAGACATCTAATATGCACTGGTTTTGTGGAGGTGATAGAAGTGGGAAAGAGAACCATCGGGGCAGACTGACAACAGCACAATGGAACCAAACTTGAGCAGAAGTGGCTTTATATCTTAGATTGGGCAATCTGGTTCTTTAACCCACTTACACTCAGAGTTCCTCTGGGAAGTATCGTCTGCTACTTTCATACTTTTGAAAATAACTTAGGAATAAAGCAAAAATTCACAAAATATTTGAAGGAGAGTTTTTGCTTAACTTCTGGTCAACATTTCTCCTTCAAATATTTTCCAAAAAATGCTTTTGTTAGAAATAGATTTTCAAAATTGTTAGGCTTGTTTTGGCCACTCTAAGTTTGAATGGGTTAACCTATTTATGCTCGAAGATCTCCTTGACAAATGTTGTCTGGACATTTAGGTCTTTTCAAAATAACTTAGTAGTAAATTTATAACATATTTGAACAAGAATTGTGGGATGGATTTTGATCAACATTTCTCTTTGAAAATGTTTCTGAAATTTGCTTTTGAGAGTGAAATATTGCCGAAATAGTCAAACAGTTTTAGGCCCTTAAACAGGCATGAAATGGTTTAAAGAGCTTTTGTATTGCAGGCTCCGGCCCATTAGTGCAATGCTGGCCTCGCCAGTAAGGCCTAAAAAAATTGCTTTTTTTTCCTGTAACCGTCCGTAAGAAAATAGGGTAGGTAACTAAGGTTGGTAATATCTTTTTTTTTTTGCATTATTGTTTTGGTCAAAAATATGTGTTTTATGCATGTTTTACGTTGATTAGGAGTTGGGAGGGCTAAAAAAAACTTAAGGGTAGGGATTTTCTTGAATAAAAACTTGTTAGGGTAGGGTTACAGGAAACAAACAACTTTTTTGAGGCCTAAGTGTGCACATCTTAAAATGTTATCAGGTGATTGTAGAATATATAACTGAAATATATATTTCATATATATATAAGCAACCCATCTCTGGTGACACTGTGAATTTGGTCCGCGATGCTATCGCCATATGTTCAACCATTGCTTGTAATGGCGCTGTCTCTTTCTCCAACACTTTTATCACTTACTTGCTCTTCAAACTAGTTATCGTTCGCAAATTTGATGGAACTTACTAAGTATAGCCAGTGCAAAACAGTAATTCAAATTGCCAATAAAAAATGTGTACCCGAATTATGCCTCCTCTGCGACAAAATTGCAATGCAATTTTTTGGATAAAAAACTGAACAAAAACATACAGAGATGTGTTCAAACGGAGCTCCTATACACAAATATGGTGCGGGTACTTTGAAATGTCACAAATATCGAGGACAGATCAATAGTCATAGCTAAGGCCACTCCAATTTAATTACTTGTCTTACAAGCTTTTTTTGGAAAAGAAATCCTGTCAGACTCCAAAAAAAAAGAAAAAAAAAGTCATCTTTGGTGTCTTACGGACGAAAGTGGTTTTGAAATTTTCTGTCAGACTCCAAAAAAAAAAAAAAAAAGTGCAAGTTTTAAGAATATTCTTTCTAAGTGTGATTCAATCAACTACAGGAAGCTATCCTTGCTGTAGTAGAGCCTCAGACTTGAGGAGGTATACCTCCCACCCTTCAGGTTACAGGGATTAATAGATTGATTGATTTTATTAAGTTGAGAATAGGCTGGTAGAAACATATCGCTACCAGTTCTAGTCGTCAGACTCTAAAAAAAAAGTTTTTTAAAAAAAAGTCACATTTTTCAACTTTTTTTTTTATTCCAAAATTGCTCATTTCCTACCTCCTGAGCACGTAAGACAAGTAAATAAATTGGAGTGGCCTAAGAGTATTACACAAGCAGTATAAGGGTTAAGTAGCGATACATTACCCTACAGAGAAAGGTGGATTTTGTTGGACCCCCCCCCCCCCCCACCCCACACACTGGGTGTGTCTAGGATTAATCATAGAGGGATTATCTGCCTTCAAATCTCCCAGTTCCAGCATACTAATATCAATATATTGACCTCCCAGTGTTAGGTGCCTGCATGAGCCTGGGAATACACATTCCGGGCATGAATAGGACTAGTTAGCTTGTAGTCACTGCTATTCATAGTTAATTAATCAGTAATTATTGGGTAATGATCAGCAATACCACTCCCTACTATAGGTTTATTGGATACACTAATAAAGATATTGTTGCATCTAATTAGTGGGGTTAATTAAATATCAATTACTTTGATCGTAACAATGGGTTCAGTAGAGTGTAAAGTTTAGATCACAGAGCTCTTGCCTCCAAGAACCATAACATCCTTTGATTCACTTATAGAATTATATGGTTATAAACCTGTATTATCACACACACCCCCCCCCCCCCCCCCCCCCAAGCCTAGAAAACAAGGAGAAATTAAGCCTGGTTTAATTGTGATATTTCTTTGTTCAAAATATCTTTATACTAGGAAATAATCTTTAGGAGATGATTTTGTCAATCAGTTTAAACACTCAAGACCTAGAGAACGCTCTTATAGATATATAGATTATTAATGAATGCTTTATACCTTATACATGTTCATAACTATCATAGGTCAAAATGATGTGTGCAGGAAGATCTCTATATGCATTAATGGGTTAATGCCCATGTTAATCTAAATCCCAAAATATCACACATGCAGAGGACGATTGTCAATAACATACCTATAGGCATAAAGGGTTAATGTATTTGCATGGCGTACCAATGCCACGTCCATTTTTCTCTCAGAAAGTGCCTTTTCCTTCGCTTCAGGAAAAGGGAAACGTCTCTTGCATATTTCAAAGATACATGGTTGTGAAGAAGCCGCCATAATTATTTCTTCAATAAAAAAGTGATCAATTATGTGAAATTGACAAGTAGACACACAATCAATAGAGGTCACGAGACAGAGAACCAGTGAAAGTAAATAGAGAAAAGAACATCAAAGATTACGCTCTGTTTACAAATATGGTTTCATGTTCGTCCATAAATGCCAAAGAAATTTAATCAGTCTCTAGATAAATAAAGAAGGAATCCTGGAAAGAAAAGCATTGATTTCCTTTTGATTGGTTGTTTCTTTGGCTAATCTGTTGGCATTCTTTGAGTATTTTGGAAATTATCTGATCTGATATTTCAAAATAATTATTATCAATAGAAGGTTGAACTCATTCATGCATGTATGTACCATCCAAAAATAGCCCTCCAATCATGAGGATAACTTCCTAAAAATTCAAAATTTTGCGAGAATCAAAATTTTACACTCAAACACTGCTATGTACGTAAGCGGCTTACAGTATTGGTGCGTTTCCTCCTCCAACCAATCAGAAGGCTGTAACCCTTTAACTGCCTTGAGATCTCCTTGACTAGTTTCATCAGGATGGGCGAACCTTTTGCAAATAAACTTGCAATCAATCATAGATTAACAAAATACTTGACGGAGAGTTTTAAGTTGGATAATTATCAATATTCCTCCTTCAAATTTTTTCTCAAATCTGCTCAAGTCTTGAAGATATCATGGATATTGTGGGGCTGTTTTCGGGCAGCACAGGGTTATCAGTTGAGGGTTATTGATGAGAGTGGGCTAGATTGAGGGGGTCGGGCGGTCCGTATTGTGAGATCCATCATTGGCCCGATAAGGCGGGCGGCTGATCCAATTGATAGGCGGCCAATTACGCTTGTTGTGTAGATGATAATTAAGTGTTGTCCTCCGCGTCGTCCGCTGGGGGGAAGCGTGACGTAATCGCTCATGCCGGTCCACTTTCATATCCCACGCACAACCATCCTCAGGCCTTCGATGACGACACTAGTGACGATCACACGATACGCAACCAGCAGATCTTGCTTAACAGTCTGGACACAACCATGCAGGGACATACATTAAGTTTACTCCCTCACCATCCTCAGGCCTTCGATGATGACACCAATGTTGATCACACGATACGCAACCAGCAGGTCTCGCTTAACCCTTGTGCTGCTGGTGGCTAATTTGACCAATACAAAATGATGCAAAAACCTGAAAAATGACTGAAACCCTAGCACATGGGTACTCATCTGAAAATACTCAGCGAGAGCTATTTAGTGACTGGACTGGGTTTAAGGTGGCTTTCAAGAAAATGTGCATCCTTGTACTTTGGACAAAAGTAGCCTCAGCATTAGAAGGGTTAACAGCCTGGACACAACCAGGGACACACATTAAGTTTACTCCCTGACACAACTCTTAGCCCAGATGTTGACAAGAACCACTCAAGAGGTGCATTCTGCACATGTTCGTGCGCATCTTACTCAGTCACACGATACGCAACCAGCAGGCCTCGCTTAGCCCTTATGCTGGGGGTGGCTAATTTGGCTAATATGAAACGATGCCAAAAAAACTGAGAAAATGACTGAAACCATGCAGGCGTATGGGTACTCATTTGAGAGTACTCGGTCAGAGCTATCCAATAAATACCAACATGACAGGGTTTAGGTGGTTTTCAAATGCTTTGTGTCCTTGTGGTTTTGACGAAAGTTATAGCCTAAGCACTGGAAGGGTAAACAGTCTGGAGACAATTCATAGCCCAGATATTGACAAGAACTGCTCAAGAGGTGCATTCTGCGCATCTTACTAATAATCTTATTATAATGTAAATGATACAAGAGCCCTCATTGGTCTTTGTCTCCTTAAATGAGGTCCCTATGACACTAGACTTGGCAAGATTATGTGTGTCCAGGGCTTTGTAATGGCTCCTATGTATATAATTGAGGAAGCCGGAGGACCTGGCGAAAGCCACAGTCTAACACCAAGTCACTGGCAACTTTCTCACATTCCCCGGCCGCGATTCGAACCCAGGCAGTGGTGAGAGACAGCTATAACATTCAGTGGCCCCAAGGCCATCAAGGCTGAGGCCTATCTAGGTACGAAGGGGTTATCATGTTCGTCGATACACAGGTCTATCCGTTACATACTCTAGTACTGGCACTGAGTGCAACATTGATCACTTGTTCTCTAACCTTGTATCTATACCTCTCTCACTCTTACGTCATTAACACATGTCTGAGTTCACCATCAATCTTATCATCAAATCCCCATTAGGCCACTCCAATTTAATAACTTGTCTTACAAGCTTTTTTTGGAGAAAAAAATTCTGTCAGACTCCAAAAAAAAAAGGAAAAAAAAAGTTGACTTTGGTGTCTCATGGATGAAAGTGGTTTGGAAATTTTCTGTCAGACTCATAAAAAAAGTGCAGGTTATAAGAATATTTATTATAAGGGTGATTCAATCAACTACAGGACTCAAATTTGAGGATGTATATCTCCCACCATTCAGGTCACAGGGATTAATTGATTGATCGATTTTATTTAGTTGAGAATTATAGGCTGTTAGAAAAATCTCGCTACCAGTCCTAGTCGTCAGACTCTGAAAAAAATTTTAAAAACCCCACATTTTTCAACTTTTTTTTATTCCAAAATGGCTCATTTCCTGACTCCTGAGCTCGCAAGACAAGTAACTAAATTGGAGTGGCCTTATATGAACAAACTTTTATATATATACAAGAAAATCACAGCTAATGGTACTTGAAATGCAACATCCTCATTGTTAGATGTTCCAAAATGTACTATATCAATTTGCCAAAAATGCAATTCATACTCATGGCCCAAAGTTTGGAATAGATTGACTGAAGCAATCAGATTTGCCCCGGCATCTCTACCTTCCTTCGAGTCTCGATACCTAAAATGTACTCTACTTCTTTGTAACCCTGGGGCCCTCGAGCTACTTGTATACATGCCAGAGGGCCTCAGGGAAGATCCTTACCATTGGACTGAGTTACCCTCTTTAAATAAAGGTTATTATTACAATAAAAGTTGTCTTTTGGAAAATGGTTCAGAAAATGTTGACTGGAATATAATTATTAAATCTCTCAAAATATTTGGCGAATTCATAATCTATTCTCAAGTTAGGCCAGAACAATTTGATTTGTTGTCTAAATGATTTTTTGCCCTCTGGAAAAGTGTTAATCTGAAAAAAAGATTAAGAAACAGCTTTAGTCAAAATCGGTATAAATTCACATTGTAGAGCTGACTGTCAACGGATTTGGCTTGGCCTGATTCAAGGGGAAGTTTTGCTTTTAATTTCATTTCATGAGCTTCGTGGACTGAAGAGTTATACAAAAGGTTAATGAAATTATCATTAAATCTTATTTTGCAATTTGATCCTTAATAATTCTTCAAATTAATTCCGCTGAAAAGATAGAAAACAAAGTCGCAATTGGCAATTTCTTTTTTTTCCTATTTGTTGATGGTATCAGTAAGACAATGAACGAAATAGGTCTCACCTTACATTTGATTTTCATCATGGCCACCAGATGGCGTTTCTCATGGGGGACGACCTGAGTCGGAATATGTTGTGTTCACAGTTCCAATACCACCATGTGTCATACCACAACTTAAAGGTCATTGAGTGCATTTTATTCAGGGTAGGATAAGTATGCAGCTTTGCATGAAAATTAAAATAGAATTACCTAAAGAAAAATGATAGGAAACAAAATTAGGTTCTCATGGCAAAATTGCAGTATTAGAGTTTGGCATATTTGGTTACGTGGTTTGTGAGTAAAGTTGAGGGAAGATAGTCATTCTCTAAACAGAATAGAAGTTTTAGTGGGCTGCAGTACACAAGACTCTATAGACTCTTAATTACCAAAGTAAAACATCTAGAAGGCAGCGCAATCTGCAAGAAATCTACATGTTCTGATGCATTAGACCATTCTGCTATTGGGGCAGGCCCGCCTTTCTTCCTCTTAGCTTAAAGTAAAGGAAGGACCTGTTTCTCATGGGGAAATAGCAGTTTCAGAATCTGGCACAAGACTCCAAGGTATAGTCTCTAAATTACCATGGTAATGAACATTCGGGATTCAGAAGTCGGCGCAATCTACAAGAAATCGATCGATACCCTAGACCATTCTGCTATTGGGCAGGCCCCCATTTCCCATTAGCTTAAAGTGAAGGAAGGACATGTTTCTCATGGGGAAATAGCAGTTCCAGAATCTGGCACAAGACTGCAAGCTAGTCTCTAAATTACCATGGTAATGAACATCCTGCGTTCAGAAGTCGGCGCAATCTACAAGAAATCGAACGATACCCTAGACCATTCTGCTATTGGGGCAGGCCTCCTCTTCCCCTTAGCTTAAAGTAAAGGAAGGACCTGTTTCTCATGGGGAAATAGGAGTTTCAGAATCTGGCACAAGACTGCAAGCTAGTCTCTAAATTACCATGGTAATGAACATCCTGCGTTCAGAAGTCGGCGCAATCTACAAGAAATCTACATCGATACCCTAGACCACTCTGCTATTGGGGCAGGCCCCCTCTTCCCCTAAGTTTAAAGTGAAGGAAGGACCTGTTTCTCATGGGGAAATAGCAGTTCCAGAATCTGGCACAAGACTCCAAGGTATAGTCTCTAAATTACCATGGTAATGAACATCCTGCTTTCCAAAGTCAGTGCAATCTACAAGAAATCTATTGATACCCTAGACCACTCCAATATTTGGGCAGGCCCCCTCTTCCCCTTAGCTTAAAGTGAAGGAAGGACCTGTTTCTCATGGGGAAATAGCAGTTTCAGAATCTGGCACAAGACTGCAAGCTAGTCTCTAAATTACCATGGTAATGAACATCCTGCGTTCAGAAGTCGGCGCAATCTACAAGAAATCTACATCTATCATGGTATGCTGGATTAGCCCAATAGTGCTAGTCTGCGTTGCTTGCTCAATGGCGTAGTTGATAAGTGGATTTGCCGACTATCCGAGTGGAATGTATCCCTCAACGATATTGATATATGATAGACGGGGATTACGGTCCTACAGCGCCAGTGATGTGCTTAATAACAGCCACGCAGGCCTTCTGACGGCTTTCTGACGGCTACGTAATCTTTTGAGAACTTTCAGGTAGCTATAGTTCTGGATATCTGACAGACTGCATGGCTCAACTCCAACCAAAATTATCAGATAGTTGGACCCAAATTTGAATCAGGGAGCCCGCCGGCCAACAGATCTGATTGCCTGTTAACCTGAGTAAAAAGATTATTTCATCTACCCTTTTTCTTAAATTTTGAATTTTTTTAAAGGAAAATGGTGCATTTTGCGTGTGGCTAGTGTAGCCTTGTTTTAGTGATGCTTCATTTCCTATTTCCGAATTTTGTCCCACTCCCCCTCAGAATCATGCAGGGAGTCCAGCTGGGTAAGTTCATGGCATGGGTAACACAATGCCTGGTATAGCTTCCAGACAGTCAAGACGATCGGTAAATTTGCTATGTCAATTGACCCATGTCTAAGGGTTAACCCATTTATGCCTTTAACCCCTAGCAAGGCCCAGTTCTTTTGGTAATATCACTCAGGGATTGACCTATTATCATTTTCAGATGCAGGAGCAGATTATAGGCTCCAGGGATTTACTTTTTGTATCAACACTGGACTAACGATACTTAAAAAATAATTTTTAGACTATAACCATGAATAGGAATATTATTTGAAAGAGACATCTTAGTTACTTTCTGATCAAAATTTCATCTTCAAATATCTTCTGAGGATTGCAGTTTTTAGAGTGATATCCCCATGATAATTAGGCAATTTTGGGAGCTACAGGCAGGATAGATTTAAATGGATTTGAGAAAAGCCGGTAAATCAGAGGAATCTGTGAAAAAGTTTGAAAAAAAGGACAATGTTAGAAGTTAATGAGCAAGTGTGCCCTTGAAAATATATTTGCCAAAAGTTTTCTTCTGTTGCAATTCCTCTTTGAATACTTTTCAAATGCTACTATACTCCATTTGGAAGATAGCATCACAATTGGTGAGCCTTTGGAGCGCTCTACAGAACAGGCATTTAATTCCTGCACAACTCGACCAGACATCTGTCAGTGCCTGGTTGTACAAACACCCATTGATACCATGTCAAAAAAATAAGACAAGCACATCAGTGACCCACGTAGCTTTCAAATCAAAGCTACTTTCAGTTGTGAGCATCTATGCCCAGGAAATTGGGTGGCAATTGGGCGTGCGGTCGTGTATTACGCCCGGGTTGCCTTCAAATTTAGTGATGGAATTAAATGTCAGCCCTGTACCAGCATGAATAGGTTAATTCATTCAGGCTCTGATATTAATGTCTTTTTTAATGTTCTTAATAAAATACTTAGAATTTGCAATTCAATTATTAGTTTGAAGGTATTTTTTACAGAAGATGGAATAAGCGTGGCAATTTTATTCTTATTTGCCGTAAAATCAATCATCTCTGAAAGAATAAAAATATAATAAAATCTCATTTTATCTCATTTTATTTTATTTAATTTTTCATTTGCTGATACTTGATTGTAAGGATCAATACATTGAATAGGTTTCAGCAAAGCAAGATTTGAACCCCAAACTGTGTGTAATGCTGTAGACTCACAGCTTGGCCATGGGGGTGTTCCTCTCAATGAATAAACAAAATCAACAACTCTTCTTCTATTAATATCATGGTGAATTATTAAGCAGCCTTAAACTTTAGACCTGTCAAACCTCTGCAGTTCTCTGGGTCTGTATGGAAAAATCCCAGTGTGGATAAAAGGTTTTTCCTGTCAGTGTTTTGTAACAGCATAATCCTGAGCTTGAAGACACGATAAGTCAGGGGGCGCCACAGTGGAAAGGAAATGTTCGCTGATAACGGGATACTTTATCAGTAACACTTCACCTCCACTGATACGTTGATAAGCTGGGTGGTATGAAAGCTTCAAACCTTTTTCTACAAAAAAAGGTCAATACAACTGAACTGATTTAATCCATTCATGCCATAGCACCCAAAAGGTCATAATGTACACGATTCATCATTTTTTTGCCTTATAAAAAAAATGTTCCTACATTGATTTAGTAATTTGAATGACTTGTTTCAACCCTGTCAATTTATGCCTGTAACTCCAGAAATATGTTTGCGGTTTTGCTGATATCTTAAGAGCTAATGTATTTTGCGAATTTATTAGAAAGAGAAATCACGACCAATTAGTCCTTACCCAATAATTTCCCTCAAATATTTTTTTGACTTAATGCTCTATTTTTTTCATATTCAAGAGAATCAAAGGTGCAGGCGTCACCATTCTACAAAACCTCTAGGCATGAATGCCTTTCTTATTAACCCATTCATACTCAGAGTTCCTCTAGAAAATATTGTCTGCTACTTTCATACTTTCGGAAATAACTTGGGAATAAAGCAAAAGTTCACAAAATATTTGAAGGAGAGTTGTAGTTAAACCTCTGGTTAACATTTCTCCTTCAAATATTTTCCAAAAAAT
>OZ012695.1:25288843-25315013 GCA_963942565.1 Maea johnstoni | reverse complement strand
AATATGGTTTCATGTTCGTCCATAAATGCCAAAGAAATTTAATCAGTCTCTAGATAAATAAAGAAGGAATCATGGAATAAAAAAGCATTGATTTCCTTTTGATTGGTTGTTTCTTTGGCTAATCTGTTGGCATTCTTTGAATATTTTGGAAATTATCTGATCTGATAATTCAAAATACTTATTATTGATAGAAGGTTGAACTCACTCATGCATGTATGTACCATCCAAAAATAGCCCTCCAATCATGATGATAACTTCCTAAAAAATGAGAAATTTTGCAAGAAAAAAAATATTAAAATTTTACATTCAAACACTGCTATGTAGGTAAGCCGCCTACAGTATTGCCAATACTGGTGCGTTTCCTCCTCCAACCAATCAGAAGGCTGTAACCCATTAACTGCCTTGAGATCTCCTTGACTAGTTTCATCAGGATGGGTGAACCTTTTGCAAATATACTTGCAATCAATCATAGATTGACCAAATACTTGGAGGAGAAATTTACGTTGGATAATTATCAACACTCCTCCTTCAAATTTTTTCTCAAATCTGCTCAAGTCTTGAAGATATCATGGATATTGTGGGGCTGTTTTCGGGCAGCACAGGGTTATCAGTTGAGGGTTATTGATGAGAGTGGGCTAGATTGAGGGGGTCGGGCGGTCCGTATTGTGAGATCCATCATTGGCCCGATAAGCTGGGCGGCTGATCCAATTGATAGGCGGCCAATTACGCTTGTTGTGTAGATGATAATTAAGTGTTGTCCTCCGCGTCATCCGCTGGGGGGAATGGTGACGTAACCACTCGTGCTGGGCCACTTTCATATCCCACGCACAACCATCCTCAGGCCTGCGATGACGACACCAATGTCGATCACACGATACGCAACCAGCAGGTCTCGCTTAACAGCCTGGACACAACCAGGGACATACATTAAGTTTACTTATATTATCCATTCTCCGTGACACAACTCATAGCCCAGATGTTGACAAGAACCACTCAAGAGGTGCATTCTGCACATGTTCATGCGTATGTGTCGTCTATAATATAAATGACACAAATGTTGATCACTGCACAAGCAACCAGCAGGCCTCGCTTTAAGCCCTTATGCTGGGGGTGGCTAATTTGGCTAATATGAAACGATGCCAAAAAAAACTGGAGAAAATGACTGAAACCATTGCAGGCGTATGGGTACTCATCTGAGAGTACTCGGTCAGAGCTATCCAATAAATACCAACATGACAGGGTTTAGGTGGTTTTCAAATTCTTTGTGTCCTTGTGCTATTGACGAAAATTATAGCCTAAGCATTGGAAGGGAACAGTCTGGAGACAACTCATAGCCTAGATATTGACAAGAACCTCTCCAAGAGGTGCATTCTGCGCATCTTACTCTATAATGTAAATGATACAAGAGCCCTCATTGGTCTTTAATTGTCTCCTTAAATGACGTCCCATGCACTGACACTAGATTTGGCAAGATTATGTGTGTCCAGGGCTTTGTAATGGGTCCTATGTATATAATTAAGAAAACTGGAGTACCTGGTGAAAGCCACAGCCTAACACCAAGTCGCTGGCAACGTTCTCACATGCCCCAGCCACGATTCAAAGCCAGGCAGTGGTGAGAGACAGCTATAACATTCAGTGACCATAAGGCCATCAGGGCTGAGGCTTAGCTATCTAGGTACGAAGGGGTTATCATGTTCGTCGATACACAGGTCTATCCATTACATACTCTAGTACTGGCACTGAGTGCAACATTGATCACTTGTTCTCTAACCTTGTATCTACCTCCTCACTCTTACGTCATTAACACATGCCTGAGTTCACCATCAATCTTATCAGCAAATCCCCTTTGTATGAACAAACTTTTTTAAATACACAAGAAAATCACAGCTATGGTACTTGAAAGGCATCCTCCTCATTGTTAGCTGTTCCAAAATTATATATATGTAATAATTAATATTATACATTAAGTTCTAAAATTCTTCAAATCAATTCCACTGAAAAAATAGAAAACAAAGTCGCAATTTCATTTTTTTCCTATTTGTTGATGGTATCAGTAAGACAATGAACGAAATAGGTCTCACCTTACATTTGATTTTAATCATGGCCACCAGATGGCGTTTCTCATAGGGGACGCCCTGAGTCGAACTATGTTGTGTTCACAGTTCCAATACCACAATGTGTCATACCACAACCTAAAGGTCATTGAGTGCATTTTATGCAGGGTAGGATAACTATGCAGCTTTGCATGAAAATTAAAATAGAATTACCTAAAGGAAAATGATAGGAAAACAAAATTAGGTTTTCATGGCGAAATTGCAGTATCAGAGTTTTGCATATTTGGTCATGTGGTTTGTGAGTAAAGTTGAGGGAAGACAGTCATTCTCTAGACAGGATAGAAGTTTTAGTGGGCTGCTCACAAGACTCGAAAGACTCTTAATTACCAAAGTAAAACATCTAGAAGGCAGCGCAATCTGCAAGAAATCTACATTTTCTGATGCATTAGACCATTCTGCTATTGGGGCAGGCCCCATTTTCTTCCTCTTAGCTTAAAGTAAAGGAAGGACCTGTTTCTCTTGGGGAATAGCAGTTTCAAAAGACTCCAAGGTAGTCTCTAAATTACTATCATAATGAATGTTCGGCATTCAAAAGTCGGCACTATCTACAAGAAAATCTATTTGATGCCCTAGACCACTCCAATAATCGGGTAGGCCCCCCTTTCTTCCCCTTAGCTTAAAGTGAAGGAAGGACCTGTTTCTCATGGGGAAATAGCAGTTTCAGAATCTAGCACAAGACTCCAAGGTATAGTCTCTAAATTACCATGTTAATGAACATTCGGGATTCAGAAGTCGGCACTGTCTACAAGAAATCTATTGATACCCTAGACCACTCCAATATTTGGGCAGGCCCCCTCTTCCCCTTAGTTTAAAGTGAAGGAAAGACCTGTTTCCTATGGGAAATAGCAGTTTTAGAATCTAGCACAAGACTGCAAGCTAGTCTCTAAATTACCATGGTAATGAACATTCTAAGTTCAGAAGTCGGCGCAATCTACAAGAAATCTACATCTATCATGGTATGCTGGATTAGCCCAATAACGCTAGTCTGTGATGCTTGCTCAATGGCGTAGTTGATAAGTGGATTTGCCGACTATCCGAGTGGAATGTATCCCTCAACGATATTGATATATGATAGACAGGGATTACGGTCCCACAGCGCCAGTGATGTGCTTTAATACCAACCACGCAGGCCTTCTGACGGCTTTCTGACGGCTACGTAATCTTTTTGAGAACTTTCAGGTAGCTGTAGTTCTGGAGGTCTGACAGACTGGGCTCAACTCCAACCAAGATTATCAGATAGTTGGACCCTAAATCAGGGAGCCCGGCCGAATGATCTGGTTGCCTGTTTAATAACATGAGAAAAAAGTTTATTTCATCTACCCTTTTTCTTAAATTTTGATTTTTTTTTAAGGAAAATGGTGCATTTTGCGTGTGGCTAGTGTAGCCTTGTTTTAGTGATGCTTCATTTCCTATTTCCAAATTTTGTCCCACTCCCCCTCAGAATCATGCAGGGAGTCCAGCTGGGGTAAGTTCATGGCATGGGTAACACAATGCCTGGTATAGCTTCCAGACAGTCAAGACGATCGGTAAATTTGCTATGTCAATTGAGCCATGTCTAAGGGTTAACCCATTTATGCCTTTAACCCCTAGCAATTAAGCAGGCAGCAACATAAGTTTCAGAATTAACTTTCCTTGCCGGGCAAGTAGTTAATGACTTCTACTTGCCCGACATAATCTGTGGCTTGCCCGAAATAAGTTATGACATATTTTAGAAGGGCATGTATTATTTATTATGGATTTAATGATTTGAAAACTATTTTTCTTACCAATTTTGTTGCATTGTTACATATTTCTAGGTATTTGCGACACATTTTCTATACAAGGATATGTAGACTGCTCAGAAATTCAGCTTGCCCATTTGGGCAAGTGGAAACTAAAATGTACTTGCCCAAAAGCCATTTTTTTCAAGCATTCACTTGCCGGGGCAAGCGGGCTAGTACTTATGTCGGACCCTGTTCAGGCCCAGCTATTCTGGTAATATCACTCAGGGATTGACCTATTATCATTTTTAGATGCAGGAGCAGATTAGGCTCCAGGGATTTAATTTTTGTATCAACACTGGACTAACGATACTTGAAAAATAATTTTTAGACTATAATTATGAATAGGAATATTATTTGAAGGAGCCATCTTAGTTACTTTCTGATCAACATTTCATCTTCACATATTTTCTGAGGATGCAGTTTTTAGAGAGATATCACCGTGATGATTAGGCAATTTTGGGAGCTACAGGCAGGATAGATTTAAATGGATTTGAGAAAAGTCGGTAAATCAGAGGAATCTGTGCAAAGTTTGAAAAAAAGGACAATGTTAGAAGTTAATGAGCAAGTGTGCCCTTGAAAATATATTTGCCAAAAGTTTTCTTCTGTTGCAATTCCTCTTTGAATACTTTTCAAACGCTACTCTACTTCATTTGGATTAAGATAGCGTCACAATTGGTGAGCCTTTAGAGCGCTCTGCAGTACAGGCATTTAATTCCTGCACAACTCGACCAGACATCTGTCAGTGCAGCCTGGTTGTACAAACACCCATTGATACCATGTCAAAAAAATAAGACAAGCACATCAGTGACCCACGTAGCTTTCAAATCAAAGCTACTTTCAGTTGTGAGCATCCATGCCCAGGAAATTGGGTGGCAATTGGGCGTGCGGTCGTGTATTACGCCCGGGTTGCCTACAAATTTAGTGATGGAATTAAATGTCAGCCCGGTACCAGCATGAATAGGTTAATTCATTCAGGCTCTGATATTAATGTCTTTTTTAATGTTCTTAATAAAATACTAAGAATTTGCAATTCAATTATTAGTTTGAAGGTATTTTTTACAGAAGATGGAATAAGCGTAAGCGTGGCAATTTTATTCTTATTTGCCGTAAAATCAATCATCTCTGAAAGAATAAAAACATAATAAAATCTCATTTTACCTCATTTTATTTTATTTCATTTTTCATTTGCTGATACTTGATTGTAAGGATCAATACATTGAATAGGTTTCAGCAAAGCACGATTTGAACCCCAAACTGTATGTAATGCTGTAGACTCCCAGCTTGGCCATGGGGATGTTCCTCTCAATGAATAAACAAAATCAACAACTCTTCTTCTATTAATTTCATGATGAATTATTTAGCAGCCTTAAACTTTAGACCTGTCAAACCTCTGCAGTTCTCTGGGTCTGTATGGAAAAATCCCAGTGTGGATAAAAGGTTTTTCCTGTCAGTATTTAGTAACAGCATATATCCCGGGCTCGACACGATAAGTCAGGGGGCGCCACAGTGGAAAGGAAATGTTCGCTGATAACGGGATACTTTATCAGTAACACTTCACCTCCACTGATAGGTTGATATAAAGCTGGGTGGTATGAAAGCTTCAACCTTTTTTCTACAAAAAAGGTCAATACAACTGAAATGATTTAATCCATTCATGCCATAGCACCCAAAAAGTCATAATTCACACGATTCATCATTTTTTTGCCTTATAAAAAAGATTCCTACATTGATTTAGTAATTTGAATGACTAAAATGTTTCAACCCTGTCAATTTATGCCTGTAACTCCAGAAATATGTTTGCGGTTTTGCTGATATCTTAAGAGCTAATGTATTTTGCGAATTCATTAGAAAGAGAAATCACGACCAATTAGTCCTTACCCAATAATTTCCCTCAAATATTTTTTGACTTAATGCTTTATTTTTTAAGTCTTATTCAAAAGAATCAAAGGTGCAGGCATCACCATTCTACAAAGCCTCTAGGCATGAATGCCTTTCTTATTAACCCAGAGTTTCTCTAGAAGGTACCGTCTGCTTCTCTCTTACTTTAGGAAATAACTTTTGAATGATGCGAAAGTTCACAAAATATTTGAAGGAGAGTTGTTGTTTGGCCTCTGATAAACATTTCTCCTTCAAATGTTTTCAATAAAATGCTTATGTAAGTATGATATTTCCAAAATCGTCAGGCCTCTTTTGGCTGCTCTGAGTGTTAATGGGTTAAAATGCCTGAGAATTGCTTCGGTTTCATTTCCTGTTTTTGGCTGCTATGATTCTTGAGGCTAGACCAGACATGAGACGATCCCACTACGCTCATACAATTCAGCACCAGTTTCCGTGGTAACAGCAACGGGCCATATATCCCACCAGTGATCTTTTACAATTTGAATACGCCCCGCTGGGCAGCAAATTCCCCTAATTTCATTTGCCGGCTTTCACAATAGTAAACAGTGACCAATAAGACAGCGGCCAATTACTTGCTCGGCTTCGGCGTGACAGATCGGCCAAATCGCGAGATTCGGCCATCAGTTATTCTCGTGGTCGAACATTAATTTGCCGCCGGCAATATCTTGGCGTAGAATCAATAGCGGCCATGAAGTGCCCAACGACTCTGATTGGATAAATGTATTAATCATTTCCGTTGCCACAGGAAGTTGGGATTGTCACTGACGTTACTCATCATGTTTGCTTGAAAAAAGGCGTGGCTGCAGGATGGCACCTTTTTTATTTTGAAATATGGATCGTCATCATATGCTGTCTGATAATATATATATATATATATATATATATATATATATATATATATATATATATATATATATATATGTATATATATATATATTTATATATATATATATATATATATAGATATATAGATATAGATATATATAGATATATATATGTATATATATGTATATGTATATATATATATTTGGGGGGGGGGGAAATTAAGTACATAAGATATATATAGATGTGGAGAGAGAGCGAGAGAGAGAGAGAGAGAGAGAGAGAGAGAGAGAGAGAGAGAGAGAGAGAGAGAGAGAGAGAGAGAGAGAGAGAGAGAGAGAGAGAGGGAGAGAGAGAGAGACTGGGAGAGAGAAAGAGTGAGGGAGAGAGAGAGAGAGAGAGCAAGAGAGAGAGAGAAAGAGAGTGAGAGAGAGAAAGAGTGAGGGAGAGAGAGAGTGAGGGAGAGAGAGAGAAAGAGAGTTAGAGAGAGAGACAGTGAGAAAGAGAGACTGAGAGAGAGAGAGAGGGGGGGTGAGAGAGAGAGAGAAAGAGAGAGAGAAAGAGAGTGAGGGGGTGAGAGAGAGAGAGTGAGGGAGAGAGAGAGAGAGAGAGAGAGAGAGAGAGAGAATGAGTGAGGGAGAGAGAGAAAGAGTGAGGGAGTGAGAGAGAGAGAGAGAGTATTCAGTAGTTTCCCCACACGCCACTTGTTCTGTAACCATTGTTAAGTTAGTCAATTTATCTCTGCCATTCTCATGAACACACAATGCAAATTCTCAGTATTGAAGGTGAATGCCCCAACTTTATGTTCAAAATTACCCTAAAAGGTTCATCGCATTATGGGGAAATTTGATACATGGTAAATAGCAAGATTGATAGTTGATTGTTACAACCTTCACAAGTTCATTGCATTCTAGGAAATCTGATATTACTTAACAGCATTAGATTGGAAAGTACAGTTGAACTAATTGGAGTTTATTATACAATTATTCAAAATAGCTGAAACTAAATTCAAAAGAATACAAGTCGCGAAACACATTCCATTGTAACCCATTCCTTATCGAGATGTTTATATATATATTTTATTAACAGATTCTATTAGTTAAATCCTTAACCCTTAATTCTAATGCTGAGGTAACTTTCGTCCCAAAGCACAAACAAGCAAAAAATTATGGAAATTATCTAAACCCTGTCATTTTGGTGTTTATTGGAAAGCTCTTGCTGAGTACTCTCAGATGAGTACCCATTTGCTATGGTTTCAATCATTTCTAAGCTTTTTGTCATCATTTCATTTTGACCAAATTAGCAACCAGCAGCAAAAGGATTAAAAAGGTATATTATTGTCCTACCTTGTTTGTCCTTGTCTGTGACCATGTATTTTTTTATTATTGATATAAGCAAATAGGTTTAGGGTTTATTAAATTTAAAATGAATTCTCTCACCACAAATGTAATTGCCAAAACAATCAGAACCTTATAGGATTCTCTCAGGTATTCATTGGTTAATACCAATTGAAGAATGATTTTTATTTCTTAAGGCCACTCCAATTTAATTACTTGTCTTACAAGCTTTTTTTTGGAAAAAAAACTTCTGTCAGACTCCAAAAAAAAAAAGAGTTGACTTTGGTGTATTACGGACGAAAGTGGTTTAGAAAATTTCTGTCACACTCAAAAAAAAGTGCAAGTTTTAAGAATACTCATTTGTAAGGGTGATTCAATCAACTACAGGAATTTATCAATGCTGTAGTAGAGCCTCAGTTTTGTAAATGTACATCTTCCACCCTTCAGGTTACAGGAATTAATTGATTGATTGATTTTATTTAGTTGAAAATAGGCTGTTAGAAACATCTTGCTACCAGTCCTCGTCGGCAGACTCTAAAAAAAGAAAAAAAAAAGTCCACATTTTTCAACTTTTTTTTATTCCAAAATGGCTCATTTCCTGCCTCCGGAGCTCGTAAGACAAGTTGTTAAATTGCAGTGGCCTTACATGCAGAAAAAGCTATATGGTAGTCTTTAATGCATGAAATCCTGAGAGGTTTTTCACATCATTTTATATTGGCCAAATTAGCCACCAGCAGCATAAGGGTTAAAAGTAATATAGATTAGAGGTGCACTCACGGAGGGAGATCAACTCATGAGCTCACCACCCGTTTGACTCGTGAGCTCATGAGCTCATGGACGTTCTGATTTTCCAAAAATATATTCATTTTCCGGCCCAGCTATTAAGAAATAAATATTTATTGGGGGTCATTTATTAACATTGCCATGTTTATTTAATTTCAAAACGTGCTGATGAGGTACAAAGGTCAGTTTAACACTCAACACCGCTTGAATGTATACATTGGAGATTGTAAAGAAGACATGACAGCAATAAGCAGTTATGTATGTTGATAATGTGTGTTATATGCCCTGTGTTACGTTTCTGTTCCCAACATCGACAAGCTCACGATTTGAACATTTCAGCTCGAGCTCGGCGAGTTTGCTCCAGGGCTCGAGCCACTCGAGTTCGTGAGTGGTGAGTGCAGCTCTAATATAGATCCAGATGGGAAGGGCCTCTAAGCATAAATGAGTTAAGGAATATAAGGCTTGAACTTTCTCGACCTACCCCTAATTTACAAGACTCAAAATGGATTAGAATCGATGAGGGTTTAATCCCAAAACTACATGTAGACGGTCAGGAGTGATAGGCCCCCGCTCCCTTCCTGCTCTCGCTAAGATTGTTATCAAAACAATAAAACTCATCTGAGGTCTAATTTCTGGTCGGAACTACCATTAACCGTTTAACCCTTTCATTCCTGGGTTTAATGATATTACTTAGAGTAGTCAGAAGATTTTGTTGCAAAGGGTAATAAAAGAAGTTATTTCAAGGAATTCAACTTCCAACAAAAGGTTTTCACAATTAAGAAACCAAATCAGGTACTTTCATGGTACATTTTCCCATTTTTTGAAAATTATCAGCAAGTTTTACGATAGTTTTGGGATTTGAGGGTTAAAATCAATAGAGCAGCCATACAGTGCTGACTTCAGAGAGGCAGTTAGTGATAAATGGACTTGATTTGTCAATGAGTATTTTACGGTCCCCGTGTTCCAGGGGGCGATACAGTGCTCTCTGATTGTTGTATAGGGCTCCGATTAGCTCCCAGCTTCCCTTAACCCTTATGCTGCTGGTGTCTAATGACAAATGATGCAAAAAAACTTTAAAAAATGACTGAAACCCTGGCATATGGTACTCATCTGAGAGTACTCAGCAAAAGCTTTCCAATGAATACCAACATGATAGGGTTTGGATGATTTTCAAAAATCTTTGCATTCTTTTACTTTGGATGAAAGTAGCCTCAGCATTGGAAGGGTTAACATATTGATGCTCATGAAGGCAAAGCAGCCTGACAATTTTAGTGAAAGCTTTCAGGTGAAAGAGTTATTGGGAAAATATTTGAAGGAGAAATGTTAATCAGAACAATACCAACAAGTCTCCTCCAAATATTTTCATAGATAATTTTTTATTCCCGAGTTATGCAAGTTCAAGTCCATTTTTGGTCTTACAGATTTTTTTGCTCAAAAGGTTTGTCAGGCGCAAGAAAACTTCCAAGAAAGACTTACTTAATTCTGATTTCCTGATATCCATTTATTGCAAATATGAACTTCATTTATATTAACTATGCTTTTGCCTGCAGGATTTCATCAAAATTGTTAAGCTGCCTTTAGTAGCCACTTTGAGCATAAACATAGCAGAGATCTAACAGGAAATCCTGGGGGTTTCCCAAGAAATTCCTAAGAATTCCTGAACAATATTTAATAAATGTGGTTAAAAGATTATTTGATCACTTATTACTGACAGATTGCCTACTCTAATTCTTTCTTTCCTAGTTCTTCTGAGGCCTAAAAAAGAAATAGTTAGTTTCCTGTAAAAAAAATAGGGTAGCTAGGTCGATAAAATTCTTTGCATTATTTTTTTGGTCATAGATGTGTGTTGTATGCATGTTTTACGTTGATTGGGAGTTGGGAGGGTGGAAAAAACTTAAGGGTAGGGATTTTTTTAAATAAAAACTTGTTAGAGTAGGGTTACAGGAAACAAACAACTCTTTTTTTAGGCCTAACAGAATCCAGTTCAATGCATTTCACAATATGTTCTTTTTTTAATGACAAAAAAAAACAAAGTTGATGGGAGAACAAGATTTCCTATGAATCTCCCAGTTACATTTGTTAACCCATTAATGCTCACAGCAACCAAAAGCAGCCCAACAATTTTGATGAAATCTTGCAGGCAAAAGCATATTTGGAGAAATATTTCAAGGAGAAATGTTATTTAGAATATTGCCAACAACTCTCCTTCAAATATTTTCTAAAATAATCCTCAATTTCAAAGTTATTGTCAAAAGTATTGTAGGTCCAGACGACAATTTTTAGAGGAACTCTTTAAGTAATAATGGGTTAAGGGACAACTCCTGCTTCTGCTGGACTTCAGCAGAAAGCTCAGAGTTCCCTAATTATCCAGCTTTCGTAGCTCAAGACAAATTCCTCGCGCTGCGCAAATCAACTGATTACGCCCATTTCATTGGCCCATCAGGGAGCGCGATGGCGGCCATATTAGATTGAGGCAGCGAGCGTGCGCTGGGTACAGGGGGACCACGTTGAATATCGGTGTAGATAATGAAGTTCCAGAGTAGCTAGGATTTGTTTGGGATTATTCCGCGAGGGTTCGGGTTGATCGCTTTTCTTGGCTTTCTGCCCAGACATTGAAAGTGAGACGGGTAAAGAGGAGATTTGATCTTTTAGTTCGCTAATGTGCTTTAACCCATTTACACTCAGAGCGGCCAAAAGAGGCCTGACGATTTTGGAAATATTTCCCTTACAAAAGCATTTTTTTGAAAACATTTGAATGAGAAATGTTGATCAGAAGACAAACAACAAATCTTCTTCAAATACTTTGTGAATGTTCGCTTCATTCCCAAGTTATTTTCAAAAGTATGAAAGTAGCAGACAATATTTCGAGAGGAACTCTTGAGTGTGAATGGGTTAACAAGGGGGAAACTTAGTGGGCATGGTAATCAGCTATTACTGTACACATTTCTCTACAACTTAAGTTCATATCATTAAGCTAGATCATTTTGATTTGCTCTTTTATTGATTCAATGTCTATTTTTAGAAAATCTCTTAAAAATCAGAAAACTTTTATCTCATACCTGAACCTGTCTACAATATATCTTGTTTGATTTGATTTGAGGGCGAGTTTGATGTGTGATTTTTTTTCACTAACTCATTCTGCTGGAGAGTAGAGTGATGGATTATAATTATGAATTTGAATTTTATTCTAATTTTCCCCAAAAGAAATTGTCGCAGAAAAGAATTAGAATAAGATTCACAATCTGTCACTTATTTTTAGCCTGGCCATTGTTATTTGGCAGTCCGAGGGTTAAGGCCAACAATCAGACACACTGAATCTGCCACAGAACTAAGGATGGGTACCCAATTACTTGATACAATACCAAATACTGATATGGAATGGGAAAAAGTATTGTATAAAAATAAGTATTATATCATATTGTTTAATATTTAAAATATTTATAGAATTGACCTAGCTAATTGCTACCTGGACCTTTCCAAATAAAGGCATTTTAACAAAATTAGGTCCCTGGGAGGCAGGCAGTATTTTAAATACTAAAATATTTAAATGTTTGAATACTGTACTAAATTTTGAAATATTGTGAAGGTATTGAATCGCCAGTAATATCAATAATTTGTAACAGGGCTCGACGCTAACAGTGGTCCTATGGCCCCAGGTCAGTAAAAATTCCCAAAAACGGCTTCGGGCCAGTAAAAAAAGACTTCAACTGGTCCTACAGGGCCAGTAAACATTTGGGGGCATTCTTATTAACAAGTTTCCCCTCAAGAATATCCCAAATGTTTTTGAAATAAATGAAGATAAAATAAACAAAAATAAATGTTGTCTGTGAACCTGATGCAATGTTTTTATGTTAAAGAAAAATTTGTAGGACCAGTAATTTTTTGTAGGACCAGTAGATCCTCGATGCTACTGGTCCTATGGGGCCAGTACCATTTTGAGTTAGCGTTGAGGCCTGTGTAACTATTTAAATCTATAAGGTGCCAGTCCCTATATAGAAGAGACCAGCTTCAGTCAGTCACACATATGACAATCATATGTTCCAATTTTTTCCGTAAGGGTTTTAGAAGTGCCACAGGTGAATTGTGCGAAATTGACACCATTTTCTAAATCTCTGCTAGATCTCTGCAAATACATGTATTAGGAGAACCATTTATTCTATAGCACTGCTTAAGTGTACCAAATAAGGATATCAATTTTGTTATTTCACAGCGGTCAAATAAGGACACACTTAATTTGCAATATCATTTCTATACTAAGTATCATGTCCAAAATGAGATGGATGAATTTATTTTCTTAGTGTTATGTCCATTACTGGTTTGTAGTACCTAACAATTGAATAGAGGGAAATAGAGGAATAACAGGGAAATAGAGAATTATCATCAAGTATAACTAGTTATTATCTAACAGAGTTACGTCTCAGCAAATTTGTTTGTGATCGGAAAGGAAACGGGGAAACTCCGCCCACTCTTCGCAATCAGGCGCCGGACCGCTGATCGAGACCACTTAACACGTAATCACACAATACACACTCAGAATATAGCAAATGGATTTCCCCATTTTAATCAGTGCCTATTCATTATCTAGGTATTTTCGATATTGCCAGTACCCCCTTCCTTTTCTGGTCCCTATATCCCCCCCCCCCCCTCATCCCCCCTCCCCACTCAACTCACACAATCCCTCTCTATGCCCAATTTGACCCTTCACAGTTGGACAGAGGAATTACAGCCCAGTTTGGAATGTAAAACATAAATATTTACTATACTTTTGAAAATGATTTGGGAATTATATATTAATTTGCAAATTATTTTCAAGCTACTTACAAAGAAATAGGCCCAGTTTGGAATGTAAAATAAAGATAAATCATACTTTTGAAATTGATTTGGGAATTATATATGAACTTGCAAATTATTTTGAAGTTGATTTGTGGAGTTCCAATTAACATTTCTTCTTGAAATATTTCTCAAACTATGCTTTGGGCAGAATTTACCAAAATTGAGCGGCAGTTTTTGGCACTCCAGGCATGAAAGGGTTAAGAGATGTTAACCCATTTACACTCAGAGCTGCCAAAAGAGGCCTGACGACTTTGGGATTAATTTGCTTAACAAAAGCATTTTCTGGAAAACATCTGAAGGGGAAATGTTAATCTGAAACCAAACAACAATTCTCCATCAAATATTTTGTGAACTTTTGTTTTATTCCAAAGTTATTTTCAAAAGTATGAGAGTAGCAGACGTCACTTTCCAGAGAAACTCTGAGTATTAATGGGTTAATCTGTGCCCATTTAATTCTACTACTAGGACCATAATATTCTAATTGAATACAGAACGGGAAGGCGATTTGAGGTATTAATTTTCATCTATGGATCTCCGGGTGATTATAAGTATATCATGATGTTCTCTTAATAGCCTCCATGGGACATTTAAAGTAAATGGAATTATTTGACCTTCTGACACTGTGAACTTCATTACGCCACAAGTGGAATTGCAAAATGTTTTGAAAAGAATTCTTGGTAGGAGGTTTGAATATTTATGCAATATTTTTGTGACATTGTACTGAGGATGAACGTAGCCTCAGCATTGGAAGGGTTTTAAAGTTGTCGGACCATCATGTGTACTCTCCAAAAATGAAATGGTTAAGGTTCATACCAGACTAAAAATCACACACTCCCATCCATCATAGCGATATATTCATCAGTGCCCTCTGCTGGCAGCAAAACCAATCGCTGGATTACCTCCTTTTCTGTCAGATCCTCCATTTCGATATGACGATCACTGGCGAAGATTTGGTTGCACCGTGGGTCAGGGTAAGAGAATTGAAAAATAACACGCCATTTTTAGTTACCCTTATCCGGCAGCAGAGAGAGCGGCTGGGAGGTATAACCCATTTAAAGTGACTCTTTCTGGTCAATAAGCAATTAACCAACATGCTTTTATACAGGTTCTGGCGTGTTTATTTCATAGAAACAGCTAGAGGCATTTGATATCCAGGGCCAGGTATTGACATAAATACTTGCCCGCTAATTGCCCCAGCAAGTGAATTTCTAAAAAAAAAAAAGGGGCTTTCGGGCAAGTACATTTCAGTTTGTACTTGCCCGAATGGGCAAGCTGATTTTCTTAACGCTTCACATTTTTATATAGCAAATGGGACAAATACTCAGAAATAAACAAACAATTCAACAAAAAAAAAAATGGTTTTCAAACCATTGAATCCACGGTAGATAATTGTCATGCCAATTTCTAGCATATGTTATAACATATTACAGGCAAGCCAAAATGCAGGCAAGTAAAAATCGTTGACTACCAAAGTGGTAGTTTCTTTAGGTATTCCATGTAGGTTCCTTTTGGCTAAGCTAGTAACATATCAGCCTGGAATGTTAGTATCAAAGAAACGATCTGTGGTACAAATGTTTTTGATAATTTATTGAACTATAACCAAGGGACTACTATGTAGCCTATCACATACTTATGTTATATATAACCTAAAGAATGTCACATAACTACCACACACATTATGAGACATCATTCTAGACTCCTGGCTGACCCGTGGTGTACTGGTAGTAACAACCTACCAATGTTTCTGCCAATGACTGCTTGTGTGAAAACATGAGGTATCTTTGGTTGAAAAAGAGTTACTGTACAGGCCTCAATGCTAACTCAAAATCATACTGGCCCTGTAGGACCAGTAACAACTAGCATCTGCTGGTCCTGCAAATTTTTTACTGGTCCTACATTTCTTCTTTAAAATAACAAGAACCAAAACATTGCATAAAATTCACCAGAACATTTATCTTTATAGATTTTATCTTCATTTATTTCAAAAACATTTGGGGACATTCTCGGTGGGAAACTTTTTAACATGAATGTCTCCAAATGTTTACTGGGCCTGTAGGACCAGTTGAGGTCTTTTTTTACTGGCCCAAAGCTGTTTTGGGGAATTTTTACTGGCCTGGGGCCATAGGTTTACCCTTAGCGTCGAGCCCAGTGCTGTAGAACAAACAATGTATGTTTAAATATAGCGTACATAGCATGTGGTTCCGCTTTAATTGCTATATATAAAAACGCTATACTTTTTTTCTGTACTTTGGCGCTGTCAGCGGCAGCTACTGTCACTAACATAAAGATACGCTATGATGCGAAAACTCCCCAATTCGCTATATTTGGGACACGCGTCATATGTGTGTTCTACAGAAGTTGAAAAAGGACAAATGCAGCCCTATTTCAAACCATATAACTGTCAGCCAAACATTTCTTAACTCATTGGTACGATGCAGACCCTCTACCCCTGCATATAATCACCCCCATTACTTAAAGGATCATGGGCCCATTTCAGAGAGATTAACAGAAAACAGCCAAAAAATTGACAGAAAACTGGTCTATTTATTAGAAATTTCTCTGTTAATCCCCTCCATCAGCCAATCATTCGTCTCTTAAGAGATGATAATCTCAGGCGGAGGTCGGCATTATCCAGTTAAGCTGTTTTCAGGGATGTCTGTGTTGTCTCATGGTGCCCCAGGGGTCCAGCCTGGCATGAGTGGCATCCCCCCCCGCCATATAGCTAGATTGTATCTACTCTTCTTAGCTGTAGGTTTTGGTCAAGAACTCTCACCTTTGACAATGTATGTTTATGTAATTATTTATTCATTTACTTATTCATGTATTTATCTATTTATTTATTTATTTATCTATTTATTTGTGTGATTTATTCATTTATTTTATTTATTCTATTTATTCTATTTATCTTATTAATTTATTTATTTAACTATTTATCTATTCATTCAGTATGAATGTATTTATTCATTTATTCATCATTTATGTATCTATTTATTAATACTTAACTATTTCTTTGTTTATTCATGTAGTAACTTTCTCATTCATTCATCCATATCTTTATCTAATTTACTCTAAGGGTATGAGCTATTTGGACCCCAATGGATAATAATTCCTAACTGATAACTTACGCGCAGACTTAACATTTTTGATGAAAATGAGGATGATAACAGTGATGATGATAATAATAATGATAAAAAAAATGATAATAATAATGATGGTAATTATATTAATAACAATAATGATAATAACAATGAGGATGATAATAATGATAATGATAATAATAATAATAATTATAATGATAATAATAATGATTATAAAAATAAATAGTATATATAGTAAGTATAAATTTCATAATGATGATAATGACGATGTTGTCTATTAAATCTTTAAGAAATAAAAGAACATTTCTAAAATACAAAAAATGGAATGACTTATTCCTTTGAAATCACCATTTTTGAGGTGCCTTGATATAACAATTTTCATAACACTTGCATAAGTTGATTTTTCAATTACATCGCAAAAAATTCACATGTGAAGCAATTTGTGGCAAAAAACAATCTCAAACCTTTTTATAAGAACCTACTTAAGAAGACAGATAAGACAGGATTTATTTGTTTATTTTGTTAGATATGAATGTTGAAAGAAGTCAAATAGTTTTACTCTTTGAACTGTCAAATGGGAAACGACCTTCAGCCAAGGTCAAGATCAATACTCCCGTGGTAGATTTCTTCTTCGGGCGTAATCATGGCCGCTTTAATCACTGGCCGGGCTCTTGTGCCCCGTCTTGTGCCGTGTTCTAATACTATTATAGAGACAAAGTAGACTAAGCTCATCGTGGTCTTTTGAGGAGTTTTTGCTGCCGTTCTCGCGAGAGGATGAGTGTGAAGACAGTGAGATGAAATGTATAGAAATCAATATAATCACAACACAAATAAGACCCGGGAGATGATTTCTTCTTGTTTCACCTCTCCTGCAACACAAAATGAGAGAAAAAGTTGCCTGTGTGGTTACAAGGGGCTTACCCTCATAGCCAATTGGTTAATAAATATCAATGTAGGGCTTGTAGATTCCAGGTCCCACTGGCCCCTCCAAGCCAGTAGCATACTTCGGTCATAACACCTATACAGGGTGCAACATAGGTTCTAAAATATGTTTTGCAGAGCGGGGCAAGCTGTCTCTAAAGTTTACTTGTCCAGCTTGCACTTCCACTTTCCCCGCCACTCTGTTATAACAAGGGTGAGTTACACTCTACCCAAAACATTACTTGCCGAGCGGGGCAGGTTAGGGTCTTGTTCTGCTTGCCCTATTGTTTTTTTTTTGCTGAATTCACTTGCCACTTGCAACTGGGCAAGCGGTTATATGTTGCACGCTGTGTACGGTTAGAAGGGGCTACCTTCATAGCCAAGTGGTTAGTAAAAATCAATGTAGGGCTTGTAGATTCAAGGGACAACTGGACCCTCCAAGCCAGTAGCATACTTCGGTAATACACCTAAATTGATTTAGCTGAGACAGACACTACAAGAAAAGAGTTGGTGTCTTATAGGTTTTTTACCTGCTTAAAAAGTGTTTACATCAAGATGAAAAATCAAATTTTACATCCTATTGATGGTGTCAACAGATTTGGTTTGATTTAATTTAGAGGCCATGTTATTTGTTTGATTTTATCTCACTTGCTTTTATCTAACTGAAGACTTAGAGAAAATTGATGCAATTTTATTCTTATTTGGCTCAGAAAAATCATTACCAAAATAAAGAAAAGTCAAATTTCAATTTTCAGGTCAAAAACCCTTTGCCTTGTGCATTGGTGAGACTCAACGTTCAATCTTTGCATCGTCAACCTTTTTTTCCAGTTTGCCAAAGAAATTTCCAGCTGGTCCCTTAAGACAACGAATAAACTCAGTCTTGCCTATTAAAGCCTAAAAAAAGTTGTTTTTTCCTTAACCCTACCCTAACAAGTTTTTACTTTAAAAAAATCCCTATCCTAATAAAGTTTTGTCTCCCCTTCCAACTCCCAATCAACATAAAACATGCATAAAACACACATTTTTGAACAAAAAATAATCTACCTACCCTATCTTTTTTGGACCGTTACAGGAAACAAATGGTTTTTTTCTATGCCTAATCCTGGCCTTTCTGGTTATTGCACCATGCACTAGGGCCCAAAAACAAAGTTGTTTGTTTCCTGTAACCCTACCCTAACAAGTTTTTATTCAAAAAATCCCTACCCTAAAGTTTTTTCTGCCCTCCCGACTCCCAATCAACATAAAACATGCATAAAACACACATTTTGGAACAAAAAATAATCTACCTACCCTATCTTTTTTGGACCGTTACAGGAAACAAAGAATTTTTTTCTATGCCTAATCCTGGACCTTCTGGTCATTGCACCATGCACTAGACCACCTGGCCATGTGGGCTGCCCCATAATCTGTCAGAAATTATTACATTGCTGATGATGAGCGAGTGATTAGATCACACTAACTGCTATATTCACAAGCCTTTCCTAATGATATCCTAGTCACGTGGGCTCCCGTGACGCAATGGCTGCTGCAGCGTGATTAGCACATTTCTGGAAATGGCCGTGATTAGTCCTAATTCTATCTGCTGCATATTGCTACACACTGCAGGGGAAGGTATGATATAGGATAAGAGAGAAATGCTGATTTTCATCTACTTTGGGGAATATTTTGAATTTTTGAACTGGTTTTATTCAATTAATTTGGATTTGGAATTTTGTTAATTGATAGTCACTTCTTTGCCATGTTTAGGCCAAGTCATGACATGTCACTTGTAAGTGGTGGAGGAAACCGGATAAACTGGCAAAAACATGTAGCCTAATTACAAGTCCCTGGCAACTTTCCCTGCCTAGCCCCAAGTCACTGGCAACTTCTTTTTAAGTCCCCCGCAAATTTGATCATTGTCTTAACATGATTCGTAGGGGAATATATGTCAAGGGGAGACTGTCAACTGTATTGCAGTGGATGATGACCATATATACTAATATTATTTGCCTGTATTTATTTCATTTCCATTATTTTGTGGCAGTATATTGTGAAAACCTTGTTATGCCTCAAGCCAGACCAGACTCCGCGGTCAGTGTTGAGAGACAGAACTGAGTCTTTTCATGCCAATTAGCCTTAGGCCAAGAAAAAGATATTGTTTGTTTCCTGTAATGGTCTGAAAAAAATATTTTTGTATTATTTTTTCGGCCAAAAATGTGTGTTTTAAGCATGTTTTACATTGATTGGGAGTTCGGAGGGCGGAAAAACATTAGGGTAGGGATTTTTTTGAATAAAAACTTGTTAGGGTAGGGTTACAGGAAACAAACAACTTTTTTTAGGCCTTATGCCACTCAGTTATCGGGCAGGCATTACACATCTAATCAATATAGCCAAAAAAAGCAAATATCCATGTGAATTCAAGGGAAAAAGGATTTGAAAATATTGCCCAATGATGTTTGTTTGTGAGGATTTATATCTCTCTCAAAAGTTTTATATAAGGCCTAAAAAAAGTTGTTTGTTTCCTGTAACCCTACCCTAACAAGTTTTTATTCAAAAAAATCCCTACCCTAAAGTTTTTATCGCCCTCCCAACTCCCAATCAACGTAAAACATGCATAAAACACACGTTTTTGACCAAAAAAATAGTGCAAAAAAAAAAAATTTACCGACCTACCTACCGTATTCTTTTTCGGACTGTTACAGGAAACAAACAATTCATTTTTTTAGGCCTAAGGTCCTTTTGTGCTTAAAGAGAAATCATCCTTTAATAAGAAGAATTTCTCCATCTCTCTCAACAGTTTTATATAAGGTCCTTTGGTGCTTAAAGAGAAATCATCCTTTAATAAGAAGAATTCCTCCGTCTCATTTAAAGTCTTTAAGTAGAGGAAGTGCATAGTTTAACCCCTGTATTCCCTGCAGTACCTCCACAATGCATCATACAAGTCCAGCCTTGCATCTCAGTAAATTTTCTCTTTCAGTAATCAAAAGAGATTCTTGATTAAAAGGCTAGCTTTATACTGACTTTCACAGTACTGCCAAGGCAAATCCCCAAAAGAGCAGGGCCTGCCTTGATGGCCGTGTTATTTAAGGCATAATTGCCACTGACTGCTAGCTGTCTCTTACCACTGCTCCGGATCAAAACCCCGACAGGGCATGTGAGAAAATTGCCACTGACTTAGTTGGTGGTTTTTGCAGGATTGTCCGGTTTCCTTAACCACTCACAACTGGCTAGTAGTCACAACTTAGCAATAAAATGGCTGGGAAAGTGACGATAAACAAAATTCCAAAATCCCCCAAAGAGTCTTATGCAGCAAGCACTCTTATGCCTACCTAAACTGTTAATCCCTTAACCCTTCAGATGCTAAGGTTATTTTGTCCAATGCACAAAAATGCCAAAATTTATGAAAATCATCCGAACCAAGTCTTGTTGGTATTCATAGGAAAGCTCTCGCTGAGCACTATCAGATGAGTACCCATTTGCCAAGGTTTCAGTCATTTCCCATTTTTTTGCCATCATTTTATGTTGACCAAGTTAGCCACCAGCAGTGTAAGGGTTAAAACAGCTCTGGGGTGTGGTCAGTAAAAGGCAACTGTAGTTAAAGAGATAAATCACCCCCATTGGATTTCTCACTTGCAAAGGAAGCATGGCCCGATGGGACACCCTATTTCAACACTGCACATGTGTATAATGGCCAGGAAGACCCTGATTACCCTTAGCAAGCGCAAGCGGTAAAAGCTGCTCACAAGTGTCTGGTAGTAACTGCTAAGCTGTTCCCAAGTTATTAGTGAAGAAAGAATTGTACAGCTTGCCACAAGCTGAGCCGCTTCCTACAAGCTGAGCCACTTGGTAGGCACTTGTTCACTCAGATTAGTTACAACTTGTCTGACTTCGCCTCTTTGCCGAATGATCACTGCAGCTTAGGAAACGCTTATCATACATAGCAATTTGACGAGACATAATCTGAACAGCTTGTAGTAAGCTTGTCTAGCTCTAACTTTTCAACCATTATAGTTCATCAATGCTTACTGGCTGCTTGTAAGACTTCAGTGTTTTATCACTGTTTAAAATAAAACTTGAGTACAGCTTGTCCACTGATTATCTACAGCTTGTCTGGCTTGGTGCGGCCTCCTTGCTAGAAGATCACGGCAGCTTCAGAAAAGCTTATCAGACTTAGCTGCCTGTCTTCTATAGAACTTTTTTGACAGTCGATTGTGCACCTTTTGGGACTTAATCTCAAGACTACTTATGTGTGAGCCAGGAGTCAATTTTCAACCATAGTCAGCCATCGGCCCTTGCAGACAGTGATAATGTTAGCCCTTTGTGGGCATTGTTTAAGTACCCCTATTAAATACTTCTGACCATTTCTGGTCAGTGCAGCAATAAAACATAGATGACCTGCCCTTAAGGTGCACAAAAACCGCCGTCACGAGAAGAGCCCCTGGATCTCTTACATTGATTTTAGCTCTAACGGCTAGTTGTAGATCTTCCCTTGTCTGGTGTACGCTAGTCCCAGACAAGCTGACCGCCATTCTTATTACCCTTTTCCGGCACACCATCGTTTGCCCCGCCTACAAATTCTGCAGACAATATTCCCCGCACACTAGTGCTACTGATGGCAATCGCGGGAAGGATTCGTTGTCTGGACAAGTGGGGAATTTGTAGTTGCTGCTTAAGTAGCCCCTTGTAGCATGTCATCGTTCCCTGCGACGCTTGATGTCAATCAGCCCCAAGGTCAAATATCTCCCTCAAGGTCACTAACCCATTCGTGCCTGGAGATTTCCTTGTGAAGTGTCGTTTGTATCTCATATATTTTTGAAAATGACAAAATATTTGAAGAGAAGTTATGGGTTTGATTGTAATCCACATTTTCCCCTAAGATATATCATAAAAAGTGCTGTGGTCATAAAGATATTTTTAAAATGTCAGATTGATTTAAAGACATGTTCCCCTCAGGACTCTATCATTTATTAAATGCTCAGGTTTTTTGACTTGGTATTTATTTGTTGTTCTTTTAAAAAGAATTATATTTTGTTAATTTTCGTGCACGCCGAGCATGTCGGCCATGCTGTACAATTATCTAACGCACATATCATGGTTGTATTACAACAAAAATAAGCTAATGCTTTTTGGTTCAGCACCATATATCTGATCTAAGCACATGTACATCGTTATAAATTACCAACAATTCTCATAATTTCATACATATATAGTCAATATCTTTCAAAATATTGCATACAATATTTCAAAAACAATGAAAATATATTATTCAAATTTTGTATATACATTTTTCGGTTTCTTATATAAAAAAAACTTCCTGCTTCTTGACTTGGTGTTAGTGATCTCGCCACTAGAGTTAAACATTACCGTCAAATTCAAAGACTTTCATTTTGTAGGTTCATGGTAGAAAGAACAATTTACTATGCTATCATGTTCTCTATACACACTAAAATCGAGCCTCCTGCACTTATTAGCTGAATTGAACATTGAACTTTACCTCCAACACGTAAAAAGGTGACAATAAACATGTATTCCATAAATCTGAATGATTCAGGACAAGCCTTTTGGAAACATGTTCTTCTTTGCAACAATATGACAGCAACATTTTTTGCAACAATACTACCACTTTGTTGCAACAAAACTGCTCATATTGCTACAATGAAAGTGTTACATTGTTGCAAAACTGCATCATTGATACAACTCTAAGCTGCTACATTCAACTGACAGATTGCTTACTTTACCCTAACTGGCCTCCATGATACTGCAATAAACTGCTACATTGCTTCAAGAAATGTTGTCTTATACTGCATCAACTGAAAGACAGGTTGCTTTATTTCACCAATGAAGTTACTACACGTCACTTAAAAATGGCTCATTTCACTAAGACAGTTTCATTGACATTTCTTTTTCATTACACTAACAAATTTACTCCAATTTACTCCAATTTACTCCATTTGGCCAATGAAATAAAGCTATGTAGTTTGAGCAACCAACATTATTTTATATGCATTTTAACTCCAGCTGTCCTGTTATTATATTGGTGATTTATGCTTCTATTTAAATACCAGTCATTTAGCAAAAATATAAAACATACTTCTACTGATTGCACCAGTAAATTAGGTCCCTTTAGTGTTCTTACAGAAAGCTTTGCATTCTATTTCTTAAAGGACAGTACATAATGAAATGCATTACACTTAAGGAATGCATTTGTTAATGAAGGAGATCAAAACGGTTCCAATTAATACTAAAAGGAAATTTGGAAATTTGGAAATTCACTTTTCAAACGTTTGACCATGAAAGGTTATCTGATGTCTATTCCAATCTTACTCACATTCAGCATACAGCCATGAAAATTCCATGAAACAGTATTACGTCAATTTCGGCAACCCTACTTACATTAGGGTCACAGAAATTGACGTAATACAGCCAATTTGGCTATCAGTATAGGCAAATGGTCCACAAACGGAGCTTAAAATGCTTGTCTTTATGTTGCGTGCAGGATCAGTGCTCCAGCTTCGCGGCAAGTCACGATAAAGTTTTATAGGAAATCTATGTGTCCCGCGATTCTCTTTGTGATTCGACTCACAGAAACAAGTTTGTAATCAGCTAAGTGCATAAAGCCATGTTTGCCCGTAACGAGAGCCTGTTTGTGGGAGCATTTGCTGTAATTATTTTATTGACACCCATTTGAGCTATCTTCTGCCTAGTTGACTTCCATGTAATGGATAGTCTGTTAGTGTATTGTGGATACCAAGCTCTCTTTTGCCGCCCTCACCACAGTGTTCCCAGTCCAACATTCTTGGCTTGTGAGTGAGAAGTGGGGAGGATATATATATATATATATATATATATATATACATATATATATATATATATATATATATATATATATATATATATATATATAAATATATATATATATATATATATATATATATATATATATATATATATATATATATATATATATATATATATATATATATATATATATATATATATATATATATATATATATATATATATATATATATATATATATATATATATATATATATATATATATATATATATATATATTTAATATAATGATTAAAAAGTGGCTTGCAAGCTGATCAAGTGGTAGGCGACTCAAAGAAAATAGGATTTTAAGGGCATATATGTATACACACACACACACATATATATATATATATATATATATATATATATATATATATATATATATATATATATATATATATATATATATATATGTATATATACAGATATATATATATATATATATATATATATATATATATATATATATATATATATATATATATATATATATATACATGATGATCATAATCATGATATGGCTTAATAATGATGATGATGATGGTGATGTGATGACGATAATGAGGATGATGATAGTAAAGACAGTGATTAGTCACAGGAATCTGTGTACAGTCTAGTGGTATCTGAGCCATTCCTGCTCTATCATGAGAGAGCGGCGGCAGCGGGGAGCGCGCGAGACAAGAGTATTGACGGAGATGCATTGAGCAATTAAAAGCTTTGACACCCGCTCTAATGGGGTCACAAACCAGAGCTAATCCCAATCATCATTGACGGCACGCGACGCCGCAGCTCTCGTTTACAAGATGGCTTAACAGTTGATATTCCCGCCCCGCAAATCTCGTCCAAATCACTAGATAACAAATCGCGTCTTCATCATTGCATCTAATTCCACATCCCATAATAGTTCAGCCAGGCGCACTTCTAGCACCAGCGGTAGGAACATTTGGGGCGCAGATAAGATAGTCTGATTATTAATAACGCCAGCCAATTTCTGGTTTTGATAAGGTGAAATTGTTTGTAAACCTGGAGAATGAGATTCTGTCATTTTTGCCGATATCGGTGATGATGCCCACGCTGATACCGCGCCGAAAAGCGAGAATGGCAGATTTGATGTTCACATGGCTTCCTTTCTGGATCGCCCAATGCACCATCAAGCTTATTACGTCAACAGGGAAATACTTCAAAGATTGCATACCCTATGTGAAACCCCTCTGGGGATATAGAGTTCAATCTAAAACATCCAACACTTGTATAACATACTTACAAACTATGATATGTATTGTCAAAATTGTACTGATTTTGGTTAACCCTTTTAACCCTTCAAATGCTGAGGCTTCTTTTGTCCAAAGCACAAGGAGGCAAATATTTTTGAAAACCATCTAAACCCTATCATGTTGGTATTCATTGGATAGCTCTCGCTGAGTACTCTCCGATGAGTACCCATGTTCCAGGGTTTCAATCATTTTTCAGGTTTTTTTGCATAATTCTTTTTATTGGCTAAAGCCACCAGCAACATAAGGGTAAATGCTCAGTCTACTTTTGTCCAAAGCAAAAGGATCCAAAGATTTCTAAAACCATCCAAACCCTGTCATGTTGGTATTCAGGATAGCTCTTGCTGAATACTCTCAGATGAGTACCCATGCGCCAGGATTTCAGTAATTTTTCAGATTTTTTGCATTGTTTTGTGTTAGCAAAATTTGCAACTAGCAGCATAATTAAGGGTTAACAAAATATAATATTTATTGTCAAAATTTTGGTTAATATTAGTTGTCCTGTTCAGC
>OZ012695.1:25198843-25283843 GCA_963942565.1 Maea johnstoni | reverse complement strand
TTAATATTTATATATATATATATATATATATATATATATATATATATATATATATATATATATATATATATATATATATATATATATATATATATATAAATATATATATATATATATATATATATATATATATATATATATATATATATATATATATATATATATATATATATATATATATATATGTATGTATGATGACAAATAATTTGGCATCTCTCCATTTTTGTCTCCAGGAAAGTGTCGTGAGCCTCCGTTCGTAGCACACGCTTTCCACGACGCCTCACGGGGCACCAAGTATTTCCCGCTGGGGACGCAGATTCAGTACATGTGTCGCAGCGGTTACTACCGGGACGGTTTCTTCAAGGCCATGTGTGTGGGAGAAGGAAGATGGGCCGGACCAAGGATGACATGTTCGCGTAAGCCGTCTTGACATTTCCTACTCCAGGGTATAACAATGAGCAAGATGTACCAACAAAGAACAATGTTAATATTTGCTCATTTATCAGATACAAAGATGCAATACAGTTGTCAAATTGTAATGATTGAATGAAAATAGAAAATATTTATCTTTTCGAAAAAAATTGAAATATTGCATTGAAAATATGGCAAATGCTTAATATTTACTATGAAAATTAGGTATAGATATAACGATATACAGTTATGTCAGAAAATGTTACATATTATTCTCAGGCCTACCTCGAACTACCACAGCTTACCCTCAGTATATAGTACTGAGATATTTTCATACGTGTAAGATTATGGTTATCCCCTGATGCAAAAGGTTCAAACCATTAGTGCTCAGATCATTGAGCAACCAAAAACAGCCTAACAATTTTGGTAAACTCTTACAGGCAAAAGCATAAATAGGAAAATACTTGATGGAGAAAGGTCAATCAGAACATTACCATCAGCTCTTCTTTAAACATTTTGCAAAATCATTCGAAATTCCTTAGTTATTGTCAATAATATTATAGATCTCGATAACAATTCCTCAAGAACTCTTAAGCATTAAGGAGATTTGGAATTTCCAATTTCGATTATCATCAGTTTTTGCCATATCTAGACTAATTTGGGACTTTTAAGACAGACGTAAATGGCGGAGGAAAAAAACCGTCTAATTACAAGTCCCTAGCAACATTCTCACATGCCCTGGCTGGGATTCAAACCTGTGCAGTGGTGAGACATAGCGAGCTGTCAGTAGCAATGCCTTAGACCACTGGGCCATCATGGCAGGCCCTTTGTCAACCCATTAATGATCACATTAGCCAAAAGCAGCCTGAAAAGATTATAATGAAATCTTGGAGGCATAAGTAGAGAACTAGGAAAACATTTGCTTGAGAAATGTTGATCAGAACATTACCTACAACTCTCCTTCAAATGTTTTGTAAATTTTTTCTCAATTCCAAAGTTATTCTTAAAAGTATCTTGGATCCAGACAACAATTTATGTAGAAACGCTTAAGTATTAATGAGTTAAAGGAGGAGGAAGTTCTGTGTGAGTTGGTGTTTGAGCGAGAAGGGAATACCGCCTTACAGAGACATATCAGCTGACTAATTGCCGCTATTATGTCCGAACACTTAGCCTCATTGTCACATTACGACGCTACACGGCCATTTAGTGTTGAAAATGGCCGACTGCAGGCAGGCGGTCTGCTCGCTGCCAGGAAATTACCCGCTATTTGCTGTCCACCACACAATTGCTCTTGATGACTTCTTCATTGCCTTTAACCCATTCAGGCCTTGCAGGAGTTCTCCGCGAAAATTCTTCTGCTTCTACGATACTTTTGAAAATTACTTGGAAATAAAGAAAGTATTTGGAAATAATTTGAAGGGGATTTGCAGATTGTGTTTTGATAAACATTTCCTGAGTGATTCATGAAAACATTTTCCAAAATATGCTTTGACCATCGGGAAGATATTTCCAGAATTGTCAGGCGTTCTTGGCTGCCGCAGATGTGTGAATGTGATAGGGTTGATTAACCGATTCATGGTGAGAGTCAATGGAAAATGATGTGAAAATTTTGATAAGGCAAATGCAAAGTAATGAACATATTAGAAGGGAAAATTGTAATCTCCTTCAAATATTTTGTAAAATCATTCTTGATTTGAAAGTTATTATCAAAGTGCTCATAGTATAGACCCAGTATACAATATTTGGAGTAACTCTGAAGCAGAAAATGTGACTACAAGCAAGCAAAATTCTAAGTTCAAATTAAACATAATGCGGGTAGAAGGTGTGATAAATCAAGCTTATCCAAGTTACAAATGGTAGGGGAATGGCAATAGTCCTATAATCTTTTGTTGTCTTAACCCTTCCAATGCTAAGTCTACTTTGGTCCAAAGCACAAGGATGCAAAGATTTTTGAAAATCGTCGAAACCCTGTCATGTTGGTATTCATTGGATAGCTCTCACTGAGTACTCTCAGATGAGTACCCATATGGCAGGGATTCGGTCTTTTTTTATTTTGCATCATTTGGTATTGGTCAAATCAGCCACCAGCAGCATAAGGGTTAAGTGCTAATGAGCTAGACTATCCCAATCCTGTCAGGGATGTCTGTATGTACACTAAGATTTACCTGTGTTGTTATATTACACCCCATCAGACTCCTGGCATGGGGTACCCATCTATTTGTAAGCCCACCCACAAAGGCAGATTCTTGAGGTTTTAGTAGGTTGTAAGATATGCTGCACTCGTAGTGGTGGGAGTCAGGTTGATTAACTCATTACTGCTTAAGAGTTCTTTAAAGAATAATTGTCTGGATCTTTAATACTTTTGACCATAACTTTAGAATTGAGAATTATTTCACAAAATATTTGAAGGAGAGTTGTTGGTATTGTCCTGATCAACCTTTCTCCGTCAAATATTTTCCTAAATACGCTTTTGGCTGCATGATTTCATTAAAATTCTGAGGCTATACTTTTGGTTAAAGATGATCATTGGTTTACCTAGCCGACTGATGATCACATATGAATGGAGTAGCATTGTTTTTCCAGTTTGCATACTAGACATAGAAAGTTTTAGTTTTGACTCCCTTGAGCACATTTTACAATGTTACAGTTGCTACTGAAGGAAAGGCAGAGACATGCAGATTTGTCCATTCAGTAACCCCCACCCTTTTGTATTGTTCTTTGCATTTATTTGATAAACAGATCAGTAAAGTGAGGAAAATGTATAGTAATGGCATAACCCTTATGCTGCTGGTGGCTAATTTGGCCAATACAAAATGATGCAAAAAACCTGAAAAATGACCGAAACCCTGGCAAATGGGTACTCATATGAAAGTACTCGGCGAGAGCTTTCCAATGAATACAAACATGACAGGGCTTCGATGGTTTTCGAAAAAATTGTGCTTTGTATGAAAGTAGCCTCAGCATTAGAAGGGTTAAATCCCACATGGGCGTTTTGCAGTATGGAAATATCCATATTGCATTGTAATGGAAAAACTCTAAAGATGCCAAATATCCTAGTCTTGTGTACTTGTCTTTTGTATTTATCTTGTGTATTTGTCTTGAGTATTTGCCTAGTGTATTTGTCTTGAGTATTTGCCTAGTGCATTTGTCTTGAGTATTTGCCTAGTGTATTTGTTTTGAATATTTGCCTAGTGTATTTGTCTTGAGTATTTGCCTAGTGTATTTGTCTTGAGTATTTATCTTGTGTATTTGTCGTGAGTATTTGCCTAGTGTATTTGTCTTGAGTATTTGCCTAGTGTATTTGTCTTGAGTATTTGCCTAGTGTATTTGTCTTGTGTATTTGCCTAGTGTATTTGTCTTGAGTATTTGCCTAGTGTATTTGTCTTGAGTATTTGCCTAGTGCATTTGTCTTGTGTATTTGCCTAGTGCATTTGTCTTGTGTATTTGCCTAGTGTATTTGTCTTGAGTATTTGCCTAGTGCATTTGTCTAGTGCATTTGCCTAGTGCATTTTTCATGTGTAATTGCCTAGTGTATTTGTCTTGAGTATTTGCCTAGTGCATTTTTCATGTGTAATTGCCTAGTGTATTTGTCTTGAGTATTTGCCTAGTGCATTTTTCATGTGTAATTGCCTAGTGTATTTGTCTTGAGTATTTGCCTAGTGCAATTTTTATGTGTAATTGCCTAGTGTATTTGTCTTGAGTATTTGCCTAGTGTATTTGTGTTTGTGTTTTTGAAAATGATGGTATAGTAAGATAATCTTCCAATAAAATGATACCTTGTAAAAATACATGATGTCTTTGTTGCAGCTAAGAGTTGCGGTCACCCGGGCGATATCAGTCATGGCCGCCGCGAGGGGCACCTTTACTACTACCCCAATAGGGTGCGCTACATCTGTGACGAGGGCTACGAGATGGTGGGGCGAGCGATCAGAATCTGCCAGGCCAGCGGTCAGTGGTCAGGCGAGCAGCCTATGTGTAGAGGTACATCCCTGCATGATTCACATCTTCAGTAGAGTGTACATTGAGATTTAACACATAAGCAAATACTTCTTTAGCAGATTCTTGAACAAATGGTTTAATAGTTAACACAAGGAGGACACACATACATATTTGGAATGATCTTGCTATGTTTGGCAAGTAAACATTAGTTTTTCCTTGCCTTTGCAAATATTTGCAAATAGGTTTATATATTTATGAGTGTATATGAATATATATATATATATATATATATATATATATATATATATATATATATATATACATATATATACATACATTTATATATATATATATATATATATATATATATATATATATATATATATATATATATATATATATATATATATATATATATATATATATATATATATATATATATTGATTTTTGTATAACAGCTACGAGTCTAGTAGTAGTAGTAGTTAAGTTACCGAAATCCAGCACTGGATGTGCCTTTGGATTGCAAGCTCGTAAATAGCAAACTTGGTATGCAGTGCATTTCTCGTATAAAAGTGATTAGTGCCGGGTCATGTAGTGCATTGGCTGATCTGCTAAAAGCCTCTAATCTCTTTATCCCATCTCTGATCAATAATAGTGATATGAGATCAATTTTATTTATTCATTCAACCTCCAGAGATGGAGAAATACATATACAAGGGAAGTAACGGAACTATAAATACAATAGAATGAGACAAGAGTAGACGTATCATCACAGACATGACATTGCTGAAATGATGCAAATTTAAGCGATCACACTTAGAATACAAATATACAGAAAATCACAGTGAATTTGAAATAATACTCTTAAAACAAATATTTTCTTGTTTTACATAGTAACACATATTCCACAATTTGGTAAAAAAAAAGTATTTTACCTTTGAGAATCTTGTGAAGATGTGTGCATCTCTGAGGTGTCAGAGTGTGAATCCCCTATGCTTTGGGCACGAATGTGTTATAACTAATTCTTCTAATGTAGATAAATTGACACTTTGAGAACAACATAATGTATACTCCTTCCTCAAAAAATCAAGACTTCAGACTGATTCCTTGATTTACTACCATTTACCACTTAAAATGATGAATTGCGCCCTCTTTATGTGAATCCCACAATTAAACTGCCATCTTCTCCCTTCCAGCTGTCAGGTGCTCCAGTCTGGGAGCCCCCCAAAGTGGTCACATGTTTGGGTTTGAGTTCACGTACGATGCGGTGGTGCGATTTAGCTGTTATCGAGGGTTCCATCTTCATGGCTCGCCAAAGAGACGATGTCAGGCGAACGGAAAGTGGAGCGGAGAAAATGCCAAGTGCTCAGGTACGATTACAGCAATTGACTGAGATTGGGGTTGTATAATTTGTTTTAAGTAGCACATGGATGTATAAAATCAGTATTTCAACCTCTGCTCTCTGCCCCTTACATTCCTCTACCTCCCCCCTTCCCCCCCCCCCTCCTCAGAGAAAATGAAGGTAAATAGTTTTGATATAATACTTCATGAAATGAAAAAAAAAATGCAGAAGTTTTCAAGATCATCGTTATTTGCATGTTAGAAATAGATAGATAAAAATCATTAATATAAAGGTAAAGGTATTCGGTTTATAGTCTTGTATCCACCGAAGTGCTCACACAACCTTCCTCCCCTAGCAGGCACTGTACACACGGAAACCATTTCAATCCCCCGGGGGATATTCCAGAGCAACTGGCAGCATATAGCGCACACACTCTAAGCACTGCCTTATTTATGCTAGGTACCCATTTTGCAGCTGGGTAGACTGAAGCAATATGGAATAAACTGCCTTGCCCAAGAACAGACCAAAGTGCCTGGGGCGGCCGGGAATTGAACCAGCGACCCTCTGATTACTAGTCTGACACCTAACCAACTGAGCTACTTTGTCGTAAGAAGTATTATATACGGCGATTGGTCCGTGTCAAACTCAAAATTATTCACTATGATAATAAGTTGTTACATCACAATATTCAGTTTTCTTTCTCATATCCCCCCACCTTGCTACCCCTCTCCAGATATTTACACACAAAACTAAGGCGATGATCTTCAGGAATTCTAGCAACTTGTTGGTGATGCTAGTGTTTAACCAGATAATTTTAACTACTATACAGTCCACACTGCACCTTAGTATAAAGATGCTTGAAACAGGTCCAAATGACCCAGATCCAAATCCATTAGGCATAAAAAAAGAAATTGTTTGTTTCCTGTAACGGTCCGGAAAAAATAGGGTAGGTAGGTTGGTAAATTTTTTTTTTTTGCATTATTTTTTTGGTCAAAAATGTGTGTTTGATGCATGTTTTACGTTGATTGGGCGTTGGGAGGGCGAAAAAAACTTAAGGGTAGGGATTTTTTTGAATAAAAACTTTTTAGGGTAGGGTTACAGGAAACAAACAACTTTTTTTAGGCCTTATGCATCAGATCACCAGGTTGAAAAGATCAACCCAGTAAGGCCTCTCTTGGCTTGGTTGACAGTTACATTACTTTTAACCCTTATGCTGCTGGTGGCTAATTCAGCAAATACAAAATTATGCAAAAAAACTGAAAAATGGGTGAAACCCTAGCAAATGGGTACTCAAATGAAAGTGCTCAGCAAGAGCTATCCAATACATATGACAGGGTTCAGATGTTTTTCAAAAATATTTGCATCATTGTGCTTTTGACAAAAGTAGCCTCAGCATAGGAAGGGTTAATATAATATATTTCCCCAAAAATGCTTGGGTCAGAAAGATATCATCGAAATAGACACACCAATTTTGGTCCCTACAGGCATGATTGGGTTAACCCATTAACACTCAGGAGTGTTTCTAGAAGATATTGTCTGCTACTCTCATGCTTTTGAAAATAACTTTTGAATAAAGAGAAAGTTCTTATTATATTTGAAGGAGAGTTGTTTTTTGGCTTCTGATCAACAATTCTCCTTCAAATGTTTTCATGAAAATGTGTCTGTAAATAAGATATTTTCAAAATCGCCAGGCCTCTTTTGGCCCCTCTAAGTGTAAATGGGTTAATGTGATTGAGTGATATTGACATGACATTTGAATTCCTTACTTGCAGTCATTGACTGTGGCTTGCCGTCGCCCTTCTGGAACGGTTATCTCGATGGGCAGCAGTCAACGTTTGGATCCATCATCATATTCAGGTGATTACCTAGTATAGGAATAGTTATTTTGTTGTATTAAAAATGTATTGTATTATTTGAAATGTTACTCAATGGTATGCTGCATCTTTATTCCTAAATATTTAAAATCCTTCACTTTGTAATTGTGTCTTAGGCCACTCCAATTTAATTACTTGTCTAACGAGCTTTTTTTGGAAAAAAAATCCTGTCTGACTCCAAAAAAAAAGTCATCTTTGGTGTCTTACGGACGAAAGTGGTTTTGAAATTTTCTGTCAGTCTCCAAAAAAAAAAAAAAAGTGCAAGTGTGATTTAATCAACTACATAAAGCTATCATTGCTGTAGTAGAGCCTCAGACCTGAGGCTGTATATCTCCCACCCTTCAGGTTACAGGGATTAATAGATTGATTGATTTTATTTAGTTGAGAATAGGCTGGTAGAAACATATCGCTACCAGTCCTAGTCGTCAGACTCTAAAAAAAAATTTTAAAATAAAAAAAGTCACATTTTTCAACTTTTTTTTATTCCAAAATGGCTCATTTCCTACCTCCTGAGCACGTAAGACAAGTAAATAAATTGGAGTGGCCTTAATTGGTATCAGAGAGTACATAGCCATCAGGGGCCAATTATACCTGTAAGTAGGCCCAGTTTGTTGTCTATGGATGTGTGCCCAGTTGATTTAAGCATGTCTACAGTGTTGATAGTCCTGCCTGTGGGACATTAAGTACCAGGCTGAATACAGCTCTTCTATTGGCTGCCAGCAGGGTATATCAGTCAACCCTCTGCTGTGACCCATCGGATGGTTTTAATCCATACAATTCTTTTTCTAAGTGACTTCTTTCATTCAGTTGCACTTGCAGTAGATCTTGACTTAGTTACTGCCCTATGTGGCAAGTATTATATTTTGTCTTTTAATATGTATTTCTATCTGCACTACAATAATCTAACTGTAGGAAGTAAATAAATGGGCATAATCCTCAGTGGCTAGCTCTGATAGATTTTTGAATGGTAATTAATCTATTTTTGCTATTGACTCTTAGGTGTTTCGGTAGAACTAAATTTGATGGAGAGTCAACTTCCACCGAATGTTTGGAAAGTGGCAAGTGGTCCTACCCTCTTCCCAAGTGCTGGGGTAAGTAAAATAGACTACGGATTGGTACCAGTACTCGATACAATACCAGATATTGATGGTACTTAACTGCTACTTGAACATCTTCTCACAAAGGAAGTATGCTATTTATTAGCAAAATTTCTAAAGTTGACTTGCTAAATATAACAATTTAAGTCGCTGGGAGGCAGAAGGTATTGTTGAATATATTGTTAAGATATTGTAGTGTCAAGGAGATATGGACATTGTGCTTTATCACAAAAAAATGTATAGGTGCCAATCCCTTAACCCTTAGGCTGCTGGTTGCTAATTCGACCATTACAAATGATGCAAAAAATTACTGAAATTACTGAAACCCAGGCATATGGGTACTCATCTGAGAGTACTCAGTGAGAGCTATCCAATGAATACCAACATGACAGGGTTTAGGTATGGACATATGGACATTGTGCTTTATCACAAAAAATGTATAGGTGCCAATCCCTTAACCCTTAGGCTGCTGGTTGCTAATTCGACCATTACAAATGATGCAAAAAATTACTGAAATTACTGAAACCCAGGCATATGGGTACTCATCTGAGAGTACTCAGTGAGAGCTATCCAATGAATACCAACATGACAGGGTTTAGGTTTTTTTCAAAAATCTTTGCCTTCTTGTGCTCGGGATGAAAGTAGCCTTAGCATTGGAAGGGTTAAAATGGCACATATTTGCCCTTAGAATGACATCAGGCTCATTCCCATCACTCAGACTTTTGGACCTGTAATACAAAAGAAAATAATGGGGCTCTGCTCCAGTTTAATGTATTCCAGATATTACAGGTTCTGAAATAAGCAAATACTTTCATTGAGTAGCAGTGGTCAGATGTTCTCATCCTGGGCCATTCTGGTCAGCTGTTTTAGCAAAACAACTAAATGAAATGCATCTATATGAAAAAAGAGGGAAGGACATTGAAAACGGCTTCTTTGCCACCTAGTATACGGAGTCTCAGATATTTTCGGAACATTTTCAGCCGTTGTATGGATGAATAAAATTTATTCAAGAACAGATTTCCAAAAAAATGTTAATGCTAGGTTATTGATGGGTTATGGTTGGCACATAATCCAATGAAAAACAATGAGAATTCTCCTACAATTGTTGTTGTCCATATCTCCATTGTAGGGACCTGTGAGGTACCAGAGCTACCGAACGGCTCCCCTAGAGGGGGTATAAGTATTGGAGACCGCGTGGACCATGGAAATGGGACGGATTATAAATGTCTCGAAGGCTATCGGCTGAACACGGAGGAAATCCCTATGTGTAACAATGGGACATGGACTTTCATACCAGAATGCAAACCAGGTAAGGCTAACAATTTAGTGATTTAACCCTTTAAATACAGGAAGAGCATATTTGAGCTCCATTTTGCATCAAAAAGTGTCAAGCAAGTCCATCCTTGCATATTAGTACATTTTGCTTTCCAATAGCTGAAACGATTTATTTTATAGTAAATGTAAATGACCACTTTCATACAGATTTCCACAGTACTTCAAAGACAGATAAAGCCTTTGGCAACAAGTTTTTTAAAGCTCCCTGTGCTGTCTTTCTATCTCATCACAATACTTATTATCAAACAAACAAAATAGTCATTGGGTATTGGAATTTATCAAACAAACAAAATAGTCATTGGGTATTGGAATTTATCAAACAAACAAAATAGTCATTGGGTATTGGAATTTATCAAATAAACAAAATAGTCATTGGGTATTGGAATTTATCAAATAAACAAAATAGTCATTGGGTATTGGAATTCATCAAACAAAGAAAATAGTCATTGGGTATTGGAATTTATCAAATAAACAAAATAGTCATTGGGTAGTGGAATTTATCAAACAAAGAAAATAGTCATTGGGTATTGGAATTTATCAAACAAACAAAATAGTCATTGGGTATTGGAATTTATCAAACAAACAAAATAGTCATTGGGTATTGGAATTTATCAAACAAACAAAATAGTCATTGGGTATTGGAATTTATCAAACAAAGAAAATAGTCATTGGGTATTGGAATTCATCAAACAAAGAAAATAGTCATTGGGTATTGGAATTTATCAAACAAACAAAATAGTCATTGGGTATTGGAATTTATCAAACAAACAAAATAGTCATTGGGTATTGGAATTTATCAAACAAACAAAATAGTCATTGGGTATTGGAATTTATCAAACAAACAAAATAGTCATTGGGTATTGGAATTTATCAAACAAACAAAATAGTCATTGGGTATTGGAATTTATCAAACAAAGAAAATAGCCATTGGGTATTGGAATTTATCAAACAAACAAAATAGTCATTGGGTATTGGAATTTATCAAACAAACAAAATAGTCATTGGGTATTGGAATTCATCAAACAAACAAAATAGTCATTGGGTATTGGAATTTATCAAACAAACAAAATAGTCATTGGGTATTGGAATTCATCGAACAAAGAAAATAGTCATTGGGTATTGGAATTTATCAAACAAAGAAAATAGTCATTGGGTATTGGAATTTATCAAACAAACAAAATAGTCATTGGGTATTGGAATTTATCAAACAAACAAAATAGTCATTGGGTATTGGAATTTATCAAACAAACAAAATAGTCATTGGGTATTGGAATTTATCAAATAAACAAAATAGTCATTGGGTATTGGAATTTATCAAACAAAGAAAATAGCCATTGGGTATTGGAATTTATCAAACAAAGAAAATAGTCATTGGGTATTGGAATTTATCAAACAAACAAAATAGTCATTGGGTATTGGAATTTATCAAATAAACAAAATAGTCATTGGGTATTGGAATTTATCAAATAAACAAAATAGCCATTGGGTATTGGAATTTATCAAATAAACAAAATAGTCATTGGGTATTGGAATTTATCAAACAAAGAAAATAGCCATTGGGTATTGGAATTTATCAAACAAACAAAATAGTCATTGGGTATTGGAATTTATCAAACAAAGAAAATAGTCATTGGGTATTGGAATTCATCAAACAAAGAAAATAGCCATTGGGTATTGGAATTTTTTAATTGGGTTATAATGTTTCGCACACTCACAATCACATATTCTAAGAAAGATCAAAACTACTTTATAAAATCTTTGATTGTTAAGTTAATATCAGAAGTACCCTAGATCTGGACAACAATTCCTGGAGGATGAAAGGGAAGTTTGTGCAAAGCTCTGCTTGATTGATTACTTTCCACACATGTTCTAGGGCTGGTCTTGAAGGATGTCTGCTTTAAGGCGTTGCCACTGTCTGTTCACTGTTCATCACCACGGCCCTGGGGTTCGAATCCCAGCCAGGGCGTGTGAGAAAGTAGCCAGTGACTTGGAATTAGGCAGTGCATGGTTTTCATCTGATACTCCAGTTTCCTCCACTAAGTACAACTAGCTAGTCAATGTTTAGCCTAATTAATCTTTGGCAGAAATAGGACAGTAATTATTCTACAAATGTTCAACTGTGACAGCTTATATTCCAACCGTGTTTTCCCTCACTGTTTCAGCCCCCTGTGAAAAGCGTCCGCCGAATATCAACGATGGATACGTCAGGTATCACTGGACCAATCACGGCGACATTGCCAAGTATCTGTGTCACACGGGCTTTAAGCTGATTGGAGAATCCTACTTGACCTGCGAGTATGGCGTCTGGGGAAAGAAACAGAGAATACCTTTCTGTGAACCATGTAAATATGAAATATATATTATTGTTATCAATATCTTTATTATTATCATTTATATTATTATTATTATTATTATTATTATTATTATTATTATTATTATTATTATCGTTATTATTATTATCATTATCATTATTATTTTTATTATTATCATCATTATTATTATTATCATTATTTCTATTGTCATTATTATTTCTATTATTATTATTATCAATAATGATAATAAAAACAATTATCATTATTATTGTTAATATGATGTAATGTTTTTGGCACAGCTTTTTGCGGCATCCACATTTGCATCGCAGTTCAATAAAATACTTGAAACTATCTAAGGACCATTTCTTATTGCACCTAGTCATGAACTGGTTAGATTTTATTAACCTTTGTTTATTTTCAAGGTCATTTTGTGGTAATTTAGATTAAAATCCCTACGCTATCTTCAAGTTGTCTCAAAAAACGTTCAATGAATTTTAAGATTTTAAGGGATCCTTATAGAACAGATTAGATGTGGTATGTTTGTGGGTATACATATTGAGGATACCATATACAAGTGGTTGAAGAGTTTTGTTTATTTCAGTGTACTGCCCATTTCCCGGGGTGATTACAGACGGAAAAGTCCTGCTCGTGGGCATGATCGGGAAATACGAGTATCGCCATTACGTACGCCGCATCGGCCAAAACGAGCAGATTGAGTTCCAATGTAACAAAGGCTTCAAGAGAAACGGCACCGCAGCCGCTACTTGTGTGGCAGGAAGATGGAGCCCGGACTCTTGCCCTACCTGCATACCCGAAAAACACCCCACACTACCCTTCAGGTACCGCTGGAAAAGAGACACTCAAAGAGCCAATAAGAGTAAGGCTTCCATTTTTGTTTGAAAAGACATGATCAAATTTTGAATATAATTGACAAATGCTGTTAACCCTTCCAATACTGTGGCTACTTTTGCCCAAAGCACAAGGATGCAAAGATTTTTTTAAACCATCAAAACCTTGTCATGTTGGTACTCATTGGATTTCTCTTGCTGAGCACTCTCAGATGAGTACCCATTTGCCAAAGGTTTCAATGGTTTTTCAGGATTTTTGCATAATTATGTATTGGCCAATTTAGCCGTCAGCAGCATAAGGGTTAAGAGTATAATTTAGACATAGCTGAGTAAGTGGTGGGAATAATAGCCAAAGAAATTAGGATCAGATCATAAGAGTAAATATATATATATATATATATATATATATATATATATATATATATATATATATATATATATATATATATATATATATATATATATATATATATATATATATATATACATATACATATACATATATATGTGTGTGTGTGTGTATGTATGTAGGTATGTATGTATGTATATGCCCTCGTTAAAATTCATCCATGTTTATTTCAGAGTATTGCCCGTGGCCTGGGACACGCAGGAGACGAGACATAAGCACCCCAACTGAGGGTAAGTCTTGGTTTTGCTATTATTGTTATTATCATTACAATTATGACTGTTATTATTATTATCATTAATAATAATAATAAGTATTATCATTATTATCATTATTATTATCATTATCATTTTTATTATTATTGTTATCATTATTATTATATTATTATTATCATTATTATCACTATTGTTATCATTATTATTATCATTATTATTAAAATTATTGATATTATTATTATTATTATTATTATTATTATCATCATTACTATTATCATTATTATTATTATTATTGTTATTATTATTATTATTATTATTATTATTATTATTATTATTATTATTATCATTATTATTATCATTATTACTATTATTATTATTATTATTATTATTATTATTATTATTATTATTATTGTTATTATTATTATTATCTTAATTCCAAATTGATGGTATGTTCCAGAGTTGATCCATAGGAGAATTTGTAAAAACCTCTGATCTATAAAATCATAGCATTTGCATACCCCTCTTAATGTGCACTGACCAGTTATGATTAATTTTCAATGTCCAGCCTTTCCAGGTAATGGGCTGGTCATAATATTAACAATAATAATAATAATAATAATAATAATAATAATAATAATAATAATAATAATAATAATAATAATGATAATAATAATAATAATAATAATAATAATAATGATAATAATAATGATAATGATATTACTACTACTACTACTACTACTACTACTACTACTAATACTACTACTACTAATAATAATAATAATAATAGAATAATTGATATTTAATATATAGCGCCCATTCCACCTAGAATGTCCAAAAGCAATTTATAAAGAATACTTTTAGTGGATGGGAAAATTTGTACAACTCATCAGGAGATGCCTATATTTTCAGAGGGCTGTGAGGATATCCCCAGAAGAGAGTATCTACTCTAAAAATTAAGAAAGAGTAAATTTGTGAACATAAATGAAATGAGAAAAAAAAACATACAACTCATCAGGCGATTCCTATATTTTCAGAGGGCTGTGAGGATATCCACAGAAGAGAGTATCTAATCTAAAAATTAAGAAAGAGTAAATTTGTGAACATAAATGAAATGAGATAAAAAAGGTACAACTCATCAGGCGATTCCTATATTTTCAGAGGGCTGTGAGGATATCCCCAGAAGAGAGTATCTAATCTAAAAATTAAGAAAGAGTAAATTTGTGAACATAAATGAAATGAGATAAAAAAGGTACAACTCATCAGGAGATGCCTATATTTTCAGGGGGCTGTGAGGATATCCCCAGGAGAGAGTATCTGCTCTAAAAATTAACCCTTCCAATGCTGAGACTACTTTCGTCCAAAGTACAAGAATGCAAGATTCTTGAAAACCATTGAAACCCTGTCATCTTGGTATTCATTTGAAAGCTCTCGCCGAGTTCTCTCAGATGAGTACCCATTTGCCAGGGTTTCAGTAATTTTCCGGGTTCTTTTCATCTTTTTGTATTGGCCAAATTAGCCACCAGCAGCATAAGGGTTAAGAAAGAGTAAATTTGTGAACATAAATGAAATGAGAAAAAAACGGTACAACTCATCGGGAGATGCCTATATTTTCAGAGGGCTGTGAGGATATCCCCAGGAGAGAGTATCTGTTCCGTGAGGTGCTGTTCGTGGGTGCCGGAGCCTTGACCAACTCCAGCCTCCTGCCCCCTGGCTCTCAGATAGAGGTCAAGTGCGGCCACAACTACCAGCTGACCACTCCTACACGCATAGCAACATGCCAGGGTGGACAGTGGGCTCCATTCCAGCCAGGCTGCAAGCCAAGTGAGTTAAAACGCCCGTTAACCATTATGCTGTCAGTATTCAATAAGTTTAGATTTTTAATCCCCCATGCCCCATCTCAAGAATGGGTACAAAATATAAATTGATCATATGTGGTTGATAATTGATTTTGACCAAGAAAACTATTCTCAATACAGGTAATTTAAAATGTTTAATCCATGGGACAAAGTAGCTCAGTCGGTTAGGTGTCGGACTAGTAATCAGAGGGTCGCTGGTTCGATTCCCGGCCACTCCGGGCACTTTGGTCGTTCTTGGGTAAAACAGTTTATTCCATATTGCTTCAGTCTACCCAGCTGCAAAATGGGTACCTAGCATAAATAAGGCAGTGCTTAGAGTGTGTGCGCTATATGCTGCCAGTTGCTCTGGAATATCCCCCGGGGGATTGAAATGGTTTCTGTATGTACAGTGCCTGCTAGGGGAGGAAGGTTGTGTGAGCATTTCGGTGGATACAAGACTATAAACCGAATACCTTTACCTTTATTGATATTACTCTCAGTGTATCAAGCACTCTGATAACTGGTGTTATCACCTCCTCTGCTGTAATTCTCGATGCTGATTGGTCAATAGGTGTTAGACCTGGAGCCATTTTAACTAGTTTGTAGATTCGATATCGAAGGGCAGAATTCAATATCGAACAGTTGAATTCAATATTATCACTTGGCCAGCGATCTGACCCCTAGAGGTCACCAGCCTTGTTCTGACCTCCCAAAGTTATTCTAAAATTTCATGAGATCTATTTGTTCTTTTAACTTAATATAAACATGAAAGGGCAGGTGATAAATATGTTGCGCCACTCGTCTCCGCCACTTGGGATCTGGATGACTTCATGCGGACATCAGGCCGTACCGCACTTTCCAACGGGGCGCAACTAATAATTAGCTGATATTATATTTTTATGCACTGGTTATTGCTGGTTCTGATCACTTATGCTGCTGGCGGCTAATGTGGCTAATACAGAATGATGCAAAAAACCTGAAAATTGACTGAAACCCTGGCACATGGGTACTCAACTGAGAGTTCACCGCGAGAGCTACCCAATGAACACCAACATGACAGGGTTTAGACAGTTTTCACATGTCTTTGCACCCTGCTTGTGCTTTGGATGCGAGTAGCCTTAGCAAAAGAAGGGTTGAGACTCTGTAGGTCTCTTTTCAAGATTGCACCAAAGTTGGCTTACGTATAATGATTCTAATGTCTTTGGTAATATTGGTAGGCTGATTAAATTGGCTTCTGGTTGGTCTCAGTCTGTTGGTGATTACCTGTCATTAGAAAGAAAGTAACCACAACTGTGATAAAATTCCAAAACATTCTCTTATTGTATGACATAACACTATATATATACAGACTTGCATTATGTTCCCAATACCTTTTATTTCTTTTAGAGTCTTGTTCCCTGGTGCCAATAAAAGGAACTAAATACCACTATGTGGGTTCTGGTAAGGCGCTAGAAGATGAGTATCAGGTGCCTCATGGAGAGGTGATGGAAACTTACTGTGAGGAGGGTTATGAGCTGGCGTCTAATACCAGCGTGACTTCTGGCTGTCTCTTTGGGAAGTGGACACAGATATTACCCACGTGCACACCAAGTAAGTTCACCTAATTGCCTTAATCTATATGTTGATAGTGGTCTGATTAACATTTCTCCTTCTTTATTTCCCAACTATGCTTTCACCTCAAAGATTTCACCAAAATAATCAGGCTGATTTTGGCTGTTGTGGGCATTACCGAGTTAAACCTTGAAAAAGAAGCAAAACATTGGTGTCGATGAAATGTATTTATTTGTTTTATCACTCGTGTCTGAAAAAATCCCTGTTATGTCACTACAAATATTATAATTTTAGTCTTGTCTGTGACCAATAGGTGGCAGCAGCTACTAGTTAGGAAGAGACCACATTTGCCAAGTTGATGATTTATAAATGCATTTCCATATTGTTTTATTCCAATTGACCAAGAAACCTATTCCCTATGCTTGTAATTTATGATTTACAATCCATTAATATCACTCTCTATATGTCTAGCACTTTGATTTACTGGTCTGATTTCATATTTCTAGTCATTGGTTATTTTTGATTCGTTGCATGCCCAAATGATATTAATTCAACTTCACAAAACATCAAGCAACTTTCATAATATTGTTCAAATTGATTAGATATATCATGCAACTTTCAAAATATGGTCATCTTTTGCAATTATATCATGCAACTAAGGAAAGATGTATGTTTTTGGGAACATGTATAATGACCTCAGAACGATATTTTGAAAGTTGCATGATATTTTGTGAATTTGAATTGATATCATTTCAGCATGGTATAATGTGAGTCGCCCGGTAAAGACCACTTGATGGATTAATCTGTGTATCTATCTTTCTGGAAACTGGTCATTATTTTAATTTGATCATATATCTGATTTCCAGGTGGGTATGATTCTCCTGATAAAGATCACTTGATAAATCTGAATATTGATCTTTCCTAGGACTGGTTGTTTCTGATTCTGATCAGTGTTGATATATGTGGTTTTCAGGTGGGTGTGATATCCCCCAATAAAGATCACTGGATGAATCTGTTATCAATCTTTCTGACAACTGGTTATTTGTGATTCTGATCACTTTTGATATAACATGGATGAATCTGTTAATTTCATAATTTAATTTTTAATTTTTCTTTCTGGTCACTGATTTTAACTGATTCTGATCATATATCTGTATATTTTCAGGTGGATATGATTCCCCTTATAAAGATGATTGTTATCCATCTTTCTAAAAACTGGTTGTTTCTGATTCTGATCGCTGTTGATATATGTGATTTTCAGGTGGGTGTGATAGTCCTGATGCAGATCACTGGATGAATCTGTATGTCGATCTTTCTGACAACCGTTTTTTTCTGATTCTGATTACTGTTCACATATCTGATTTTCAGGTGGGTGTGATTCTCCTGCTAAAGGTTACTGTATGGATGAATCTGTGTATACATCATTCTGACAACAGGTTTATATTTCTGATTCTGATTACTGTTAATATATATCACTTTCAGATGTGCGTTTCTCCTCATAAAGATCACTGCATGGATGAATCTGTTAATTTATTTATCTTTCTGATCACTGATTTTAACTGATTCCTGAGAGAAGTAGACAGGGAGTGGGTACTGGTCATGAATCATCAAATTTCGCTGCCTCTCACTATCTGACCTAGATAGGATAACATCCCCCAGCCAGCCAGTCTGAGCCAGCAGTGCACAGATCACGTGACCAATACAACCCCAGGCTACAGCGCGTAACCGGAGGCGCAGATGCCGTAGAGGCTAGCATGCAGTACCTATGGGGTTGCGGATCAAGGGGATGTATTTCTCTGCTGATTCTGATCTTATCCGTGTATATTTTCAGGTGGTTGTGATTCTCCCGCCGCTGACCACTGGATGAGCCTGAAGGTGGTGAGCAGGGGAACAGGGCCGCAGGAATACGCACACAGGACCACCGTACAGGCCAGCTGCCAGGATCACGAAAACCCAAAGGTCGTAACCATGGAGACCTTCCAGTGCATCCTGGGAAATTGGCAGCCTGGACCACCATCTTGTGTGAGAGGTATGGTATGATTTTGGCAAATTATTTTTTTTTTTTTAAATGGAATAAAATAAAAATAAGAATTGGGTTTTTTAATTTGAATTTAATTGAATTACAGGCACTGGAACCCCCACAACTCACTTTCGATTTGTGTTATTAACACATGGCATGGCATCTACAACATGCATGCATGCAGGCATATATAATTATACCTGTGCAACACATATCAACACTTGAGAAGTTAAGAGATTTTCCTCAACCTCCATTTACCGTAAAAATGTGTATATCAACTTAAATTGATCATAGGTTTTGATTTCTCTATATACATGTAATTGATTTTTGACCAAGAAAACTATTCCCAGCTTTTGCCATACTCTATGACACTTTTGACTATAACTTTGAAAGTGGAGATGATTTTGAAAAGTATTTGAAGGCCAATTGTTATAACTTTCTGATTAACCTTTCTCCTTCAACATTATTCCAATTTTTATAATTTTGCCTGCAAGATTTCATCAAACTGACAGGCTGCTTTTGGCTGTTGTGAGCATTAATGGGTAGGGTTGGGATGCAAAGAGATTTTTTGACGAAAAATATTTCTAACAATTAATCTATTTGGTTCGAGTTTTACGGCCACATTGCCATTGCCAGTGTTGACACGGAGCTTTTCCGTGTCACTTAAACGAATGTTCTATTGTTTTTGTATGTTTTGGCCATGTAATTTCACAAAATTTATTCAGAAATTTCACATTTGAAATAATCGATTATTTCAAATGCCGTTCAAATGGGTCGAGTCGGCCTCACCTCAATCAAATGCTCGAGTTCTGGCTTAATCGTTCGACCACTATTAATGGGTTAAGATTACTTGAAAGGAAGATGATACAGGTGAACTTGGATATGACGGACTCAGTGGGACCAGAAAAATTGGTCCGTCATATGCAAAATCTGTCGTATACATATGACGAATACTTGATATGCATCGGACTGGGACCAAGCATATGGTCTGTCATATGCAAAAATCCGTCGTATGGTGGTCCGTCATATCCAAGTTCACCTGTACTTCCATTTTACGAAATGTGATATTACTGTTGATATCTTTCAGCACCCCAGATCGACTATAAGGTTCTGGGTGTCCATGCCAACAACAATGGCACCCTGGTGGTGTACCCCGAGTCCACAGTGATCTTGACGTGCAAGTACTACGTAGCGCACGGGAAGCCGCGCTGGTCCTCGGACAACGGCCGGGAGTACGAGCAGCAGTACGCCCGCTCCAGTACGGACTACCTGCTCTATCTGAGTCTCGCCAAGGAGAAGGACTCCGGGACCTACACGTGTTATTATCCACACGTAGAGGGTCCTGCATCCTCCTTGAAGGTCAAGGTCAAAGGTCAGTGATAACTTTAGCTGTTTGTGAGAAAGTTGCCACTGACTTGCAGGTTACTTAATAGTAATGATGATAATAATAATATTAATAATTATGATAATAATAATAATGATAATAATAATGATAATAATGGTAATAATGCTAATAATTATAATAATGATAATAATACTAATAATAATAATATATTAAAATAATGACTTCTTATTTCATAAGAATTCTCACTTTCGATTATATGTTGGGAAAAAGGAATTATTTTCCAAAATATTTGAAGGAGGGTAATTGGTGATATTTTGATCAATATTTTACAATAAAATGTTTTCCTTGCTATGCTTGCTATGCTTTTATCAAAATTTAGGGGGCGGTAAGCATGAATGTGTGAAGTATGTAATCTAATAATATTTGAAAAAAACGTCAATACTAACCCCTTATTTCATTCCGTACTGTTTATTTCTTATTTCAGCTCTTCACTGTGAAGAACTGGCGGCGCCAGAAAATGGATCCCTACAAGCGTACGATAGTCGTATCACCGGGGCGGCCGTCTTTAACTGTGTGTCCGGTTTCCAGCTGAAGGGACCGCAGGGAATTCACTGCCTACAGAGCGGTCAATGGTCAGCAGCGCCACCTACGTGTGTGAAAGGTTAACTAAAGTCAGCGGAAGACGTCACTTGGTGTTCATTCCAGTATTCAACCAAAACATTGGCCGATGCACTTTCTCAAGTGCAGTTTGCATGTCTAGATAAACAAGGCTCTCTGTAAATGTAAATATCTCAACAATTTGGCATCGCAGATTTGAAAAGACATAATGGTGAGGGAAAAACAATTGTCTACCTATTTCAAGTAGGATTATGCTGCCAAAACAATGTAAATAGTACAACAATTAAGTGTTACAGACTGGATACAGCGTGATGATGATCGGGAGATACAGTACAGATATTTAATTCCTGCAACAGTTGGCCAGTTGCCTACCAGTAGACCAGTTGCCTGGACATGCCTGGCTCTCCGGTCAAGATCATTAGGCATGCATATTATGGATTGGCACTTTAAAGATTTTCACAGTACGATACAATATTGATATTTCGTTACGATATCTTAAAGATATTTTTAACAATACTGCCTGCCTCTCTGAGACCTACTTATGTTAAATTAAGTACCGACGTAAGCTTTAGGAAATTTACCAATAAAAAATGGAATATGTTTGTGGGGAAAGGTCAAGATAGCAATTCAGTCAATAATCTATATATCTTACATCTTAACGATACTATACAATACTTAGCTATTTCGATACGATACCTTTTTCGCCATTCAAAATCAATATTAGTATTGTATCGATTGTGTACCGGTGCCAATCCCTAATGCATATGCATGACCCACTTAGATGTGTACTAGAGCTATTTTTAGGTTTGGCGTGTAGAATTATCCATGCCCAGGCACCCGGTTGCCAATGGGGCATGTGGTGCTGGAAAATTACACAATTGACTGCACATTTAGAACAGGAATTAAATGTCTTTAGGCGACGGTTACTTGATTTATTGGTTCCCGGATCCGCCGATCAAAGTGGAATAGACCCGACGGGAAAATAAATGTAATGTAATCCCCCCACTTTATTTTGTGCTCTGCCGCCGAGCCGTAGGTAGGTACACCGAACCTACAATAAATTTACCATGGATGGTAATAAAACTACAAAACTACAAGAATATTAATACCAGAGCAATGCAAAATTACAATAGCAATGTAATACAGTGTTGTTGAAATGCATCATCTTATTATTCTTTTAATATTCAAAAATATGGTTTAAGCATGTATTTTAGTACTAGCCAAAAAATCGACTGTTTGTTACTTAGATTTCCGTGTGTTAAAAAAAAGGAAGAAGAAAAATCAACTTTATTTTTAATTACCCCCTCCCGACCCTATAAAATTGGTCTGGGAAGGATCCGGGAACCAATAATTCAAGTAACCGTCGCCTTACTGTAAATAGTTGTCTTCTTGTTTCAAATTGGTATATGCCAAATCAGTGAATGTTGGATGTCAACCCAATTGATTCTGGAGAAAGTCGCAAACCATGGCAGGGTCCAACAATGAACAATAGGCTATAGTAGTCTGCTAGGGTAGCTAGATCCTGTGAACTGCTAGCAAAACTTAAATTGCGCCTACTGGCATTGAATCTATTGAGTGTTCATACAGTTAGTTTTACACTACCCTATTCTTCCGATTAAGCGCACATGCCCAAATAAGCAAGTAAAACTTCCCCCCAGAAGAAGTAAGAAAAGCGAAATCACATACCTTTCCTCTTGCCGTGTCTGCAAACCAGCGCTGAATTCCGCAATTTCAGCAGTTCCTTTGCACTCTCACTGTTCATACTCGCCGCATGATCGTACTATTGACCAATTAATGATCTTTTCACATGCGCGATTGTAGTTGCAAACATCTAAGCTAACTGAACAGCGAGAGCGCAAAGGTGCAATAACGGCCAATACTCTCCGATCGGCAATCATTGAGGTGTGCGGTAAAACGGAAGATCGCCAACACCCCTACTTCAGAAAAATTTCCCAACCTCTACCCGCACCGTGCGCTTAATCGGGCGAATACGGTATATATGAACCCATTCATGCTTAGTGCTCCTTTGAAGTATCATCTGCATCTATAGCACTTTTGGTAACAACTAAATTTTAAAAAAGCATGATTTTTAACTGTTTTCGGGAGAGCTGTATGTTGACTTGAGATGAACATTGCTCCTACAAATTTCTACCAAAAAGGTGTCCCTGTCTGAGACTATCACTAGTTAAGCCCCTTTCACACCAACTGGCGACGTCTGGCGATGCACTGGCGACCAACAATTTTGGACACATCGCCAATGCATCGCCAGACAACGTCAGTACATTGCCATTACATCGTCAGCGCTCGCCAGCCGTCGTCAACGCTTCGTCAAGCTTGGCGATTTTTTTGGAATGTTCAAAAAAATCGCCAAGCCTCGCCAACGGTCGCCAGTGAATAAAGCGTCGTCAATCGGTCGTCAGCGCCTCGCCAACCATCGCCAAGCTACGCCAGCAGCTTGCCAATGCGTCGTTAACAGATCGTCAGTGTTTTTGTTGGTGAACTGGTGACGATTGATTTGATTTGATTTTATTCGGTCTAGTAAGAGGTGTATTACATAGCATTTGGCACATAAAAATCATATATAAAGGTGACTAGATGGAGAGTCATTAACTGCTATGCAATATAATTCTAACCAGACACAGGATATATACACTAAAATTTAGAAACTTATTTCCATAGTGATCACAGTCTGCCCAGAGTCCAATGGCATCACATGTGATGATCAACTCCACTGCTCAAGATTGACATAACAACAATATCATATAGTATAATACAAACGTTCGTATTAGAATTAATGAATTTCTTCTTATGACTCAGAGAGGACTGACATGAAATGTTTTTTGCATCTCACTTTAAAAAGAGATTTACTGAACGTAGTCTGGATCTCGTCTGGCAAAGAGTTCCAGATTTTGGCACCTATGTAGTGGAAGGACTTTATACCATATGAACCAACCTTTGGTAAAATCAGAGCATTAACACTGTGTCTGGTGTTACAGTGGTGGGATTCATTTACTCTTTCAAAGACTTGAAGGTACTCTGGAGCCTGTTCACCAATGCAGTTAAATATGTGGCTTGCGGCCAGATATTTTATTCTGTTTTCAATGCTCATCCACTTAGATTGGTCCCAGTTCGTTGCCATAGCAACCAACTGAGCCGGCACCAAGAAACAAGATGTTTGTGTGATTTTTTTGTTTTTTTACTGAGTTGTATGATATATTTTCAGGCGCGGATCCACACCAGTTTGCATCGATGCATGTGCATCGATCAATCTTGGAAGTGCATCGATTCATATCAAAGTGCATCGGTCAATTTCTAAAGTCCACGCTAACCATTTTCTGATTTTTGGGGGAAGCAGTGGTGGCGATCCTACTCTGGGAGGTTAGATTTTTACGCAATGACGTCTGTCTCTGTAGGGCAGGAAGTAAATGACCGTACATGTGTATAATCTAAGGCTCCGGACGACCAGGCTAGCGAGTATTCTCAGGGGAGTCTGGCTAATCGCCATCACGGCAGGTGCAGCAGGATGGGGGGGGGGGGGGGGGGGGGCGACATCCTCTCCCATCATCAATTGCACTTCCGACTCAGTGATGCATCCCGATTAAGGGTGCACCAGAGACAATGCCAATATATAGCAATCTTCACCAGTGACTAAATATCGTCTAATAATTCTTGTTTTGTCAACTATGAATGGTTAAATAGGTTTGAACAATTGTGATTTTTTTACGAAATGTGTATCTTTTCCGAAACCTTGTGTTAAGACCAGAAATTGACACATTTTCTTTATGATAAAGCCCCTGTAGGACAACGAACATACATGATGAGATTTTGATGAGCGTTACATACAGAAACTTGATAGTCTCAGAACTTTTCTATAACATTTATTGTAAGAAATAAATTAAATATATCTCTTTTCTATCATCGTATGCTCATTGGGTTACTTAGTGAACATAGGGTCATTTGAGATTTTTATATCAATTAAAGACGATGCACTTTTCCTCATAATCAACTATGAATGTTTAGGCTATCACTGAAAAGTAAAATATTTGCTGTTAAAACGGCTCCCACAGGCTTGCTCACACTCTTAAATGAAGAAAACCCGGATATGTAGCGAGAGACGAATTACTATATGCACTGCAGTGAAGGGCTGGACATGCCAGGGGTCTCTGATCTGCATCAGCGTGAGGATATATTTACAGTGAAAATAATGTTCCATTAACTGCTCTGAAAATGCAGGAGAATGCATCTCAGAGCACCTACATATAAAAAATTCCCCGGCCCCCCACCGCACAGGACTTCGCGCCTGCGGCGCTCGCGCCAGCGGCCGCTGCACCCTCCGGGCCCCCTCATTTTTCCAAATTCTACAAAGGTGCATAGCTCAATTTTTTAGGCTGGATCCGCCCCTGATTTTTGGGCAAGACAGTTTATTCCATATTGCCTCAGTCTACCCTGCTGCAAAAGTGGGTACCTAGCGTTAATAAGGCAGTGCTTAGAGCTTGTGCGACATATGCTGCCAGCTGCTCAGGAATATCCCACGTGGGATTGAAATGGTTTCCGTGTGTACAGGCCTGCTAGGGGAGGAAGGTCATGTCAGCACTTCGGTGGATACAAGTCTATATACTGAATACCTTAACCTTAAGACCTAATCAGGATTATTATTTATCCATACGATTGAGAACAGACCAATTAGGATTTTTTGATTGTCCGAAAAATTCCTTACATCAATGGCATTGATCAACAACTTCACCAGCGGTATAAGAACTGGTGTTGATACTTGTCATTATTTTAATCTGGTGTACAAATTTAAAGGACAATTTCACCATGAATAAAAAATGGGCCCAAATAGTGTCACGGTCAGGTATACTCTACTTATATCCAGACCCCACAACTACCCATCTCCATATTATAAGTTCATTGCTGTTTAAAGTCGTGTTGTGCCATGTAAACTTGGAGGTGGCCATTTTGAAGTCGCCACAACGTCTTCAACACATCGCAATGTTGCCAATGTGTCGTCACCAATTCGCCAAGAAGACGCCAGTGGTCGTCATGATGTTGCCAGTGGTCGTCAGTGCATCGTCATGAAGTTGTCAGCGGTCGTGAGCGAGTTGTTAGCACATCGTCAGATGTACGTTTATGGGTTGCCACTGGATCGTCAATAGGTCGTCAATAAGTCGTCAAGCAAATCATTTGGCGATGTACTGGCGATGCACTGGCGATTTTTGATGAATTAGCAGTCGTGAAGACGTTGCCAGTGCATCGCCAGACGTCGCCAGTTGGTGTGAAAGGGGCTTTAGGCACTACATGCATTTAAGGGTTACAATTTCGGAGTTGTCTCTATTAATTGTGTCAATGATTCTGGTTCCATTCTCATGCATAGTTCGGAGATCATGATGAAGCCAAAACTGCTATCATTGCATTTTTGACCTATTTTAGGTACGCATATACCAAACCCTGTGATGGGTATATTTTACAATATGGTCATATAGTGTAGGCTTATTTAAAACTGAACCAAGTAGTATGTACAATTTGGTGAAGAACTGAATATTTATGCGTAACAACAACTATGGTGGCAACATACCTGGTATATGGTCAAACATTTAACATTTTTTAAACTCCTTTGTAATTGTAAGTAGTTTAAGATGAAAAGTAGTTTAAGGTGAAAATTGATGATGGCAGAAAGTCTGCAGCGTGACGGATCATCTTCTGAAGATAAGTACGCATTGTGATTCATGGCACCCATTTTTTTTACCACATCTTGCAACTTTTGTTGCATTGCAAATAGAATCACTAGGAACACTTTTAATTTTAACATTTTCTTCAATTCCATTCTTTAATATAAATATATTTGAATATAAAGGAATATATTGAACAAAACAAAAAGAAATTGGCACAGGCATTCTTGCTTCATATCCAAGGCAGGCTTCATTCGAATGTGTCATGGGTCGCTAAGTGTAGTTCAGTTATAAGATAGAACATGTCTGTTATGAGAATTAAACCCTTCCAATGCTGAGGCTACTTTTGTCCAAAGCTCAAGGACACAGATATCTTTGAAAACCATCTAAACCCTGTCATGTGGGTATTCATTGGAAAGCTCTCACCTGAGTACTGTCAGATGAGAACCCATGTGCCAAGGTTTCAGTCATTTTCCAGGTTTTTTGCATCATTTTGTATTGACCAAATTAGCCAGCTGCAGCATAAGGGTTAACCCATTATTGCCTGTAGGCTCTCTAAAACACCTCACTATTTTTGGAATGTCTTCCTTTTTAAAGCATAATTTTGGGAACTATCTGGAGGAGCATTGCCAACCTCATTACAATCTACAAATTCCCTCTAAATAAATTGTGATCTAATAGTTAATTGCTAAAATATTTTCAAAAGTATCATGATTCCAGACAATACTTTGAGAACTCTTAGCAAATTGCATAGGTATATAAATGGCATGCAAATATAACTCTTCCAATGCTGAGACTACTTTCCTCCAAAACAAAAATGCAAAGATTTTTGAAAAACAACTAAACCCTGTCATGTTAGTAGTCATTAAATAGCTCTCACTGAGTACTCTCAGATGAGTACCAAAATGCCATGTTTTTTGTATTTCCTTTAGGTTTTTTTGCATCATTTTGTATGGACCAAATTAGTATTGCCACCAGCAGCATAGGGGTTAAAGGCGTTAAAGGTATGAAGTTGATCAATGTACAAAGGTATTCAATTTCACAAACTTATCTGTGAAATGTGATGTTATGGTATGTCATTTTCATCATGAAATGACATTTGCTTTCATTATTCATTTTTGATCATTCCTTTTTTTTAAACTGTTTTCTTGTTACTATTCTGCATATCTGTATATCATATCTGTAAATTATTGCTGTATTTATGTAGAATAGAGGGAGATTTTAGAAAATAAAAGGATTTGTGTATATATATATATATATATATGTATCTTAAGCTATTACAAATAAATGTCAATTGTAGATGATGAAGAGATACATCTTGCTAGATAGAACTATGCATTTGATTAAGAACTGGTTCTATTATTGTTTTTACTTTCTTTTTTAGATATCTGTATAGTTAGTATTTCTAGATTTTTTGCAATTTGATTCTGTAGTAAGATGGTAAAACATTGGCTCATGTTGAATAGAATGAATATGATAACAATTAACCTGAAAGGCAGATTTGTTGTTTTCCATTGTTTCCACATAATTCATCATAGAATACCTCCGGAGAGTGCCAGAGAAGTTACCACTAAATCCCCTAAATAATTGATTTTGCATTGTGGTTTATCTACCTTGATTAAAAAATTAAAACGCTTTTTTTCAGTAGATTCCTATTTAGAAAACAGCATCAATTATATACGGATTAACTTTTACTGCGTTTTTGGAAATTTGAATGTTGGACTCAATTTTTCAAAAAGCTTTTGCTGGGCAACTTGGCACTCACAAATAAAGATTTGCCTAAAGTATGTATGTATCTTTATTGACCATATGAAGCATATGAAAATACATTATGAATCAATGAGAAAGAAAAGGAATACAGACAAATAGTGCATGACAGACATGATATTACACATAGGACAGGTTTTTGCTATTAGATCCATTGCAAATAGCTTGTTGGTCATAAAAAAGGCCTGACTACTGTAACTGTGGTACCTGTATACTATCTTGGATGAAGAAAAGAATGGATATGTAGCGAGAGATCAATTACTATATTCGCTGTAGTGAGGAGCTGGACTCATGCCAGGAGTCACTGACTGGCAGCAGTGCGAGGTCACGTGGGAACAAGGACCAATCAGGGCTCTCGTATCGATTGCATTACAGAGAAACCCGATCTCCACCATGAGCTGGCCACCATGTTTGGGCTATTAGGGGGCTATTAGTTGACACTGGTTGAGGCTAGCATGTTCAGGTTGACCGGCTGGTTTCTTATCCACTTGTGTTTGGTCATCTAAGATACTATGATACCCTCTCTACAGTGCACATGTAAGTTACCAGCCTAGATTGCCATTCTACAGTGCCGCATGCTAGATAATAAAGCACTTACACATTGCTAGTTAATCACTATATTTTTCTTTGTTTGTTGAATCATCTACCTCTTGCTACACCCACATACACATACGCACACGTGCACACACACTCAGGGCAACCGGCTGTAATTTTGTTTTGTGAGATCGATCCCTATCTTTCCCATTATAAACCAACTTCTTTATTGGGCGCGTTTTGAGCTGAGAGTACCTTAACCTAACCCTACGTCATTTTGGTAAGCCCAATACACTCCCCTATCCACCTGAGCCGCCGAGGTAACAACGCACCCATGCTTCAGTGACCACTCATCATTATTTTGCAATCGAAATTTCCATCAACAGTTGAGGGAATGACGAGGTGGTCATTTACGCAAGAAGAAACCCTGAAGATTCCACGTTATGCTATTAAGACACTCACATTGACATCGCATTTTACAAATGTATACATATATATATATATATATATATATATATATATATATATATATATATATATATATATGTACATGTACGTGCATTGTATGGTAACTTTGCACTGCACTAAACTAAAGAGTACTGAGTCAGTCAAAGAATTACTGTAGGTGTACAACTTGTTCGAGTCGAAAATTCTGGACAATAAAGTACAAGAGGTGACAGTTTGTGATACATTTGGTAACTTCTACTTAACGCCTATACAGAGTAAAGACTGATTATAGAAGACTATTGCACGTACATGGTCAATGTGATCGAGTTCCCTAATTACTAGGCAGTAAGTACATACAATTGCAGAATCATCAATCGTATTGTCTCGTCTATAGGATGGGAGTAGGATATTTAACCTTCTCATTGATACGCTTATCGATATACATCTGAAGAGGGCACACGGTGTGAAAACTACATGTACGTATATATATATATATATATATATATATATATATATATATATATATATATATATTTATATATATATATATATATATATATATATGTTTATATATACATGTTTATATATATACATGTGTGTATATATATATATATATATATATATATATATATATATATATATATAAAATTACATTCATATATATATATATATATGTATATATATATATATATATATATATATATATATATATATATATATATATACTAGTATATATATATATATATATATATATATATATATATATTTATATTTATATATACATGCATGTATATATAAATATGGGAAATGTCGCTTCTTCATCAAGAAATCCAGAATGAGCCAGAGACTGCGTATTCCACATGTTGATGGATGACTGGATGACATTATTGATTCTGATTCCTAAAACAGTAATGTGACACAATCGGCAAGGCTTGCCGCCGTATGAATAACATAGGATTAGATCTCTGGTTAATTCTCGAGTGAGCTGATCACAATGTATCAGAAGCTTTAGAGGCATGACAAGGGCAGATACACGGCTAAGCTGTAGACCGCGCAACAACAGATAAAGCTGAAGCAACATATCCGAATATCACGACCAATACCATCAATGATCACATCATACAGCAACAATAGCAAAGACAATAATAACAACGACAGCACCAAAAGCAGCAAAATAAAATATATACGTCATCACTAGCACTTAAATAGCACTGCAACAACAACAACCAAAAAGAACGACGACAACAACAACAAAAACAGTAAAGAAGAGGCAGCAAAACAATTATACTACAGGCGCAAAATAAAGACAATAACAGCAAAATAGCAACAGCGACAGCACAGAAGCGGGAGCAAAACAATAACAAATGTAGTAGATTCAAAATAAAAACAACAGCAGCAACAAAGGTAACATCAGAAGAAACGGTCGCAGTACTATAACAACTGTAACAGATGGAAACAACAACAATTTCATAATAACAAGAAAAATCAACCAACAGCTCCGCCAATCAAAGTGAAGGACTCATCCCCCGGGCCTTGAGTAGGCACTAACATTATACCACGACTGTGGAATGACATAACTTGCATAAGATCTGTCTGTACCTTTCCAGTGACCGTCTCCGGTCAATATGTTGCCCAGGTGCGCGACGGGAAGGTGCTTGCCGTCGACATCAGTTCTACTGCTATTGGCCTTCGTTCAAGCAACAGCCGGCAAACTGGGTGAGTATTTTATATATCCACGAAAAAAATATTGGTTAATGGTGGCACTGTAATCTACGGAAGCCTATTAGGACCACTGAAAAAATATTTTTTTTATTTTTATTTTTTTCCTTAGAAATCCGAAAATTACGATGGTGCAAGTGTGAGCGGCAGAAAAAAAAATTAATTTTTTTTCTGCTTTCACACTTGCACCATCGTATCTTGAGACAATTTTTTTTTTTTTTTTTTTTTTTTTTAGATTTTCGGATTTCTAAGGAAAAAAATAAAAATAAAAAAATATTTTTTCAGTGGTCCTAATAGGCTTCCGTAGTAATCCATCCCAGAGACACCATAATGTTTATCATGCAGTAGCAGGCGTGTCCAACTGCCGCAGTGTCGCAACAGCGTGCGACAATGACCTCAAAACATGCGACAAGTCAAAATCTGAAATCAATCTCTAATTCTGGAAATTTTCAGGAACTATGACCAAATGGGTATATTAAATTTTCACTTTCATCTTCAAATACAGATTGTACTCAGAAAACGCATGAACTCCATTTATTATCATCACCGAGTTAGTGATCTAGGTCTGTAATATTGCTACGAAGGCGGATATGGTAGGGTCACCTGGTGACAATATTTAAATTGATTGTCACAGCGCCCACCAAAAATTGTTGTGCTCCAGGAATAATTGTCTGTGTCCTAGGACTTCAAAATGTGGACACCCTGTTGCATTCTCAGCGAGAAAGTTCTCAGTAATAGTTTGGTCCGTCAAGTCCTCTACACTTATACCTTTGTTCTAATTTATATTTGTACAATGAGTACAACGGGCGTTACTGCTTCATAAACATGGCTTATTTTCGGAACTGGTAATGAAAGTTCCTGCTTATATACAGTATCCATAGTATCGATGTGATCAATACTTACGTCAAGATGACGTCCTACAAGATGACGTCATATATTCGACACAAATGTTAGAATCATACAATCAGTAAGCATTTAACAACACAGATTCACTAGATAGATTCGCACTAATGTTTCCCAATACAATTATATTTCTTTAGCAGATTGTTCTATTTCGATGTCATTTTGCAATAATGGCGTTTTTACTTTCTACGTTAAGAACCTTTTCGGTATCAGTTTTTTAATATTCGAATGCATTTTTGTCTTAGTCATAATTCCATTCCTAGTTCCCGAGAGCTGTATTGCCCAGATCTCAATGGATGAATACTGACTTTAGTCGTCTTCAGAACCACGAGCGATCTGTTTAATGAGACTACCCATTCCGTTGTTAGCTTATTTTGTTATATTGCAATGTGGATCTGCATCGTACTTCCAGTGTTTCAATTCACATGGACAGACGTGTATTGTCTCCATTCATTCAGGTCAATAGTATAGACATTGATAATGCATAACAAAACAACAAAGAGAAATAGATTCACTACAATGCATTATCTACAAACACGGTAACAAACTAAAATTCAATAATACATAATTAAAAATACATAATCATGTTGGCAATCTGAGATACTTTTAGTTTACCTTGAGAAATACGTCCGGTCATATCAAATGTGATATCTGAACTTCCATTTACACAACTTTTTCTGTGCCATAGAGGCTAAAGCGTGACTAGGCAGTTATATATAGGAAAGCGGTTACCCGGCGAAACCAACGCTTAACCCCAAGTCACTGAAAAATATCTCATATGCCCTGAACCGTATTTGCTTTTTAATTTTATCTGAAAAAAGCTTAAACAGGTACGAATTATGATTCAATACAGTATGATAAAGGCGCTAGTCACTGGATGTCTCTGTTTATGTCATGACCTGGTAGATTTCCTTTAAAACAAACATGTATAACAAATATCACCTATATGCAACAAATACCTGAAAGCCTAGTACTGTTTATTACCATATCGTATACAACACAGTATTGTTTACCTAGATAATTGTATAGAATAGCCGTGATGCTCGGTGCGCAGGAAAATACACAAAAAACTTCTTAAAAATAATAATAATAATAATAATAATAATAATAATAATAATAATAATAATAATAATAATGATAATAAGTATAATGATAATAATAATAATAATAATAATAATAATAATAATAATAATAATAATAATAATAATAATAATAATAATAATAATAATAATAATAATGATAAAAATAATAATGATAATAATAATAATAATAATAATAATAATAATAATAATAATAATAATAATAATAATAATAATAGTAACAATAAAAGATTCTACATTCAGAAATTCAGAAAGTTAGCTGGGCAATACTTGGCTGGTGCGGGCATGGAAGAGCCAGTACAATATACCCGATGCAATTCTAGAGAGGCTCTAGGTTTCACTCCCAAGTATGCAGCATAAATACATGGTAATGAAATCGGTTTTGTCACAATCGTGTAAATCAACCTGAATTGATCGTGTTATACTAGCACCATGTGTCTTGCGGCCTCCAGTAAAGTGATACAATGCACACACATAGTTAGTGTGATTAACTCTCATTAAAACTGCTACTTCTGATGAGTGTCAAGCCATTGTTTACTAATATTGGCATCCACCACGCTGTGACTTGGTGATACGAATAACGTATCATGTGTTCTTTACTCACCAACGATAGCATACCACCCAGAAAAACTCAATTCAAGAGGTGAAATTTTGGATTAAGGGTGTAACATTCTGGTAGGACACGCGAAGTTGTGCGGAGACAGGGCGTCCACGACCGCACGTCAGGTGGAGAAGAAATAGGTCATTCTCACTAAAATCTAGGGACAAAACCTGACCCCGTTTGTGAGTGTAAAAGAGACGAATTGAAAGCTCATTATTGTGGTCACCATCTCTCTCCATGTTTCGCTAACCAGTAATTGCCTTTATTGAAAAGGTGTTGTACATTGGGCTTGAAAAGTGAGCAAGCTCGCAAAATAAAGAATTGGCGCAAAAGCGTCTAGGACTGGTAAGTCACATGGCCCACGCATAAAACGTTGTGAAGTGCTTGCGAGGTGCGTGTTTTAGGAATGCAATGGGAGGACAAGGGATTTACTCACAACAAACGCAGCATTTAGGGGTACTCAGTTTCGATGAAGTTTAGGGGTATATCACGTGTGTTGTATCAGAGACATGAGGACACACTCACGTCTCTTGTCGGTCGTTTATTTTCATTGAATGCACTATACAGGGTGTCCCAAAAAAAATGCAACGAGCTACATTTCCCTAGATTTCAGGAAAAAAAGGAAGCCAGTATTTATCATTTATACACTGTTGGAAAGCCACATATCTCAGCTAAGCACCATGAAAAAATCACAATGAAATGATATTCCTGTGGGGAGGTATCCCCCCAAACATGACACCCCCTCTGATGTGAAATCGCGCGCGACCGGTACTGGCCTGTTAATACACAAGCTAACACTGATTTAGCTGCTTTCACCTGTTTAACCTGCTTCAGCCACGTGTGAAACAAACCCCTGGCTTACCTGTCAAAATACAGTCAATCATGGGCAAAATTACTTGGTCCGAATTCCCATTTTGAATAATTTGAGTGGAGCAATTTCCTGATCACTGATCAGACCCTTCCTAAGCTTCCTTTATAACTGTTATGAGTACATGGTGGGCCAGCAAGTTACACCTCAGGAAGACTTTTTTTAAATTTAGTTGAGCCCCCAAAAATATTTTAATATAATCTGACCTCAACTTATGGCAATATGCCTTTAGATTCATTGTTTAAGGGGTGTTCAAGCCATCTGTATGGGAATATTACATGCAAACACACAAGAACCTCTCGCGTGCAATTTCACTTTGGAGGGGGTGTGACTTTTTGGGGGATATCTCCCCTCAGGAGTATTGTTTGATTTTGATTTTTCTATGTTAGTTAGCTGACATATGTAGCTTATCAAAGATGTAAGAACAATACATACCGGCCGTCTAATAGTTTTCCAGCAATTAGGGAAAATGTACCTCGTTGCTAGCTTGTGTATTAAAAGGCCAGTACCGGTCGCGCGCGATTGCACTTCAGAGGGGTTGTCATGTTTGGGGGGATATCTACCCACAGGAATATCATTTCATAGTGATTTTTTCATGGTGCTTAGCTGAGATATGTAGCTTTCCAACAGTGTATAAATAATAAATACCGGCTTCCTATTATCCCTGTAATCTAGGAGAATGTGGGACACCCTGTATATTATAAATCGCACAAGGTACATGAGGAATAGACAACGTAAAATGAATAACCTGAAAAAAGGATATATGTATGTTTGTATTTATGTGTGTGTGTGTGTGTGTATGTATATATGTATATATATATATATATATATATATATATATATATATATATATATATATATATATATATATATATATATATATATATATATATATATATATATATATATATATATATATATATATATATATACATGTATATATATATATATATATATATATATATATATATATACATACATACATACATACAAACATAGGTGAGTCCATAACAGAGAGTGAACCTTTACATGAAGACAATTGTATGCAACTGACAGACATATGTTTGGTTCTCTAAACTTTCTACGAAATAAAAATACTAAAATAATAAGTATTTCACTAAGTATTTCCCCTTTTGATACTCCATACAATACACTGATATTCATATTAGTGTTATATGTTATATGGTTCATATTCATACACGTCTGTAGCATACACGTGGTCTAAAATACGTGGAAATCATTTTGATAACAACCTATAACGCGCACTTGGAGTATATTCAAATGCATCTTGCGCCTCGTTGCTTCAACAATACCTCTTGAAATATGATGTGTTTTTTCAAATGTACAATTTGATTCATCAACGGTTTTTGGTCAATAGTCCCCTTACTATTCGGTACAAGACATTTGTGGGCAATATTACAATTTGAACTCACAAGAGTTAGAAAACACTTTTTTTACATATGATTTTCTCCGTATTTTCATGTACACCGGAATATCTGCATCTACATTCGCCTAGATATTGATTTTCTATGTTAATTTAGCTATTTGGACGTTTAATAAATACTTTCAGGATCTCGTTGGCATGAGTCTATTTATGCCATCGAGATCCCCAACATACTTAATACACGTCCAAATATCCAAATTAACATAGAAAATCAACATCTAGGCAAATGTAGAGTCAGATATTTCCGTCTAATGTTCATGATGATTGCAGACGCAGACTGCGGTGGTGGGTGGACCATGTATAAGCAGTCCTACAAGTGCTTTAAGGCGATGGATGAGCCTCTAACGTTCAGCGAGGCTGTCGGCCACTGTAACAAGTTCTCGGCGAACATGGCATTTGTCAACAGCAGCGACCACCACAACTTCCTCAAGTCGCTACTCAACTCAGGGTAAGTTCATCCACAGCGGAGGAACATTAAAAAGAGATTATCTTTGTGGTTATTATCATTATTGTTATTATCATTATCATTATTATTATTATCATTATTATTGTTATTATTATAATTATCATTATTATTATTATTATTATTAGTAGTAGTAGTAGTAGTAGTAGTAGTAGTAGTAGTAGTAGTAGTAGTAGTAGTAGTAGTAGTAGTAGTGTAGCAATAGTATTGCTGTTGTTGTTATATAGTTGCTGTCGTGGTTTTATCATTATTACCATTATTATTATTATTATTATTATTATTATCATTATTATTATTATTATCATCATCATTATATTTTGATATTATTATTAATTATTATTATTATTATCATCATCATTATTATTATTATCATTATTATTATTATTATTATCATTATTATTATTATTATTATCATCATCATTATTATTATCATTATTATTATTATTATATCATTATTATTATTATCATCATCAGTATTATTATTATCATTATTATTATTATTATTACTATTATTATTATTATTAATATTAGTATTGTTACTATTATTATTATTATTTCTATTATTGCAGATGGATAGGATATCGACAATTGGAGAAGGCTACGTGGCAGTGGGACGATACTGCTTACAATACGTACACTAACTGGGCGCCTGGTGGTACGCCATTAGGTATGGCAAGCATTTTGAGAGTTTATTAAGCATTACCAAATACCAATAAATCATTTTCTACTATTTATAAATCATTTTCAAGTATTTATAAATGACTGCATTTACAAATATTAGAAAATGAATTACAAATATTAGAAAATGAATTATAAATATTAGAAAATGATTTATAAATACTAAGAAATGATTTACTTGTATTTAGGAATGTGCATGCTTCTCTAATACTGATAAATCATTTACAAATATTAGAAATTATTTTCTAGTATTTATAATTATTTTCTAATATTTGTAAATCATTTATTAATTGTAATTATTTATAAATATTAAATATTTTCAAATCATAAATACTGCTTAATAAACTCTCAAAATGCTTGCCATAATTAGGTACAGGTAAACATGTGTGCGCGGTGCTGTCGTCAGGCGGTAAATGGGAGGAGAACGATTGTGAAAGGAAAGACAGAACCTCAGTTTGTCAAAAATATGGTAAGTAGTGTATGCAATTTTAGTGTGAGACATTTGTTAATTTCTAAAAGGAAACGCACTAAATAGAAAATAAATGTATAAGGCAACAACATTTATGTTTGTACAAGACCTCCAAATATATCCTGTTTGTTAAATATTGACAGATGTTGTATATATGTAAATTTTGCCAATAGTGTACAGAACCACATACGAATGCATATATCGTGAAACCGCCATGTACTGCTTGCAAACTGATCTGTTGATGAAGAATTGCAGTACTAATAGTTCAGGGCGCGCTGTGCCAGAGTCAGGTATAGATTTATTTCATATTGGAACTGTCTATGGTTATTCATAATTTCCAAGTAGATAACGTTGTAGTCATATTTTCAATCTTTATAACTTCATTTTGTTGAAAAGATCTGATATGACACATCTGGTATGTATGGAAGGCAAAGTGGACAAAAAGAGCATTTTCTAATATTAATAAATCATTTATTAATATTAATAAATCATTTATTAATATTAATAAATCATTTATTAATATTAATAAATCATTTATTAATATTAATAAATATTTATTAATATTAATAAATATTTATTAATATTAATAAATGATTTATTGATATTAATAAATGATTTATTAATATTAATAAATGCTGAGGATTTATTAATATTTAATAAATGCTGAGGATTTATTAATATTAATAAATGCTGAGGATTTATTAATATTAATAAATGATTTATTAATATTAATAAATGATTTTATAATATTAATAAATCATTATTAATATTAATAAATCATGCCATTTTTTGATATTAATAAATGATTTATTAATATTAATAAATGATTTATTAATATTAATAAATCATTTATTAATATTAATAAATGCCCTTTTTGTCCACTTTGGCCTTCCATAGCCATGCACCTGTTGCTAGCAACTTGGCCATTTCGTTAAATAATGTCAGCAGTTATTCTATGGGGTGTATGTGTCTTTATTATGGAGCAAAAATAAATGCCACGTTGACCTTTCCCCGGGGTGATATGAGTATTTGTCTGGCTGACGGCATTCAGGCCTATGGCAATTACCCATAAGGCCACTCCAATTTATTTACTTGTCTTCCGATCTCAGGAGGTAGGAAATGAGCCATTTTGGAATAAAAAAAAAGTTGAAAAATGTGACTTTTTTATTTTTTAATTTCTTTTTAGAGTCTGCCGACTAGGACTGGTAGCGATATGTTTCTACCAGCCTATTCTCAACTAAATAAAATCAATCAATCTACCAATCCCTGTAACCTGAAGGGTGGGAGGTATACCTCCTCAAGTCTGGGGCTCTACTACAGCAATGATAGCTTCCTGTAGTTGATTGAATCACCCTTTCAAGGAATATTCTTAAAACTTGCACTTTTTCTTTTTTTTGGAGTCTGACAGAAAATTTCGAAACCACTTTCATCCGTAAGACACCAAAGGTGACTTTTTTTTCTTTTTTTTTTGGAGTCTGACAGGATTTTTTTTCCAAAAATAGCTCGTAAGACAAGTAATTAAATTGGAGTGGCCTTACGCATTGAAGAAAGGTCAATAAGGCTTATTAGTGTATGCCAGATACCTGTGTGTATGCCTACTTGTCAGATCAGGGTCACCTGACCACCTTACAAAATTGAAATGTATCATATTGTTGCATCTTGTCAATTAAATTGTTGCCATTTCAGAAGCCCATGGCTACTTTGATTCAGCGCCTCTAATGTTAGAGGTGAAAGGGCGAAAGAAATATTACAAGCAGGGCGATGGTGGCGCCACCGACTTCAATACGGCAAGAGCCAACTGCCGCAAATACGGCGGCGAATTGGTCAAAATAGAAACAGCCGAGGAAAATGCACAAGTGCAGAAATATTTTGGGTATGCATAAAAAACAACTTCATTTTAACGGGGAAATATCTTCCTTTCTGGAGTAGCAGTGCAATTTAATGAAAAAAAGTATTAATTTATTGAAGCATTGCATTTAAAAAGCATTCATGCACCCCCTTGTATTTGGCAGAGTCTCAGAGAAAGAATAAAAATAGAAATTAAATTGGCTGTATTCATTATTAAATAGGATATACCCCAAGTCTGTTAAATTTTATCATAAATGCACCCACTTCCATTTCTCGCCAATCTTTCTCTATGGCAAATGTATTTGAACATTTTGAAAAAGAAAAAAGTCAGAAAAAAGTTTACTTTATATACTAATGATACATTTAGATATAGAAATTCGAGTCTCAGAGAAAGAATAAAAATAGAAATTAAATTGGCTGTATTCATTATTAAAAAGGATATACCCCAAGTCTGTTAAATTTTATCATAAATGCACCCACTTCCATTTCTCGCCAATTTTCCTCGATGGCAAATTTATTTGAAAATTAAGAAAAAGAAAAAAGTCAGAAAATATTTTACTTTATATACTAATGATACATATGGATATAGAAATTCGTTTTGAATGTCAGTGCCTGAACAGGGCGGATCGTCAGCGTACTGGTAGCGGACGGAGTGGTAGCGGGTTGACCGTGGTTGACTCAACGTATTCACCTGGTCGCTAAAATAATGTGCGGCGCTGTGAGGGACTGCCTTTGGTACCTTCAAATTTCAATGATCACTATAAATCTTCCTCTAGGTACACGAAACAATACAGCCATATTATTACTATTATTATTACTATTATTATTATTATTATTATTATTATTATTATTATTATCATTATTATTATTATTATTATTATTATTATTATTATTATTATTATTAGTTATTATTATTGTTAATATTATTATTATTATTATTATTATTATTATTATTATTATTATTATTATTAAACTATATTCAGTATGACGCATTTGACCTTAAATATGAACAGAATTTGTAATTCAGCTCCTCTGTAGGTTCCAAATGAGAATAAGTATAACACATTTTCTTAGAGTACTCACAGGGCCAGGCAACTTTTGATATCACACAACTAATAGAGTGATACATGTATATGGAAAAGAAATTGAAAAGGGATTGTTACGCTTTTTAGTAACATTGTTACGCCTTTTAGTAATATTGTTACGTCTTTCAGTAACATTGTTACGCCTTTTAGTAACATCGTTACGCCTTTCAGTAACGTTGTTACGCCTTTTAGTAACAACACATTTTAGTCAAATATTGCTTTGTTATGGATGTATTTCCATATGTATCCCATTCACATCTGCAGCATATAATAGTTTGTCACATATAGAAATATCACAACAACAAAGCGCTATTGTGAAAAAATATCTAAATGAAAATTATTTCTCTTTGATTTTTCTGCTGTTTTTGGAAAAACTGGATTTTTTTCCTCCGTTCACACCTGCACCATCGCAAATACCCATATTCTAAAAATAAAATACCGGTATTTCTATATCTTACAAAATATTTTCATAGTTGTCAGACCATAAAGGTAAAGAAAGGTATTATGTTTATAGTCTCGTATCCACCGAAGCGCTCACACGACCTTCCTCCCCAAGCAGGCCTGTACACACGGAAACCATTTCAATCCCCCAGGGGATATTCCAGAGCAACTGGCAGCATATAGCGCACACGCTCTAAGCACTGCCTTATTTATGCTAGGTACCCATTTTGCAGCTGGGTAGATTGAAGCAATATGGAATTAAGGTGATGGGTACCATTGCACGCCAGTTAAAAGCCCTGTCCCAAAACACACCTCAAAGCAGCATAATCCTGTAACTAGGTGTATTTCCAGGTTCCTGAGTGTTATCAGGTAGAGAATATCATAGCCACCTGTCATTATTCAATCCATATTCTGTTTTATTTCAAAATTTACAACTTCTTTTTCAAATGACATATTCTCATTAATTACGCAGGTGGTAGTTACTGCAGGTTTGGAGTTACTTTAGGGATATCATTGACTATGCCCAATAAGAAGTATTTTTTTGATTTTTTGCTGAGACAGGTGGCGATGATATCCTCTACCTGATAACACTCAGGAATCTGTAGATACACCTTGTTATATGATTATGCCTCTGTGAGGTGTGTTTTGGGATGGGGCTTGTAACTCGCTTGCAATGGTACTCATCACCTTAACTGTCTTGCCCAAGGACAGACCAAAGTGCCCAAGCCGCGAACCAGCGACCCTCTGATTACTAGTCCGACACCTAACCAACTGAGCTACTTTGACCATGTATGTACTTTAGATACAACAGGAATATCGGATTATGTATACATGTATACCACATGCAAGTGGCTTAACTTTGTTTTTACAGGGTGCATAAGTGGATTGGTCTGAGGCGTTATGAGTCGGGCTCGTTTTTCTGGCTTGACACATACCCGCGAACCTGGGCAAACTGGCACAGTTCAGTGGACCCAAGCCACCCCTACTCCCCAGTGAAGAAATGTGCCTACATGAAGGGCGACTACTGGCTCAAAGACAACTGCAATACCACAAAACCCTTCCTGTGTGAGAGGTGGAGAGGGCCCATCATTGAGGGTATTTATCTTATAGGAATACATCATGGGTAAACTAGAATGGTTTGGGATAACTAGCATAGTCAACTGTGCAAAGACATATATGTATATATATATATATATATATATATATATATATATATATATATATATATATATATATATATATATATATATATATATATATATATATATATATATATATATATATATATATATATATATATATATATATATATATATATATATACACACACACATATATATATATATATATATATATATATATATATATATATATATATATATATATATATATATATATATATATGAATATATATGTATGTATTTATATATATATATATATATATATATATATATATATATATATATATATATATATATATATTTATATATATATATATATATATATATATATATATATATATATATATATATATATATATATATATATATATATATTTAGTGTATACATGTATTGTATTACTGCGAAATATTACATTATCATCATTACTATTATCTGCAATATTCTTGGCATTATATCCTAATCTTCTAGCAATTTTACTATCACTTGTAATGTGTTTGGTATCTTATCCTATCATTCAAGCAATATTACTATTATTTGTCATATTTCTGGTATTCGATCCTATTTTTCTAGCAACAACTCAAGAGCCTAGCAGTACATACCAACACACGTCTCAGCTGACTACCGACCATGCAGCAAGCACACATATATCAACAAATCAGCTCATCAAGGAATACACCACAGAACCAGGTACTACCAGAGAAATACATCCCCTTGATCCGCAACCCCATAGGCACAACATGCTAGTACCTACGGTATGTGCGCCTCGGGTTACGCGGTGTAGCCTGGGGAAGTATTGGTCATGTGATTGGTTTCGCGGCAATTTCAGTCTGACCCAGGGCCTGTGAAACCAGCAGGCAGCCAATCCTGGGGTACACATGTTATCTATGACTCATAGTGGTGTGAGGCAGCGAAATTTGATGACGCATGCACAGTGCCCACTCCCTGTCTTCTACTCCCAGGTACTACTCAGCATCCTTCAATATCTGCTATTACGACCTCCAGCGGACAAGATACCCACTTTTCCAGACTAGTTTCCAGTCTAAATGATATCATACTCCTATAATCGCCTGACTATTTCGCTGATATCTCTCAAACAAAAAGCAAATTTAAGAAAAAAAAACTGACGGAAAATGTTAATCAGAAACAATACAACAGCTCTTCCTTGAATATATTTTCAATTTATGCTTAATTCCAAAGTATCATAGGTCCTCGATTTATGAAAACCATCTAAGCCCTGCCTTGTTGGTATTCATTGGATAGCTCTTGCTGAAGACTCTCAGATGAGTACCCACATGCCAGGGTTTCAGTCATTTTTAAGGTTTTTTTCATCATTTTGTATTGGCCAAATTAGCCACCAGTAGCATAAGGATTAAGGTAGATTATTGAGTTAATTTTCTGACCCAGATTTTCCTCTAACCTTCTTCTATTTGAATATTCAGCTCCTGTCCACAGTTACGGACCCGGAACCATCATATCTATTAACCATCTCTATGAAATCTCAATATAGCATGCCAGTGACACTCTTAACATCTCTGTTATGATGTGAGGGTAGGTTTTGTGTTTGGTTTTATGGGTGGAATTTTCATTTAAATTTTATTCTTACTTGTAATATTTTTAGATTTGCCACTATGATACTCACCAAACAAGAAAGGAAAAACAAAATCTAAAATCCAAAATCATGGTTGGCAGGGTGTGTTAAACAATGAATATAATTGGTCTCAACCACCCAGGATATGCTTATCATAGCCATTATTTGTTTTACTAGTATGTGATGCATTTTAGGGTCAACGGAGAAAGAAGTTCCAACTCAGACCTTGGCAGCTACTTCTGATCTTACTACAAAGCAACCAGACCTAGGAACTACATCAACGCAGCGGAAGGACACCACCGCCAATCCAACATCTATGTATCACTACTCCACTTCTGTCCTTTCTACAAAGCAAACACAAAAGTCAACTTCAAGCCATCAGGATACTTCAACCAAAGAAGAGGAATCGACTTCCCAGCAAAAATCTACTACCGATTTAACTACTAAGTATAATTCTACCAACCAAATTGATTTGACTGTAAGGCATATTTCTACAACAAATTTACCTACAAAGCATAGTGTGGGGTACATTTCTACTAAAGCGAATTCAGCATCCGAACATACCACAACCACTCATGAGGCAACTGAGACTCAGACTCAGAGAGCTACTGCATCTAAATCTACACCTTCGGCTACGACTACTGAGAAAACAAGCATGGAGAAGAGTTCCACTGTATTGGATTTCACCATACAACAGGGGACAAGCAATGCGTATACTTCAATGGTGCAAGAGATTTCCAGTGCTGATGACGAGAAGATAACAAGTAAGTACACCAGTGGACCATCCGAGGCGCTGTCAACTTCAACGTCACCAGAGGAAAGCACTGCTAGTGTTACAGCAGCAGCGACACCCACCAATACACACTCAGACCACACTGCACGTCACAATGCTTCAAAGGGAAACCGGGTTACGGAGTATGCAAATGTGACTATGGCGCCACCTATAAACCAACAAGGAACTACCCAATTGAAAGATGCCAATCCAAACGACGCAAGTTCTTCAACTACAAGCGAACACATCGATGCAGAGAATTCGAGTGGCACTTCCTCAGTGGGTCCCACACCAAAACCGCCCAGTTTCTTCACCCTGCCCGGTTGGTCGAAGGCTTTGAACTATCCGCCGGTCAGTAGGACTATAAAGATCGACCACAAGACGTTGGAGGCCGTCGGGGGACCGATCATCGGTGGTTTCATGATTGTGTGGGTCATTATATTCCTCACCTTCATCGTGCTCAGTGATTTCAATAAGATTCGTACAGACCTAAAGAATATGATGCTCGTAAACCTGAAATCTTTGTTTACATGTGTTCCTTTGGAAAAGCCGGCCGACTCATCTAAGGTTCGAGCATAGAAAGTTTCATACACATTTTCAAGTTTCCACAACCATTATAAGGTGCCTTGCTGATACACACACATGTACATGAAGAAGAGCTTTAGGGCTTAGATGAATAAAAACAAGTGGATATGAAACCAGCCGGTCAACCTAAACAAGCTGTGGCTGCGGCAAATAGCCCAAAAGTTGCATTCTGCGCATGTTGTTGCACAAGTTTTTCTGTTATGTAAATGATACGAGAGCACTCATTGGTCTGTCTCCTAGTGACGTCACCCTAAGGCCAGATTCGAGACCCCTGGGATAGCCAGGTCTCCACTAAAGCGCATATGGTAATTGGTCTCTCGCTACATATCCATTCTTTTATTCATCTAAGAATAGGGTAACACTTGGATTTTGGCATTCATTGCATTCAATGATGTGATAAAATATGTTCAATGATGGCGTTTGGCTAAAAATAGATGATAAGAGTATACAGGTCAGCTGCAGTACTAAAATGATATGTCAGCTTATCATGTTTAGATTTATAAGACAGAGAGGCATTGCATATTGTAAGCTTACCACTACTCATTAATAAAGTGCCATGCACATCTTAAAGCATATGAACTTCATTTTTTCAGATTCAGACTTTAATACCTGGTTTATACATACACACAAATATAAACACACATATATATATATATATATATATATATATATATATATATATATATATATATATATATATATATATATATATATATATATATATATATATATATATATATATATATATATATATATATATGTATATATATATATATATATGTATGTATATATATACTAGTATATATGTACACCCATACATTTCTCTATTCATTACAATGATAAATATGTAGTATATAATGAAACAAAACCAAATAGTTTTCAATATTATTTTTATTGATGATAGCCCATCTCAAGGCAATCATACAAATTGGTTACTAGTGCCTAAACCCATTCCTGCCTTTAGTGGCCAATACAGCCTATTTAAGTGAAAACTTCCTCATGAAAGCATTTTAAAGAAAATATTTCAAGGAGAAATGTCAATCAAAATTAAACCTATTTTTCTTCTCCAAATGATTTCAAAGGTTTTACTTCATCAGCAGGCAATTTTAAAAATGATCAAATCAAGGTAACTTTTTTTCACAGGGAACTCAAGGCATGAATGGGTTAAACACTAGATACAAGTACAATAAAATAAATTACAAAAAATGCGAACAATTTATCTAAACATTTATTCATAAAGCACCCACATGGTAGGACAAATATGGACATAACTTCTTTTGTACTGAAATTTATGAGAATTTCAGGCAACGTTTTGAGGCATAATACTGAATTGTTTTACAGATCCCATCTATGACATAAACAAAGCAGGATATAATGTAATATACTTGTTTCTGGATGTTTAAAAAATGATTTATTCAAAGCAAAGACTTTTAACATTGGCCTTTTCACAGTCAGACCACCCCGTCTGTACTATTTGATAGTGTAGGAGTTGCCATACTTTGAGAGCCAACTTTCTCACTTGGCTAAGTTGGTTACAGATTTTGTTTTCCCAGGAAAAAATCAGGAAATCTTAGCTCCCCCTGGGCATAAACTTCTTCAAATATAAAGTGTAGGCAAAAAAGAAATGAGTAAATATTCATCTATCCATTATGAACAGCCACCCACATGTTTCGGAACAGACTTGCCTAGCGATGCCATGCAAGTAGTTAATATCTTTTACTTGTCCGAAAAAAGTTATAACATATGCTAGAATGACATGTATTATCTATCATGGATTTAATGATTTGAAAAACATTTTCTTTTTCATTGTGTTGCACTGTTTGCATATGTCTAGGTATTTGTGCCATTTTCTATATAAGAATGTCTAGACTGCTTAGAAAATCAGCTTGCCCTGTCGGGCAAGTGCAAACTAAAATGTACTTGTCCGAAAGCCCTTTTTTCAAAAACTCACTTGCTGGGGCAAGCGGGCAAGTATTTATGTTGGTAGCTGATGGAACTCTGGGAGGCACCATGAACATCCCCAAATGGAGAATATAATAGATTAGCCTAGATTCTAGACTTATACCATGACCATGCAGCAAGTACCACAGATAGGTAGGTTTGTTAATGTTTTTCTGACTTGGCAGCACCTACATAACATGTCACAAGTTACAATCAATATACAATACTATACAATACTATATACGATAGATACGACCATGTGGTGCCATCTATACCCCATTGACTGAACAAAACTTGCAGCCCATTTCAACAGTGCTACACTGGTTGGTCAACTCAGAGTTGGAGATTAACTCTTCACGGACTAGGGTCCTAGTCTACTTGAGGGATTGGCACTTTAAAACCTTTCACAAAAGGGTACAATATCACTATTTCCTCAACAATACGATGAGGAAATATCAATATTGAAACATATTGCAAAAATTTCATAAGTGTGGATCCCTAGTTTTCATTTTCTCAAAAAATGGCTGTCTGAGAAATTATTTTGAAAAAAGTAGATGAGTGTACAATAAACAAAATAAAACTATACATCTCAAATATACCCATTTAATAAAAAATAGTCAATAGTCAAATGGTCTTACTTTGTAATTTTCAGGTAGGTCTTGTTGAAGTTGAGCTATTTTGTTATTGTTGGACAATGTGGTATCTCAGCAATTTGTACATACAAGAACATACCAACTATCATATCATACAGTTATAGCTGCCTAAATGCTGCATTAACCCATTAATGCTCACAGCGGCCAAAAGCAGCTAGACATTTTTGGCAAAATCTCTCAGACAAGAGAAATATTTGAAGGGGAAATGTTAATCAGAATACTACCAACAACTCTCCCACAATTTCTTTCTCAACTCATAAGCTATTGTCAAAGGTATAATAGATCCAGATGACAATTTCTGACACACTTTTGGAAAAAACTTTCGAATTTAACATAAATAGGAAAAAGAATTGAAGGAGAGTTGTAAATTAGTTTCTGATTGACATTTCTCTTTCAGAAATTCTCTCTATAGTGATTTCATTAAAGAGGTATCACCGAAATGATCCGCATGAAGATTAATAAACATAAAAACATTTTATGTTTTAATCTGTATGCTCAAAAACATACTGACAGCTTGTTTAAGGCCTGCCACTCAAATATAATAAAATTATCATATATTTACAAATACATAAATGATATAGTTTGCATACTGAATGATATATTGCTTATCACAAAACCGCCTGAACCCATTGGGATCTCCATAGAGATCTCCATGGTGATCACCAAGGTGATCTGATAACTTAAATATGCTCATAGTTCCAGAATATCTATGATATGTTACTGCTGAAATAGTTCAAAAGGTAAAACATAATTCCTTTGGAAATTTCTAACAGTTGAACATATTATTGACAAATCTAAAGACATAAAAACCTATATCGACAAGTCAGTGAGAAAATGTCTTTTATTATTACAGGGGCTTCAACACAAGCTATGACTGCAGCAGACAAATATAAGCCTGAATCCTGTTGGTGCAAACAGGCCCAGCATTTTAGTATTACATTCTTGTAAAGCGACTCTTTCTCACAACCTTCGTTGAAGCTCTGATTCTTTAACCCATTAGTACCTGTAGTGCCCAAAACCGCCTGGCTATTTTGATGATATCTTTTACAGTTTTCACAAAATATTTGAAGAAATTAATCTTTATCAGAAACAAACTTATAACTCTAGTTCAAATTTCTTTCCAATTTATGAGCATTTTGAAAGTTATTCTTAAAAGTCCAGATGACAGTTGTTAAGGATTTCTCCAGGCATGAAAGGGTTGAAGGGTAATAGGCACACACCCTTGTGACATGGTCTTAGCCAGCAGGGCGTCTGGGTGTCTTTTTGGAGACCCAATCCCTTAAAAAGCACCCCTTATGACACCCAAAGATTTTTGTGAGGAATTTCTTAAAATGTCAATCAAAAGCATATAATTGAATCTTTTTCATCTCCATATAATTCCCATAACATTGTATAAGGATATCATGCCTTATTTTGATAAATCTATACATGTTTATGGTTGAAATTTGAATATATTGTGGTCCCCCTTAAAAATTTGGACGGCCAAAATTTTTACAATTGCCAATTTTGGGCACCCAGTTTCTAGATCCTGGCTAAGACCCTGCCTGGTGATGAAAGGATCCATACAGCTGGAGACCCTTCCACCAGCTTTTGCTGGCAAAAATCAACCCATCCATGCTTACAATGAGCAAAGGCTGCTGAACTCTTCAGGAAATAGTGGTTCGTAATGAGTGAAGTAAGGGACCCAAATTTCTGACATGAGGCATATGATTTGCGGTCTTTGGAACAAAGCTACAACTCACGCTGAAAACTTTTCAGAACTTAATTTCTACTTTAAAATTCATTATTAAAAATATTGATTCAAATGACAATATGCAAAGGGAACCCTAAACATGAATGGGTTGAATGAATTCACTTATTAGCGTCAATGTTTTGACTTGTTATAACGTATCATAAAATATACATGTCACAGGGATAACAATACTTGATTGCTTCCATCAGAATAAGATGTTTTTCTGTATCAGCATTTATATTCCATTCTTCATCTGTGTTCAAGGAGTCAAGGGGTTAAAATAATGCTAAAGGTCACAAGATGTTATCTCTTATCATCAGCTGGCAAGCATTGGAGATCCATCACTCGTTCCTGAAGTAGAGAAATATATATATACATATAAACAAACATACATAAAGACTAGTGTTTGGAATCGGTCAAAATTTTCCAAGTCGATCATCGCTTCATCTGAATGACCGATAAACGATTAATAATCGAAGTTGTTTACATGTTTTTCCGTGCCACCATTGCTATTTACCTTAGTCATAAGGTACCGCGACACCTAGCGGTATCAGGACACACTAGTGTAATTGCGTCATGCGCATTTGCTCTATTGTGTGCTGATAACAAAACAACAATGGCGGCATTGTAACATCGCCACGGCACGCTCAGAGAGGTGGATCTAGAGCGGTCCCGCAGTGTTTCCTCTTTGGTGGGGCAATACATAGGTAAATAAACTTCGTTTTTTAGATTTTCTGACCGGCAGGACTACCGAAAGTCCAGCTATTTCTTTGAATACAATTTTTATCCATGTTCGTTTTTTTGTTCGAACATGTAAAATTGCGTTCGATCATCATAATCGGAGGCACAAACGAACGCTGTTCGGCATGTTCGAACAATCGGAAGAACACTAATAAAGACCATACAAAATAACATCCATTTATACACACAAATGCATATGTATACAGGTAAGCCTAGAGGTTATTGAAATCTACTAGACCTATTCAAACTACTAGACCAAGTTACCCTACCTCAAAAACTATTATCAAAACATACTGTATACTTCCACAATGTTCAATGTATAAATATTCACTGCTTTCAAAGGAATTCATACTCCTGGTTGATTAAGTACCAGCATATGTCAGTGCTTGACAGTGCCAGACATAAAGATGTATTTGATGCTAAATACAAACCTTCAGTTATTTTTCAGGTTTTTTGTATCATTTGTGTTTTGGGCAAATTAGCCACCAGCAGCATAAGGATTAATAATGCTATATACATGTATTTGATGCTAAATACAAACCTTCAGTTATTTTGCAGGTTTTTTGTATCATTTGTGTTTTGGCCAAATTAGCCACCAGCAGCATAAGGATTAATAATGCTAAATACAAACCTCCTCCTCCTCCACCTTCTCCCCCCTCATCATCACCATGCTGATAACATTTCTTCTTATGGCCGCGACAGTGGTTGGTACAGTCATGGTCATCATCTGAATCCTCGTCGGATGATTCCCCAAAAAGCTTGGGTTTTTCATAAATACAGCAACCTAAGGAAATACAAAAGACGGGAGGAATTAATAAATCAGAAAAACCCATTCATGCCTTTATCCTGCTACCAAAAAAGACAGACTATCTTTTTAAAAATCCTTTTGACAATCTGAGCATTCTTATGAAGATGTTAAAAGGGAAAAACTATTGATAAGAACCCCAGGGCCAACTGTTTATTGTGTTAATGAATATTTTCATATTTTCAGAAGTGTAATGGATAAAAACACTTGGCGTCGAGATCTTGAAGTAATAATTTGTTTTAGCATGATGAAAATAAAGCCTTTTGACATGTAATATCAAACTTTAATTTTTGTATGTAACCTTTGCTTGCACATCAATAACTACCTTGAAACACAAATTGATTAGCATATTATATATCATCTTCATTTGCAGGTTCAAAGATGAGTTTAATAAAATACTCATTAATACTTGGATAAGCTTTCCAAGAGAAGGTATGAGGGCCTCAGGGAAGATCCATACCATTGGACTGAGTTACCCTCTTTAAATAAAGATTACAATTATTATCATTACAAACCACATTGTAAAATGTTACCATAAAAAGTGCTGGGAATCATCAGAAAATTTCAACTTGATAAGTCCTCCAAATTTTAGATTGATTAATCGATTATAACCTAAACAAGTATAATCAATGTCAATATGCCAACTTGCCAGTGTATGATATATGGCTGAGTGATTACCCATAATTATTGATTGATAAATGGTCAGGAACTCTTAGTCCATATTTATTACAATATTCTTTTACTAAGGGCCCTTTTGAATGGAAACTTTAATTTTGTGAAGAGAGAACATAAACGAAAACGATTTACCTTCGATCAATCAGAAATCATGGTAAAATGATTGATTAATCGATTAATCTTCCCAGCACTAACCATGACGTATACAATGAAGCTTGCCATGTTCAAGTCTTTCCATTTTCACACAAACAATTTCACTCTACAGGGCTCGACGGTCCCCATAAGGACCATGTAGCATTTTAGTGGGAAACTTCCCCAGGATTCAGGTAGTCAAATGGGACTACCAGAATCCAACTTAAGGTAGCCCGACAGGGCTGTTTTTGGAAGTCAGATCTCCAAGGAGATGGGACTATGCTATTTGTCGAGCACTGCACTGTTTTTAGAACTCACATAATTTTGAAAATGAAATTTTAAGTGCCATTTCTCTAAGACTGAACCATGATTTAATAGTCCATTGTTATAGGTAGATAAAAGCTAAATCCCTAGGATAGCCACCATCTTCCCAAAGCCACTAACAACTTTCTCATGCCCTTCATTAGTCTTTTTCTCTCTTCCTTCAAGTCAAATAAGATAGATCAACAAGCTCAGGCTGTACACTTTTTGGATCAAAACTCTCTGGGGTATGACTTACACTTTGATTTTTTCTTGTCCATAAATTCATTATCAACAGTTTCTTCTGTCCATTGTACTTTTCTGTCAGTTTTGGGTTTCCTTAATTTGAGGCGTAGTGTTGGGCTTGTCTGAAAAAACAAATAATTGCAAATGAAATACATAAAATGATTAGGCCACATTCGAGTGCCATTGATTTTCGTTTGTCATTCAATCTATGAGTAGAAGTAGAGTAGTCAATACTTGATCGGTGATCTTAAGGAGTGTAATCGATACCAAGGAATCGGATGGAATCGCCGATCCCATGAAAAAGATCGCTATAAAATCTCATACCGATCATACCGATTCCGGAATCGGCATAATGTTGATACTAATTGACGCTTACTTTCAATGTCATATTATTGCAATGCAATAAGATGACAAAGTAACGAGACAATGCCAGTCAGTAGCTCAGTGCGCTAGGTAATCTTATCTACTACCTAAAAACGAAATTATAGCATGGGAATGTAAAACAGCAGTGATTGACTTTAACATTTTCAGACAGGAGCAGATTTGGCTCCCAGGATTTTAAGTTTAGGGGCTATTAAATTCCTGTGCGGCCACCACGACGGTATGGTTTTGCCAGGGGTGCAATGTCCAGGTTTGGGGATCTTGGGGCATGCTCCCAGGGAAAAGTTTGAAAGATTTGTGTTTCAGCTGTATTTTTTGGCACTATTAGGTATGATGAAAAGATAAAGAATTTCAAAAAAAGGAAAAGTTTTTAAAATGCTTTAAGCTGATATTTAATGTCCAGTCACAAACTTGGCTCCTATAATTCATCATCTGGTAGCAAAATCACATGGTTCAGGGGCATATGCCCTTTAAGGGACCATAAGGTTGATCCCTGAACAGTGAAGCATCTGATACAGTTTTAAACCTAAATGCTATTATTCTTCCCTGTATACATTGGTAGGAATCGGAATCGGAATCGGAAAGAATCGGAATTATTTTTTAATTACCATACAATCACATTACTCATTTATTGTCATTAGACTCACAGACACAGGAGCTTGTATTGTTGAGTGGTCAATCGCGAGTCTGAGGCTCTGGCATCTATGAAATAGAGCTATATTGCCAATAAAGGCTGTGGCTACATGCAAGTGGCACTCAACAATACAAGCCCCTGTGATTAGACTGATGTTTTTTCTGGATAGTCTTCTAGACTTCTAGTTCTACCAGAGAAATACATCCCCTTGATCTGCAACCCCATAGGTACTGCATGCTAGCCTCTACGGCATCTGCACCTCGGGTTACGCGCTGTAGCCTGGGGTTGTATTGGTCATGTGATCTGTGCAGTTAGCATGCTGACTGGCTGGCTGGGGGATGTCATGCTATATAGGTCAGCTAGTGAGAGGCAGCGAAATTTGATGATGCAAGTCTGGTTATGTTGTACTTTGCGACCTCAATTCTGGTACGTACCAGAATTGTGCAATTCTGGTACACACCAGAATTGTTTATCCCATGTAGCAATTCTAGAACGTACCAGAATTGTGCAATTCAGGTACGTACCAGAATTGTCCGACTATACAATTCTGGTACACGTTTTCTTCCAGAATTGTTACTACAATTCTAGGACATACCAGAATTGTCCGTGACTTATTTTCCTATAGCTTGCTTAATGACGCAGTAAGTTTCAAGTAGGGCTGGAATCAATGAGGAAAATGTCGAACCGAACCGATTCTGAAATTATACCAATTCCGATTCCGATTCCGATTCTTAGCGTTGTTTTGGTCTCTCAGAGGAATATCATGATATATATAATAAAACATAGAATTATCTAAACTGATTTGGGGGTAGCTAGAGAAGGGATGACCCCAACTTCAGAGATTATTTTTCAAAGTTGAGCTCATTTCTCTATACAACTTTTCTTTTTCACAAGTACTAACAAAGTAACAATAAGTGATTCAAAAAGTGAGGGTTTGTTTTAGAAACTTTTCTTAAGCTGGTTGAGGTATATGTACAGGCTGGCCTGATATCATCAAAAGCAAAATATCCAGTAAAATTTACATTAACCAAATTCATGGTAGCTAGCATTTTATAAAAACAGAAAATTAATTTGTTACATGGGCCAAAAAGTGACAAGGAAAAATAAATCCACCCTGAAGCATCTTGCGGTGATGCAATATAAATACTAATTCCAGGGGAGGACAAAGGTTATTTTATTCATGGCATGGCAAAAACAAAAATTGTCAGAACTTGACTAATGACTGCTAAGAGAAGAAACCAAGGAGTGATAAGTTAGCAGTTATCTAACAGTGAATGACCATGGATTTATCTGATGAGAGGGGCCTGTATTTTCCAGCTGGCCAGCAATTATTTGATTAAATAAATACTGTTTCATCTAGAAAGGATTTTAACTTTAAAATTTCTTTTACTAAAAAGATCTAATACAGATCAATAAATTTCTTTTGAAACTTGAAACATGAACAACCTTCCAGTGTTTCCGGTTGACATGTTTCCACATGTTTGTAGTGCATGTATTGTATGACAAGGCACAGTCACATATCTTACAATATACATGACCTTCTCTCTAGTGCCCGAGCGATTAACTTTAATATGAAAATAATTCCAGATGCCAGATTTCTTTCCCTTCTGGGGCGTGAAATCTTCGTAGATATTTTGTTCTGACATGTGTGCTCTGTTGTTGAAAGCGCATTCAATTGCTAGCCCCCATCCAAACCGGTTCATGATATAGCACTGGCACATATATTGTCAGCTATATAATGCGGTGCACCGGTTGTTTGAAACAAATGCATCCATTATGGGATGTCACGGCTGGGAGTAGTATCCATCTCTCTGGTAACGGTCATGGCTTGCCGGGAAGCTGTCATTAGGATGTCATTAATAGACAGTAAACCGCCTGGAGAGCATCTTGAAAGGTAATAAAGCAATTAAGAATGCCCATTCCTATTCTGGCTTCTCATAAATGTGTATCGATACATAGCGACTCTTTGATATGACAGTTCTGATCAGGAGCTAAGTACCGATGCGGCCAGTCGAGCCTCACTGATTCCAGCCCTAGTTTCAAGTACTTTCAACTTTGCCGCTAATTGATTTCTTCCGGAACTACTCGATACATTAAGACAAAGTATGTGACCAACGGCACCAATTAGCCGGCAGGTTAGAAAATCCTAGGACAATTCTGGTACGTCCCAGTATTGCCTGAATCAACAATTCTGGTACACTTGTTATACCAGAATTGTTCTGACAATTCTGGTACGTTCTAGAATTGTTTGCAGGGAACAATTCTGGTACGTATTAGAATTGTAAAATTACCTCAACAATTCTGGTACATACCAGAATTGAGGTCGCCAAGTACAACATGACCGCAAGTCTTGCATTGCAAGACCAGTGCCCACTCCCTGTCTACTACTCCCAGGTTCTAGTTCTTCTACTAAGTTCTAGACCATTCAGAATAAGGTTGGACTTCAAAATCGAAAAATAAGTCCATCGACAGTGATGACATGTACTCATGTAGGAGGTACCCCAATCACCGTGTGAAATGAACTCCAAATAGCAGCATACATGCTTTGACATAAATGACATCAGTAAAGTAGTTGACAGAATGACAGTTGTTGACATTGGTTCATTTCAATCAAAGTAGAATGGCGATCGCGATGTTCCGCTGCATTGAGAAGGTGGTTGCTCCCTTACCGTGCTATCTTCTGTTTCAACAACTGTTTGTGTGGATGTCTCGGGAACTCTGGCGCCTCCCTCCGCCATTGTGAAACAGTTAGGCGTCTGACACAACGTGAAAACAGAGATTTGATCCTTGTTTTCGACACCAAGATCAAGTTGAACTTCCAACCGGAACTGTGGAGAAGTTAAATGGTTCCTCTGCCCAATTTACACTTGGAGAACACGTCTTCGTTGATTTTTCATCATTATGATAACACGCCAGTTGATAGAACACATATTCTTTTTGTGTGTTCTACATTTATCTACATATCATAGTTTGTAATATTACTTTGCAAATGATTGAATATCATTACATTTTCAAAAGTAATGATACAGAGAACCAAATTGAGTGGCGCCATCTACCAGTCACAACTAAAACTAACTTGTACAGGAGGTTCATGTGTCTGAGAGAGAGAGAGATTCAAGTCTAGTTCAGGCTAACAAGCAAATCACAATTCTTCCAAATTAGCATTTTCTCATACATACTTTCTAAGGGAAAATAGTCATGTCTTCAAATCCCAGGCTTGATGCCATACCTGAAGTTGACATAGATCCAACTGGGAGATTCAAGTATATTCTTATCAAAGTACATGATGAAAAAGAAGATGGTGTTTTCAAAAATATTGTTAGAGGCTATGGAAGGTGTGGATTCCATGGTAAGAATTTGATACAGCATGTTTTTATGATTTCAAATAATTTATTTGGAAGTCCTGAAGTTTCTTAGGGTAGTTTACCTACCTTGCAAAAGGAGAGAGGTTTGATGCTCCTTGTCCCATTCAAATGTAAGGGTCTAAACCAAAGTCTTGGCATTAACTTTGTTCTGTTAGCCTACAACTACAAAGCTATTTTAATTTGTTACTACTCAGACAGTATACCCAGGGACATATCTAATATGTTCCTTGGATAAGATTATTGAATTGCGGTTGGACATCCTTCAAACACCTACCACAGCACCCTCTGCCAGCTATTAAGGCATTTTAAAAAGCAGGTGGATTTACATACACTTGCCAAATAAAGTTCTGTGGTTTAGTGTAGTTCAATTACTTATAAGAGACATCTGATTATTTAGATCAGGAAAATAAAATTTTGTAGGTAATGATCAAGTTAAGATCTGAAAATGCCTTTGTGAGAAATATCCCTTCTTCCTATGAGTGATTCTTGAAGAAATGTGGCTAATATGTCCCCATTTAACCCTCAGTAATTGCTTTTGAAATATTTCATTTGTTTTTCCTTGTAAATGAATTAGAATTGTTAAAATCCATGGAAACATATGCATCAACAAAGATAAACTTACACTATCTACCACACATGGCCCTGCATGTACTTTGTTTAACTTGCTGTCGTGAGGACAACTACAAGAATGACTGTTGACTGGATATGAATGTTTACTGGTCTTCACTCCCTAGCCTGTAACTGTGTGGGTCCAGCTAGCCACTAGCCCAATAGCCCAAAGCTACAGAAAATTAAGGGCTGTAACCATATTTGCCTAAAAGTTGTAGCCCGGCTGGCTATAAGAAAAGTGACATTTAAGATCAAATCCATCTAATCAGTTAAGAACACCATTTGACACATCAGTTGTCCTTAAGTACAGTTCTAAACATATTTGCCTAAAAGTTGTAGCCCGGCTGGCTATAAAAAAAGTGACATTTAAGATCAAATCCATCTAATCAGTTAAGAACACCATTTGACACATCAGTTGTCCTTTAGTACAGTTCTAAAATGAAATATAACAGTGAAAAGATAGCTTACATATTAAAAAATTGTGTGTTTTTTTGTGTGAAAGGACTGCAGGATTTAGCAAAGCTAGGGCTATGAGACCTTGGGGTGAGGCTTTGGCGATTCAACAACCCGAAGTCCTGTGGTCACCAAGAGTTTTTAACTGGAGCCTGACCCCTGTAACTTAAGTCTAGACCTGAGTTATTCCAAAAATATCCACCATTCACTATATTATTACTAATATTTTGACCGATTCCTAGCATTTTACATGTTTTTTGCCCTAATCTGCCCCCTAATCATATGTACCCTCTATATTCTGCTACAGCCGACATCTATGATGAGGTAGCTCCAGGCATTGAGCCCCTGGGTCTGGACTGTGAGTGTGTGGGAGGTGGGAGGATCCTTCATGATCCCGATAAGAAGACGCTTAAAGTATTTGGCTATTCACAGGTAAGCATTAATTAGTATGTACAGGAAAACTAGGGATATTGGAATTTGTAAACAACCAGAGATAAAGGTATTAAGATCAAATCTTGCAGTATTAAACATGTATGCTTAAAACCCATGATCAATGGAGGTCTTAATGGCCTTTATGATAATGATATAGCTTGCAGAAATATTCTGTTTTAGTTCATTTTGAAAATAATGACTTTAATTCCTTAGATCGAGGTTGGTTTAAGTGTCTCCTGTAATGGTCATTGTGTCATATGATAATTGGGAAATGCAATAAATAAAGGTCAGCAAACTGAAAACTTATTTTAGGCACAACACTATTAACTGATGTAGAGTGTTCAATTGTTCATTCAACACATAACTGGCTGTGGCCTATGTAATTTAATATTCTTTTTCGTTGTACTGTGTTTCATGCATTAATTATTTTCTTTCTTTTCTTTAGGGTTATGGTAAAGCAGACCACTCGGTTAGTACAGAAATCCTAAAAAAGAGATACCCTGATTACAATATCACATGGTCAGATGATGGCTATTAGGGTAGAGCAAAGGAGTCTTGTTAATGACGCAGCCCTGCAATGCTTCACTGCCAAAAGGTGCTATGTGTCTACTTCAATGCTAAGCAAGAGTGTGACGCAAGCTTGGAAATACCTTAAGACGTGCATGAAAAACAGAACTCTGCAGATCTTCACTTGACCCTCCCAATACAACTCATACATATATGCCTCATCAACCCAAAGAACCATGAGGACATATTTAGAGAATAGCCAGGCTCACCAGTCCAAAAGACCTCCTTACTAAGCCTGGAAGTTATGCAGGTGGCTGGCAGAATGTTTTCATCAGTTTGAGGCTCATTTTGGTATAATATTGGAGCAAATATTATGAGATTGTCAAACATAGACAACCAGGTACTGAGTTTTGGCCATCGCAGCTTGAAATCAGGCATTTATTCGCAAAATTACAATTTGGACTTAATTGGCTCAGGGTCTGACAACTACTAATTAGTAGCCCTGAGAATGTACTAGCCCTTCTCAAATCTCTACTAGCCCTATCCATGTCGCAAAATGACAAATACCAAAATAATCAACCATGTGAAGAATAACCCTGCCGAAATACCAAAAAATTACCTATTCATTCGGTTAATGTATATTGGTCCTATATTTGTTATGGTTATTTAAAAAATTTGCAGCATTTTCTACTTATCTGGCGACATGGGGAATCAATTTACAAATTTCTGTTCTGCTAATTTACTAATCCCCAAACTGGGCCTATCACTATTAAGAACCTGCCTAAAAGTGTCTGAATAAGCATTGCTAGGAAAGAAAAGTGTGTTATTTGTTATAAAACATGAAGGCTTTCATGTTTAAGTGTGTTAATCTCTCACGTTACGAGTGCTTCCTTGGAGTGTTGGACAATACTGTGTAGCCACCTGGTGGCCTGCTTCACAACTACTGTTAAATTATTTGCATGTTGCAATTGATTGAGACAGGAGAGGAGCACATGAATAAAGAGTTGATAAGATTATGCTTTTTTCCAAAAATTAGGATGGAAAAAGAATGGAATAAATTAAGTAACATTCAAAAATGAATTAAGATTAGTAAATTGTAAGATCAATTTTAAATGGAAAAATGTCACAAAAACACACTACAAAGTGTGATAATTATGTCAATAAAAGGTGATTCAAAAAATTGTTTTGTCTTCATTTATACCAAAGTTGCATAAATCAAATGGTATTTTTAGATACGACAAGAGGTGACATCTGTTAATGTCACCCATTCATCAGATATGAAGATCCTAAGGAACACACAAACAAAATCTTTAACCTTTATGGACTTATCAATCGAAATTATGAACTAATAAAATAGGACTATCATATAAAGCTCTCTTAGAAATATTTTATTAGATGAAAAGTCATACAAGTATAAGGCACATAGAAAATAGAATTAATGTCTTCACATTATAAACATATATATGCAATAAACACCATCAAAATATGACAAACATATTATATACAGAATATCCTTTTAGAGCATTGAAAAGTTCTTAACAATGGGTCAGTGTAAAAATATGTCTTCAAAAAAGCCATCTTTGGAAAATTTTAAACTGGAAGCAAGCACTAAATTTAAAATATCTAATGTATTGGTTTGTTGGGTTCTAGAAGTAACAGTTATCCTTCAAATACTAGTATTTACATAATATATATAACATATATATATATATATATATATATATATATATATATATATATATATATATATATATATATATATATATATATGAAAATATGTTGGATAACTAAATAAAGTTATCCAACAAATAGATATGTTCCTAACTAAATGGATAATTTGGTTATAATTAGAAGAAATTCTGGTCTTGGTTATAATTCTGTAGAGGCGATTCAGATAATGGAAGAGATCACAGCAACATGTAGAAATATAGAAACAAACTGTAAGAATATATATATAATTTGCTAAATATTTTTCTTTCTTTTGATTTGGGGTTACATTATTTGTTTTGTAAAATGAATTAATACACTGTGAGAAATTTTACCAAGATCCCTGAACAAAATATAACCTTTTACCACTTGATAGTTAAGATAATTAAACATCAAGGTTTTACTGGTAATACATATCTGATAAAGACAATAAATCTTAAATGACTAGCACTTAACACATCCAAATAGATTCTCCCTCAAATAATTGAATTCCCATATATATATATATATATATATATATATATATATATATATATATATATATATATATATATATATATATATATATATATATATATATATATATATATATATATATATATATATATAAACATTTTGTTTTAAAAGTAAAAGACTTCTAACATAGTATAGTCCCCTTAGTAAAGCAAGGTAAAAAAAAGGTGCAAAACAGGCCCGTCAGGTTGATCCATGGCCAAAAATACTGCGCAGTAGCTCAAAAGTTGCATCCAAACATTCATTCCTCACATGCACATGACTAACACGCCCCATCATCAATTCATTATTTATCAATTACTTTGAATTTGGACTATCAGAAATTTCAGGAGGACTAGTACATTGTTATGGACACAAGGCATATATGAAAAAGCTATCATACTATGGCTACTGTCAGACCATCATCACCTTTGGCAGAATTGGCCATGCAGTGTTTTCTGTTCATTGGAAACCTATAGTTCTAAAAATTCAGGAGGCAATTTGTCTATTTGAGAACATCTCCAGCCAGATAATAACCCATTTATGAGATATCCTTGAAAAGTGTCGCCTGGTTCTACATTACCCTTTTTGAGATAACCTATTCATCAAGATTAAATTCACAAAATTTTGATGGAGAGATGTGGTTTCAGTTCTGATAAACTTTCCTCCTTCATACTTTTTTTTCCAAAAATTCATTTGTTAGTACAATATCACAAATATTGCTTAAGCATTTCTGGCCTAGCTTCGGAATGCATAAATGGAATAACTGGGGCGTATGAATTATATTGGCGATTACTCCTTTGCAATCAATTTAATCCATACTGTATTGTGTTGATTTTTAGCCAAACATTCCATTGGGTATGGTATCTATAGTATCCTGCCTGCAGGACATTTCTCGACACTGTAGACGGCGCTACTGAAGGCCTTCCACACCGATGGCAGATTGAAGCATACCGTACCACCACTCCGTTCATGCTGCGTCTCCTATAAAAGAATGAATAAAACATAATCACCCGTTCATGCCTGTAGCACCCAAAAACGGAGATGTCTTTAACAATAACATATTTACGAAAATATCTTAAGAAGAAGTGACATCTTTAACAATAACACATTTACAAAAATATCTTAAGAAATGACCATCAGAAACTAACAAACATGACTCCCTATTTTTTCCAATGTATGCTTAATTCTAGAGGTATATTCAAAAGAATCCTATATTCAAATGACGACTTGCTATCTTGAATGCAAATAAAATTGGAACTCTTTCTGAAGACCCTGCTAAGAATATTTGCAATATTCAATAGTTTGATATCATGAGTATATGATTGTATATTCAAGATATTTCACAATTCTTTATATTGAGGCTTTAGAGAGGTGACCTATACGAAAATACATATCCAGCTGTCTATTATCTACAAAACTCTGATTATTTGATTCTGAAATGGAGTTAACACAGACTTGAGAAATATCATATAGGCAGAACTTGTCAATTCTACATTCAACTACATTAAACATCGGCAGTAGTTTGTCTTATATATCAATAGTTTATCTAAATTCATCAATTCTAGTCCTAATGTTTGTATTATAATATATGATATTGTTGTTATGTCAATCTTGAGCAGTGGAGTTGATCATTACATGTGATGCCATTGGACTCTGGGCAGACTGGGACCACTATGGAAATAAGTTTTAGTGTATATATCCTGTGTCTGGTTAGAATTCTATTGCATAGCAGTTAATGGCTCTCCATCTAGTCACCGTTATATTTGATTTTTTGTGTGCCAAATGCTATGTAATACACATCTTACTAGACCGAATCAAATCAAATCTTACCATTCTATTAATGTCACCAATACAGGTCCACTGTTTGCCAGCACTTGTGGTTATACCCCATTTAGAGTGGTCTTTAGTTTCTTTAAAGCTGACATTATATGGCAGGTGCAGCATTTTGATGTTTTCCACCTATGATGAATAAAAAAGAGGATGACACATTTCCCTGCATCATAAAGAAACAATAACAGGAAGGAGCAATAGAGAAACAGAAAAATAGTGACTTATAATGGTTAGTCATCCCTGACAATAATAGCTATACGATTCCTGAGAGTAGTAGACAGGGAGTGGGCACTGGTCATGCATCATCAAATTTCGCTGCCTCTCACTATCTGACCTAGATAGGATGACGTCCCCCAGCCAGTCAGTCTCTCTGCTGCATGCTTACTGCACAGATCACGTGACCAATACAACGCCCAGGCTACAGCGCGTAACCCGAGGTGCAGATGCCGTAGAGGCTAGCATGCAGTACCTATGGGGTCGTGGATCAAGGGGATGTATTTCTCTGACGATTCAGGCTTGTAGCGTGCAAAACAGCCTGACATTTTAGATGATATCCCTCAACAGAAAATATCTGAAGATGAAATGTTATTTAGAACCTATCCAACTACTTCTCCTTCAAATAAATTGGGAATTTGTGTATTATGCTGCAGTTATTTTCACAAGGGTCTTTAAGGTCCAGACAACACTTAGAAAGATAGTCTCCAGGCTTCAATGGGTTAAAGCTCTGAATCAAAAGGTTAATTATCAAATATCTATCTAAGCGAACCATTGTATTAATTGTATTAACATGACTAAATGTAAAAGTACACAATTGTAATTAGTACTCCTTACTCCTCGTACAATAATGACTAAATGAATGAATGAATGAATAACTTCCTGTTGTAATGAATCAAAAGTGCATTTTGATTGGCTAGTCACTCACATACATGATTTTTAAACTTGTCTCTCATTGGCTAACAGGAATTATTATACCTCACGTGAAGATTCTGGATTCTGGTTGGTCAAGGGCCATGGATTAATCGTCATGTATTCCTCACTCCTTAGCGACAGGCTGTTGTCCTTAACAGCTTATGGGCTAATCAATTAGCTCATAGCAACAACTATGAGCTAATTGATTAGTCCCTAGCAACAGCTATGGGCTAATTGATTATAGTTACCGCTAGCCCGAAGAACACCCACGAAAACCCAGAGTTTGCCAAGTAACCTACCAGTGAAACTAGTTCAACAAGGCAGACAACGAGTATTTATCCAAAATCTCTGGTGTTTGTTATTTTTCCCCCTTTTGTGTTTTGTATTTTTTTCGATATAATAAAACATATGACATTCCTATGGGGTGTCATATTTGTATAATGGTCTATGCTGTCGTACACCCACAGGGTTCAAGCCCTTCTCTGATTGGATACAGTACTCACTGTGTGGCCCTGGCAGGATGAGGGGCTCTTGCCGCGCCCATTCTGCCACGTCTCCGTCACCATGTTGCTACCAAAGTACGGTGCCAGCCATGCGCTGTAAAGATCTGGACAGGTAAAAGGGTATGATGAGGGACTCGATAAGACACCAAAATCCATTATTGAATTGGAAAAAGTATTGTATCGAAAAAAAATTTTTATAATTGAATATCATTAGCTCCAGTCTGAATCTTGCTCCTGATTGGTCAATTTGTTTTTTGTATTGGACTGTATTGAGATCCTAACGAAGCTTTTAACAATCTTCATCGTTTGGAGCCCAATATCAATACTGAATTGGCATCCTTACATTTCTTTTTACAATGTTCATTGTTGGGAGCCTTATATCTATACCAAAATAGTAGTGCCATGGCAACCATTGTTGGGCATACCATGGCAATGAAGGAAAATCACAATTGTGGCCACTGCTCAATTGCAACACACTTAACTTTGTTTTCAGGTGCTAAAAGTTTTCAAAATGATTCAACTGTAATAAGAGCAATTTATTAGTAATAGTCCTTCAAGAGCAAAAGTTGTCTTGAAAATGCCTAATACCTTTAATTATTTTTATCATTATCTTTTTTTATTAATATCACTATCATTATTAATATTATTATTATTATCGTTCTTATTATTATTATCATTATTATTATTATAATTATTATCATTATTATTATTATTATTATTATTATTATTATTATTATTATTATTATTATTATGAATATCATTATTAATCTCATTATCACTATTATTATTATTATTATTATTAATGCTCTCGTTGTTGTTTCGTCTTTTTACCTACCAGCATTAAACTTCTTGTATTTTGCAAAACTGATGAATTTCTGTCCTGCGCTGGAGGATAGCGTCACACTATTGTTGTAGACTGTTCCGGAGACAGGTGTCATGTTGGCGGCACTGACCAGGTTGGGATTGTCCTTGGCGAGATCAGCAGGCAGATTGTAATCATACACAAGTGGGTTGTTGTACATCAGCTGTTTGCCTGCAAATAAACAGAGGTAATGAACTCATTCATGCCTGTATTACCCAAATCACCCTCATCACTTATCAGAAAATATTTATCAATGAATAAAAGCGTTGACCACAACTCAGCTAGCTACCAAGACTCCTTCATACATGTGAATTTATGCTTAGCTCAAAAGCTTAATTGACAATTATAACATGTTCAGATGACTGCTTCCAAGGAGATCCGTAATAAATAATTACTGTATTCCCCCGTTTAACACAGACCCCTAATGAGAGCAAGCCCCCCCCCCCCCTTTTCTGAAAAGTATTGGAAGGGGCAAGCCAGCAGGCACTACTTTCTGGCCTTCTGAACCTCCCCCACCTCCTCCTCAAACGTAAATGTTTCCGTACCTTTACAAGTGGGACCATCAGAAACCATATTAGTGATCCTACTTTCAAGCGTTTGGACACTTCGTGCTATCAGTCCTGAGGTGTGCAATCACTCTTGAATGCTTCCTATCAGGCATTATTAGCACTATTATCTTTATTACTATTATGATCACCATTATCATTATTCTTATTCTTATTATAATTATTATTATTATTATAATTATTATTATTATTATATCATTATTATTACTATATTATCATTATTATTACTATCATCATCATTATTATTATAATTATCATTATTATTATTATTATTATTATTATTATTATCATCATTATTATTATCATTATCATCATCATCATCATTATAATTACCATCATTATTATCATGCACATACCAATGGCATTGAGGGTAGCGTATGGGTAGGTGACACAGATGAATGCCTGTCCATAGGTCAACCCATTGTGGGGCCAGGTGTAGCCCTCGTTTGCAGGACGTGGGAACTTCGGCAAACTGTGCACCAGCCAGAAGCCTCCTTTCTTGTCAAAGCAGACATCCCCTGAGGAGAAACGTTATGAATATTAAATATCTTTGACTCATTCATGGGCATCTAATTCTGAAGCGGATATGTAGATATAAGACATGGATATATTGTGATGAAAAAGTGATATTTTCATATTAATACATAATATATATATACAGGCGAACTTGGATATGACAGACTCAATGGGACCAGGAAAATTGGTCCGTCATATGCAAAATCCATCATATACATATGACACATACTTGATATGCATGGGACTGGGACCAAGCATATCGTCCGTCATAGACAAAGTCTGTCGTACAGTGGTCCGTCATATCCAAGTTCGCCTGTATATTTTTCAGAGTGCAATAAAAATTGATATTGCACTCACCCAAGTGCCATATTTGTATAATATGTATATATACATATATATATGTATGTATATATGTATTTATATATGTATATATATATATATATATATATATATATATATATATATATATATATATATATATATATATATATATATATATATATATATATTTATATATATATACACACATATATATATATATATATATATATATATATATATATATATATATATATATATATATATATAAACACATATATATATATATATATATATATATATATATATATATATATATATATATATATATATATATATATATATTTTATATATATATAAATATATATATATACATTTTTATTTTTGGTACATTTTTATTCAGCCGCATGTAAAAACAGAAAAGGGTACAAATATCAATTATATGTTACTCATATATGAGATGATCACATGATTGTGAAAAAGAACATAATAAATAGGTGAAAACAGGTGGCGAGTCATCTTTTATAGTACATGTTAAGTAAATTCCATTTTTTGTTGAAAACATGGATTTTGTGTTTTAAGTAGAAGTCGTATTTTTCCTGGAAATAGAAGTTTTTTGTCTCGTTTTGTACTTGTTGTAAGACTGGGACTTTTTCTTTTTTGAAGCTGTTATAAATCACTTTTTTTGTTAATAGAATTACTGTGGTTGGTACAACTCCATTTTCAATATCACCAAGAATTATCTTGGATTCTGTGAGATTATAATCAACGAGTCCAACTTCTATTAACCAGGTACGAACTTTCTTCCACAATTCTGTAATTATCGGGCAGTAAAGTAACATGTGTTCTACACTATCTTGATGAGTTTTGCAGAAGATACATGAAGAAGTTGTCTTGATACCCATTTTATGTAATTTTTCATTGGTATAGAATCTTCTGTGGAGAGTTCTGAATTGAGTATACTTGAGGTAACAATCAGTAAATAAAGAGTGGTGAAAGGTGAAAGACCTTGAAAAGTCTATTGAACAAAAATTTGTCTGTGTTTTTTCACCCCATTTAACACTTATTTCGTGTAGAATTTGGCAACCTTGGTTTTGTAAACATCGATAAAGGTTTGCCACACCTTTGGTGTCTATGGAGAGAATGGAGTTTAAAAAGGAATTTCTAGGGTATGGTTCTCTGTGTTCCGGAATTTCTTTCCATTCAAAGTGTTTTTTTAAGGTAGCGACTAATTTACCGTAGTCAAGGAAGTTTATTTTTATGTCAAATCTTTCTTTGATAGTTTCTAAAGGCAATGGGACAGTTAGGTAATCCAATAAATCAGAAGTAACCATTATGCCCTTTTCTTTCCAGTCTCTCCTTATAGGTAGTCTAAGATTTGGATTGAACCATAGAGGTGTCTCTTTAATAACCGACTTATCATAGAAAATGTTAGATTTCCAAAGGAGTTTCAAAGCTGTCAATACATCTTGCCAGAAAGCATTGGAATTTAATCCTTCAATCCTCTCTATGTAATCCGGACCGTAGCAAAATACACCCTCTAATTCAAATTCCTTAGGAAATATTGTCCATTTGCTATTGCTTCTGAGAAATCGTTTTAACCAACCTAATTTCAGTGATGAATCGAATTTTTGGATGTTGTGAAGTTTTAAACCTCCATTTTTGATTTCCGCTTCCAGAATTTCTTTCCTTAGTTTTGCTGGTTTACAAGACCATAGGAAGTTAGCAAATAATTGGTCTAGTTCTCTGTAGAGTTCTAGACTGGGGCTTGGAAGAGACAGAAGCATGTGGGTGAATTTGGACATAAGTAATGATTTGATAATGGTAATCTTGCCATAAGGAGTAAGATTTCTTGTTTGCCATACTCTTATCAAACTTTTTACTTCACCCATTTTAAGGTAGATGTTGTTTTTGGTAATATTTTCCATGTCATTGATATTGTATGAGATTCCTAGGATTTCAAAGGAATCTGTCCAATCAAAACCATATTTCCCCTGCCAATGAATGCTTCTGTCTCTTAAAGCCCCAATTTTGACAACCTTTGTTTTGTCTTTATTAATTGCTAAACCTGATACTTTCTCAAACCATTTTAAGATTTGTACTGTAAAATTAAGACTTGTTAATTCACCATCCAAGAATAAAGTGGTATCATCAGCATATTGTGATGTTAACATTTCAATATTATGCACCCTTATTCCTCTCACCTCTGGACACTCCCTCAAAACGTGTGATAACAGTTCAGCACATAAAACAAAAATGTAGGGTGATATTGGGTCGCCTTGACGACAACCCCTAGATAGGCTAATTTTGTCCGACAGGAAACCATTTTGTTCAACTCTAGAAAAAGACTCATGCTGTAGTAAATTTATAGATCTGATGAAGTTCTCTCCAAAATTAAGAAACTCAAAAACTCTATTTATAAAAGACCACTCAAGAGTGTCAAAAGCTTTAGCAAAGTCCAATATTAGTATCATACCCGGCACATTAAAAGATTCACAGTGTTCGATTATATCATAAACAGTTCTGGTGTTTTCACCGATAAATCTTCCAGCTATGAAGCCTGTTTGGTCCTCGTTTATTAGAAAAGGTAGTTGGGGTTTTAACCTGTTTGCTATCATACTTGAAATGAATTTATAGATTGAATTTAGCATGGTCAGAGGTCGCCAATTTTTGAGGTTGTTTCTGAGTTTTGTACCTTTTGGTATGCAAGTTATAGTTCCTTCAATAATTGATGGTGAGAATTTATTGTTTAACAAACATTCTTGAAAATATCTGAAGATCCAGAATAAAAGCTCCTCTAAGAAAACTTTGAAGAATTCGTTGCTAAATCCATCCGGGCCCGGAGCTTTATTTAGCTTTCCAGCTTTTATTACTGCTTCTAACTCAATGACAGTGTATGGTTCGTCCAAGGTTTCTTTATTGTGTTCAGTGAGTTTGGGCATATTGTGTAAATATTTGGAGAAATCATGCGAGAATAGATGATAAGTTCCTTTAGATGAATAAAGGTCACTGTAGAATTTATGTTGTTCTATGAGAATCATATATATATATACATATATATATATATATATATATATATATATATATATATATATATATATATATATATATATATATATATATACATATATGTATATTCAGAAAATAGAGAAATATCTCACCTTTACTATGGCCGTACTCATATGTGGTCTTTCCATCAGGTGTCTCGTCATTATAAAGAAGAAAGGCAACATCCTTAAAGCAGAAAACATTAGGGATTTGCACCTTTAAATTTTCACAATACGATACAACATGAATATTTCCTTAATGATACAATATCTTAACGACATTGTCAATAATATTTTGTGCCTCCCATTATCGTAGATTTGTTTAATTTAGCACAGTCAACTTCAAAAGTTTACCCAATAAAATAGCAAACTGCCTTGGGTGGAAATGTCCAAGTAGTAGTTAAGTCAATTTTGTAACATTAAGCAGTATCAGTACAACAAATCTTAAAATAATAATAATATTGTCATTTGATATTAATAATAATAATAATAATAATATTAATAATAATAATAATAATAATAATAAAAGATATGATCCTTTTTCCTATCCATATCTAATTACCAGTACAATTCCCTAGAATTAGAATTAAAACACTTACACGGTCATCATATAAGGTAGGACAATAACCAAAGTGCTAAAGAGTAGGGCATGCTTGTAATTGGAATTAAATGTACTGTCAATTTGGGTTTAAAAAACATTTTCAATTATTTTTCAAATAATTATCTACTTTACAGTTCAAGTTCAAAATTGTCAGAAAATGTATGCACTCAAAATGAAAATAAGCCTGACAGACATTTTAAGGGTTGGGGCGGAGAGAGGCTATGTTTTTTACCTTTAAAACGCCCTTACAAGCCATACTTTGCAAGGTCTCTTTCTACTGACCTATGATTTTGGGTTTTTGGGTTGACCATAGAAAATATTACAATTGGAAATATTTCTACTCTTCCACAAACCTATTTTCAACTTTTCCAGACCAGTGTGTATACTCCAGTTGCAAGGGAGTTTTAACTAAAGGCCAGACAGTCATTTTAGGTGTTTTTTTGTGTGTGTTTTTTTTTTTGGGGGGGGGGGGGTGCAGCCCTCTCCCTAAACCCAATCTAGCAGTGACAAACCTGTGATTTGGGGTTGTTGTAGATTTGCTGTAAAGTGTTGTAGATAGCGTGGCCGCTTTGGTTGAGTGAAACATTGGAGAGTTGCCAATGCTGAGAATTGACGTCCATGTACATGTGGCCTAGCCCCTCACTGATCCACTTGTGGGTGCTCTTATGCAGGTGCGGAATCTTGTACACAATAAACCTGGGCAAATATCATAAAAAACAACATTAATACCTGCGAACTTGCATATGACAGACTCAATGGGACAAGGAAAATTGATTTGTCATATGCAAAGTCTGTTATATACATATGACACATAGTTGATATGCATGGGACTGGGACTAAGCATATTGTCTGTCATACCCAAAAGTCTTACGTACAGTGTTCTGTCATATGCAAGTTCACCTGTATGTGGTAGCAGGGTAGGGCTCGACATTAGCTGAAGCCGGAGCCTAGATCGAGCTAACCACAGGTCTGCCATGGGTCTACCACTGACCCGTGGTCAGACCGTGGAAATTGAAATCAACCTGTTTCTGCCACTAGTCCAACTGCAGACCTGTGGTTAAAAGGAGGCTTAACATTTGAGGTAGAACCTTGTGTTTACTTTGTGTTTAACAAACATTATTATTCTCATTGGTTTTATAGGGGACAGGGGATGACATTCATTTTGTTTTTGTGACCTTCACCCTCTTTGATCCAGGCGTGCACAAGGTGCTCCTATGCTGCAGATAAGGAATCTTAAAATGGTATAAACATTCATGAATGGTTGTTGTCAAATTATAACCTAACACCTCTAAATATGAATAATGACCATCAATGCATATTGGTTTTATCTGTATTCTATTTATATCTATTATCTACATGTGTTTGATTTTGAATAACAACCTGAGACCTCACATTGTGAGTTGTGAATATTATGAACATTCTGGGCATGGATTAAATCTTAACCCTTATGCTGGTGGTGGCCACTTTTGCCAATACAAAATGATGCAAAAAAGCTGGAAAATTACTCAAACCCTGGCACATGGGTACTCATCTGAGAGTACTCAGTAAGAGCTTTCCAATAAATACCAACAAGACAGGGTTGAGTTGTTTTCAAAAATCTTTTTCGCCTTGTTCTTTGGATGAAAGTACCCTCAGTATTAGAGGGTTAATGTCACCATAAAATTAGGTTCTTGCAAATGAGTCATGCTCCACACTCTGACCCTATCATCTGTCTCACACTCACCATCTCTCCCTTCCTCCCTCCAATGTAGTATCAGGACAACATCCCCCCAGGACAAAATCCCCCGGACAAAATCCCCCCGGACAATATCCCCCCCGAGTAAAATATATTTTGTACTAATATTTTGAATAGAGTTTTAGTAAAGTGAAGTGTTACTCATAAAAATATTTTACACGGGGGGGATATTGAACGGGGGGGGGGGGGGGGGGGGTCGTGATTAGTCGTGAGGATTGACCTTAGTGATGTGAATTTACAGCCAGGCACATTAGATAACAAGTAATGAATGAACCGTGTACATAATTAAGTTCCTGATCCTGCACATGACCTACCACTACATTCCAACATGATAATCAACTGATTTCCTGATCAGAAACAATCATTAATTCATTAACAGACTGACATCAGTGTGAGCACACATCGCATATTACTTGTATAAGTTGTATTGCCTGCAGTATATACTGTAAAAGCTTTTTAGGCCAGGGTATCTGAGAAAGTTGTCGGTGACTTGGGGTTAGGCTTTGGTTTTTCGCCTGTTACTCCGGTTTCCTCCACCACTCACTAAGGGAAGAGTAAGAGGGAGAGGGGGAAAATAAGAGGGGAGTGGTAAGAGGAGTTGGAGAGGTAAGAGTGAGAGGGGGGGAGAGGAGGTGTGGGGGAGGGAAGAGTAAGGGGGAAAGAGAAGTGGGAAGAGAAGAAGGGGAAGAGTAAAAGGGGGAGTGGAAAAAAGAGGAGGGGAGGGGGAAGAGGCGGAGGGGAAAGGGAGAGGGCAGAGTAAGAGGGAAAGAGGAGTGGGAAGAAGAGAGGGGGAAGAGTATGAGGAGGATTGGGAAGAGGAGTGGTGGAGGGAAGACTAAGGAGAGTGGGAAGAGTAATATGGGGTGGAAAAAGAGGGGAGGGGGAAGAGTAAGAGGGGGAGGGGAGAGGGAAAGGGAAGAGAAAGAGGGGGAGCGGGAAAAGAGAGAGAAGAGAAAAAGGGGGAGTAGAAAAAAATAGGAGAGGAGGGGGAGGAGTAAGAGGGGAAGAGGAGGAGGGGAAAGGGAGAGGTAAGAGTAAGAGGGGTAGCAGGGGCGGATCCAGGCCACAATTTGACAGGTGCCAAAAACTGGAAATTGCCAGGCAACGCCTGGCACCGAGCACCTCAGGTGCTCGGCACTAGCGGCCGGGGGTCTGGGGGCCGCTTAAGGCCCCCAGAAGCCAAAGGGTTTCCTATGCTCTGAGATGCATTCTCGGCCATTCCTGGCACTTAAAATTATAGATTATAAGGACTTACTTCTCAAGAAATTTTATTTTATTTCTAATATTTTGTAATATTTCATATAATAATAAGACAAAACGATACAATAATTAACAATAATGATAATGATAGTGCGACTCTCAATGGCATGGAAAAGGAAATTTCTGACTGTTGTAGCTCAATTTATACCTAGCTTTTGATTCCCTTCTGCTTTTAGTCTGCTTCATGTAGTATTAACTATTTGTGTAGTTGGTGTGTGTGATGCATGAGCATGGTTTAATGTAGGTGTTACCTGGAGGTTGTGGGTTCGAGTTCCATCGTCACACTTTCTCTCTAGTATGCACGTAGTTCAATTGGTAGAACGCCAGGCACCTTTTAGTACTATTGAGCTTGCTTCTTGCTTCCTGCACAAAGCTACACTAAGTTAGCTATTACTTTTAGCTAATAGTAATAGTAATACTATTTCTTTGAAGCATTCCACAAGACTAAACTTCTAACAAGAATACAATATGAATTGATTCAATTGAGCTACAACATTAATTGTAACTTGATGTGAAAGTTATTGACAACTGACAATTATAAAGACCTTGAAATCAGCACAATTCTTTTCTTTGTCACTTTCACAATGAAACTCCTAACAAAAATAAATAAAATAAAATAAGTGGCTAACTGGCCATCATGTGACTATCCAGTATTAAAGTGAGTTTAATATAAGATGAATTGAGATCATATACATCTAAGCAATGTTAAGATGTAGAAGATAGATATCTGAAAAAGTTTTGAAAACATGATGTTACCATCTGCATTCTCAGAGGTAGATTTCACTCACTACCTGGTCAGTTTTATATCATTTCCTGTACAAATCAAGGTTGTTGGTATACCCCGACAATGTGGATTCTGTTTTTCCTCCACTATCCCCTCATTTACACCCCTTATTGTTCAGTCTGGGGGAGTGGGATATGATTTGGGGGGAAATTGCATCTACCCTGATTAACTGAATGGGTGGCTTCAGGATTAGGGATGTAGAGGTGAATGGAGACTTTGCATTTGCAGACAGGATGGAGGTGTCAGTCAATCACATCTGTACACTTACCATTTGACATCAAACTAGCTGAGTTATTGATGTAATTATGAACATTCATATTAAATGCCCAATTTTCTAAATGCTTATAAAATAACTATGTATTGATTCTTTTAAAACATGCATTTGTGATCTTATTAACTGTTGGATACTTTTTTCAGGAGTAGATAATACATCTCTATTAGGCGAATGGAGAATCCATGGAAATTTAGTTTTTAAAATCATTTAGACTGCTGATCTTTGACTGACTTTGTATAAAACAGTATCATATGAGTCTTCCATATGACTATATTCTATCTTTGAGTGATGTAACGAAATTGTGTTCTCTGAGAAAAGTTTGATGTTCTGAATTCTTCCCCTTCTACACTTGTGCCAAAGGTTTCCTGTCAACAACAGTGTGTAAGTTCCACCTGAAACACTGAATAAATTCCTAACTGAAATCTAAATATATATATATATGCCTAAATAGAGACTTTGGAATCTGGGCTACATTGACAACATGCTAAACTTCTCCCCTCCTTGAAGGAGAATCTCTGTTTTTGTGAAGGTATCTAGAATTTCTGTGGAAAAGCTGTCCTATCCACCACAGATATAAATTCTCAAAAAATCTACTATTTCACAAGTCTGGAATAAATAGGGTTCAAAAATGATACTATATAAGATAAGACACCCAAAAGAGGCAGCAAGTTTTCCTGAATTTGAGGGAAAATATTGAATTCAATATTCTAAAAGTATGTCCGCAACAATTTGAATATGTTGATATGGCCCATTATAACCATGCACATGCATGTACTTATTGAAATAAATGTCTTATAAAAAGTCACTGAATTTATACTAGAGTGTAAACAATTCAATAACATGTTTAAACATGTCTTTTTAAAGAGTTACTCACAAAATTATTTGGGTGTCCTGATGGGTGATTTTTGAGATGGTAAGATGGTCTTAGAAGAAAATATGGTGGTTTTAACATTCTGTGAAATGTTACTGTCAGGGAGGAGTTGAACAACAAACACCCTGCAGTAAAATGTTCATAACCTTTTCATAAATGGGAATACAGTAAATCTGACTGAAGATCCAGAAACTTCAGAATTCTAGCTTTCCAAATGTTTAAGATACATATTGCTTCAATAAACTTTATTTCTTGTGTTAGATGCTAACTTTAACTTGATCGAGCTCATATGCTTTTCACAACTGACATGGTATCTTTCAATTTTGAAATTTAAAAGCAACATCAAGTTTCCTTAAATGTAAAATCTGCATAATTTGACAAGATGTTAGAATATTAATACTCAGGGTTCTGCAGTATGGACTCCCATTCATTACATAAGTGTTTTGTAGCCAACCAAGACTTCCTGTTCAAAATAATCACATCATTTTCTAGTTTGAATGTATGATACTAAACTAATGTGAGTACTCTTCCTATACATATGATCGGTACATTTGGATTTTCATTTCATTACCTATCAAGAATTTCAAATTTGCCCACCACAATCACAAGAAAAGGCCTTTTTACTTGCAGTACCTGAACAAAACACTGGCTCATCATCATTTCATCTGAAACAGTTTGGATTCCCAAGCATCCGGGCTACACTGAAATGACTGAATCATAATTGTTTATACATGATGTTTTGCACACTTATTCTCAGTAGTCAGTACATTGAACCACTACACACCTATTGAGCATATCCCTACATGACTTATGGAATATGGAATAAGACATCTGGTCACAGAATTCCTTCTGCTTATCCATACTATAAAATGTGACTTTTTGATGTGTTATCTAGTTCCAAAGGAACACTGAAATCGGTGAAAATAGCAGTGGCTACTAGAAAAGTTAGACACCAGTTTCAGTGACCATTCATGGTGTTCAAATATAGATCGATAAGATATATATGTATGGCAAAACAGACTTTACTCAAGGGCTTTTTCAGGTTAGTGTTTGACTTTATTTCGGATGATTATTATTTGATACTCACTCAGGAGTCGATGACTCGCACTCGCTTGCAAAGAGTTGGGAAACGTCTCTAGATTTTTGGTACATAGTAACATACCTATATCAGAATACATATCACAAAACAGTATATATACTGTTTTGTTTTGAGCGCCGATGACTTACGTCATTCAATATCCGGCACTGATTTTAACCTCTCAGGATTGAAGAGCGGTAATTGGTACCAGACTATTACGGTAGATGGCGCTCCTGGCGATCTCGCCAGGAGATTCGTTTCTAGAAAAGCCGCAGGTGGCGCTCTTCGCCGCGATTTGACCTGCCAGATTTGACCGGTGCCAAACGTCCAGTTTCTAACTTGAGCGGTGCCTTGTCACCGGAACCACCCGTGTGGATCCGCCGGTGGGTAGTGGAAAAAAGAGGCAGGAGAGGTAAGGGTAAGAGGGGAAAAGGAGGAGGGGAGAGGGAGGGAGGGAGTGAGAGGAGGAAGAAAAGCAGGAGGGAATGGAGAGGAGGACGCGGTGAAGTGGGGAATAGGGGTAGAGAAGAAGGGGAAGAGGGGAATAGGTAGTGGTGAGGTGGGGTATTAAGGGAGAGGAGGAAAGAGAATAGGGAAGGAGAAGTAGCAAGAGGAGGGAAAGAGATGACATGGAGTGGAAGGGTTTTAGTGGGAAGAGATAGAGGAGGGGAAGAGGAAGATAGGGAAAGTGAGTAGAGGAGGAGGGGAAGTGGGAAGAGAAGGAAAGAGAAGAAGGGGAAAGAAAGAATAGGAGGCAAAGCAGGGGTGTGTCTAGCCTGCCTCCCAGGCCATATCCAAATGTCTTCCATTGTGGATAGATGACACTGCGGTATACTAGGAGGTCAGTTGGAGATATAAACACTAATCTCCCTCATATGGCAATTGTGTGAACTAAATGGCCAACAGTAGGCCACAAGTCCCTATCTAGGATAGGTGCAGGCTTTTATATATAATCAAGTAAAATCATAATAGAGCCTTGTAGCTAGGCTATGGTGTGTCAAATGGAGGGAAGTAGCATGAAGAGGGAGGGGGAGGAGGGGATAGGGAAGAGTAAGAGGGGAGAGTAAGAGGGAAGAGTAATTAGGGGATTTGGGAGAGGAGTAGGGGGTATAGTGAGAATGTAATCCTGAAAAGAAGGGGAACGGAAAGAGGAGGGAAAATGGAAAGAGAAGAGGAAAGGGTTGCAGGATGAGGAGGGAAAGCGAGGATAAGGGGTAGGTAAAGGAGATATAGTGGGAGAGGAGAAAGGGGAGTAGGAAGCGGTGACCAAAGAAGAGGAATATTGGAAGAGGAAAAAGCAAAGAAAAGGATGAGGAGTTAATTGGCAAAAGAGGAGGGGAATGGGAGAGGTTAAGGTGGAGTTGAAAAGGGTGAAGGAGGGGAACACGAGAGAGTGGGAAGAAGGGGAGGGGGGAGGAAGAGGAGGGATGGGGAGTGGGAAGAGAGTAGGAGGAAACCGAATGGTAGGGAAAGGAGGGTAGTGGGTAGAGGAGGAAAGAGAAGTGGGTAAGAGTAGGAAAAGGAGGAGGGGGGGAGAGAGGGGGCAGGAAAATAAGAGGCGAAGTAGAGTGGGAAGAGAAGGGAGGAAGGGGTGAGTAAACTGAGTTATGTTTAAAGCTACCAGACAATTTATGCATTCCTGATGCAAAAAGGTTAACAAACGTAATCAGATACCATAATCAAACAATGCTGACCCCAAACTTAGGCCTAGATCTAGAGTGCCTATGGTATCACTTCCTGGTGGTTTAGGGACCTTCCCCTATTTATTTATTTATCAATTAATTATTATTATTATTATTATTATTATTATTATTATTATTATTATTATTATTATTATTGTTATCGTTATTATTATTATTATTATTATTATTATCATTATTATTATTATTATTATTATTATTATAATTATTATTATTATTATTATTATCATTATTATTATCATTATTATTACGGATCCAAAATAAACAAACAAACAAACAAGTCAGCTTGGCCTTATACACTATAGGCTTAGGCTTATGATTATCATTGACAATATACCGGTAAGTAAAATGGTAATTTGGCCTGGTTAGACGACACCTTAGATTAATAGATGAATTATAAAACCTGCATTGACAACTGTTGAACTGACAACTGACTGTCCCTGAACTGTTTACTCACCAATCAATTGGGTCATCATTTTTGTCCTTGCACGTAATGATAGCGCTCACCCCATAGATAACCACTCCACAGGATAATATCACCCTGAGCAAACATATCGGCGCGGCCCCCTCTCTTCTACTCATTGTCACGATTGTGTAGCTGTCTTTGAGTCAAGTGCTTCTCCGTCAACGGGGTGTTTTTCCCTGCAGCCCAGCTAAAAATATCCCAGATGAGTTTGGTTCTTCGTGTCGCTTCTCTTTAATACAAGCCAGTAACGTGAAGCAAGGCACTAGACAACGATGAGCAGCAAAAGTAAAGTGTAACTCCACCTTCAAAATTAAAAAAGATATGTTGTAGAGCTCAATCTCACCTTTCATAGGTAAGATAAGATAAGATAAGAAAATTTTATTAAGGTCTCACCCATAGATAAATAATACATACAAGACAAGATAAAACAAAGGACGGTCAACTTTGACCTACGAGAGACCATACAATATGAACAGAGAGAAATATACAATTCTAAAATGAAATAATCATATAAAATCAGTCCGGGACACATCTGTTCTGATGTTTAGCATTTTAGAACAGGTTTTGGCACTGAAAAAGATAATATCACAGTTGGACAGTAGGAACACCAATTTATCAGTGTCATTTAAGTAAATAAAGGATGGCAAGACTGTGCAAGCCTTAGGACACCTTGACGCAAATGTTCATGCAGCGCGTAGCGCCCCCAAAAGTGAAACGGTAGCAGATGTAACTAATTGAACCTCAGAATAGCAAGTTCATAACACTAGGAAAATTGGATTGCGAAACTGGCGATGCCATAAAGTTAACGACATGTAAAGGCGCATTGATATAATCATTATTTTTTATTTATTTGAAAAGGCATTAGATTAAAAGATCAAATACAATTTTTCAGCTATTTTGGCGCTCCTTATTGGGTTCTAACGTCATTCCGGCTATCCCGAGCCGGTTTGGAGTAGTTAGATAACAGGCGCCAGATTTGATTTGGCTATTTTACTGGCTCGCATGAGGTAGGTAGGTCATAATCAGTTTCGGGCCGTATGTAAATATGTGGGGTCATTGATAAAAGTGGCCTGGCGGTCTTTTTCAAAGATTTACTCCGGTATTCAGTCACGTAAATGACAGGACTAAACTCGGAATGCAAGGAAAGATTCCAAAATAGAGTTACGGGATTTCATCAATATAGCTCTCTTTTCAAACCTCCCTGTCATACAGATGGCGCCGTAGCTTAGTGGCTAGAGCGCCTGCCTGCAGGGTAAGAGGTTGCGGGTTCGATTCCATCTGACCGCAATTAGCATCATCTTTTCCTGCCCAGTCCTTCGTCTGGCACTTTGAAAAATTTCCTACTCTAAATAACGATGTCTATATCTTTATTATTTTTATTTCACTTTACTAAAATGAATTGTTGGTCAAATCCACTGATCCCAGAGAGAAGGTCTGCCTGAATTGGCGTTCGCTATAAGGGCCGATTTGATTAGTGTATGAAATTCCCTGGTTATAATAAACATTTCCACAGTTGTGAAGTTAGGAATTTCTTCGAGAAAATCTATAGTTTAATGAATGTAAGTAATGCCTAGCCTTCATATAAAAATTGAGCTCTGTAAAGTTTAATGGGTGTAAGTATTAATTTATATCTGTTGATGAAGGAAATGTTCCATTAAGTTCCCTATGACGTTGGTATTGTCACTTTCATGCACACTTGCGGCACATGACTATTACTTTATGCAACTCCCACCCATTTACCTTCTATCTGCCCTTTCACACATCTCTACGTGCTGATCAGTGCCCTATCCAATCCCATGTACCTTCCACCTGCACTTTGGGCTTGGATCCGTGAGCCCGCCACTCACTTTTTGGGCGCACGGATCCTTATTGCATCGACAACTTCTACTCCTCCTGTGGCCTTAAGCGCCTTGCCGCAACACTTGCCTCCCCCTTCTCTGTAATTGTACTGTCCTCCCAGTACCTCTTTCAACGGGGCCCTATCTGGATTACAATTTTACTCAGCAGATAAACTGAGATAATACCATTTAAAGGTAACTTTATGGGGGCTGCCATGTTTGCTCAGAGGGAACCTAATTAGTGATGTTAATTAGATGTGTGTGATTGACATGCTGTGACTTCCTGGAGAGAGTGAGGGAGCTTAGGGGCTAGCTCTAGTGGCCAGGGTCTGACACTTAGATTTACGGCCACTCAGAGACCCGAAAAGGTCTTTTGACAAAAAATATTGGCCAATAATTGGATTTCTGGTTATGATACATACTATTTTTGGCCCCTAGCTTGAAAAATATTGGAGTCCACAGCAAAATCTAGGGGCATATGTCTGTAGTGTTTTCTATTGCTTTTGTGTAGTATCCACCACAGACTTATCTAAGAACAGCAGGGGCGGATCCAGGATTTGAGAAGGGGGGGTTCAATGTAGTTCCGAAATGTGACACTGGTGGCGCCACCCACAATTATTTAAGAAAACACCACCAGGAGTCAACTGCAGAAAGCTAAAAATAATAATTTCATAAGAGATATAAAAAAGAATAATAAACTCATACGAGATATAACAAAACATTATAGAGTAAGTGTGAAATCTTAATTGAAACGCAATATTTCCTATAGATTATGATATGCAAAATCGGATTTGGTGATGGCCACATTGTCCTATTTTTTGGTCGCAAGATTGAACGGACATCTTGCATTTTCAAACATTTAAGGAATATATTTTACCTTTTGGAGAGGTATAATAATGTGAACACCCTGGGGATGAGGGAAAGAACTTTTGCCCACTATGTTTGATTGATGTTAGCGTAATTGCGATACATGCTTCTGGGGGGGGGGGGGGGGGTGGTTCAATTGGCTGTTACAGCATATGCCCCTAGGAAAGTTGAACCCTAAGACCGTGACTGTGGACAGCTCAAAAACTGAGCACAAAGATGGTGAATTGTCAAGCTTCCAGTTTGGATGCAACAAAGATTTTCGAAATAAGCGCATGTACCTGTGAAAACATGATCAATATACAGTCTGAACCGCCAAAAATATGATCAATATATGGTCTGTGATAGCCCCACATTTAAAGGCAAGGAACATTTAGATTAAGTGGGGGAAGTTCTGAATGCCAGAAAAGGATGTTCACTGACTTCCCCCTCCAACTATCGGAAAAATACTCTAATAATAATAATAGTTTTCTGTCATACAATAACAAAATTAAAAATATGTTATATTTGCCGTATTTCTGTTTAAATTGTAGGCATTAGTTTAGAAGTAATATATAGCTAATATGAACTAAACACCATCACAATATAATTGGAAGATGGTTTATAGGCTATCTGGTTTCGCAATTGTACTTCAAATATTTGTGTTTTCCTAACAGAAACTAGTCTGACTGCAATTGGAAATAATTGTGCCCAGAGGATGTTTATTGCAGTTAACCTCCTGGGTAAAGCATGAGACTATAGAGCAGACGCAATTCCTTTAAGATTAATGTGTATTGCAGTCAATTCCTGAGCAGCCGACACACTCTACATGACAATACACACACAGCTTACTAATTGTAAACTTCCTTTCATCACAAGATAACAGTGTCCGGACTGTCAGGACATTGTAAGAGTACTAAATAGCAGGCTAATTTGTAAACTGGTAGAATCTCTAGAGCCCTAAAGCTCATTCATAACCCCTTTACTGCAGGTCTCTTTTCCCTCATTGCTTTTGCCACACAGAACCTGGTATACCTCTAGAAAATAAAATTGCACCATATAGGTATACACTGAGACACAGTGCCTCTGTTTGCTGAGTCTGATACACCACTATCCTCTTTGCAAGTCATTTACTAATGACAGAATGTGTTAGGGTGTTCAGTTCTGAATGGCACTGAGCAGCCTGGATGTAGCAGTATGATGTCACTTCCTGTTTCTGATAAGCTCCAAGATGGTGCCCCCATGGACCAGCTGAGGCAGTAAATTTGCTGTATTTTTCAAGATACAAACTTAAATATCTCAGTCAATTTGCGGAGTACAATTGTAATCGAGGTGTCCTTAGAAAGGTGACACTGAGCTCTAAAACATATCTTTTTTAATTTTGAAGGTGGAGTTACACTTTAACCAGCTCACCCCCGCGACCCGACGGTGCGAGGCATCGTTGGTTTCCAGCTGGGCCGTTGATCATTTATGATGTGAGGGTAGGGAAATAGTGTACAAGAAAACTAAATTTGCCATTGATTAACCCTTATACTGCTAGTGGCTAATTTCGTCAATACGAAATGATGCAAAAAACCTAAAAAAGATGAATGAAACCCGGACAAATGGGTAATCATCTGAGACGGAACTCGTACTCAGTGAGAGCTATTCAATGAATAACAACATGACAAGGTTTAGATGGTTTTAAAAAATCTTTACGTCTCAACATACTAAGGGTTAAGTTCAATTTCTAGATTGGAAAATAACACAGTGCAGCTAGGTAGCAATATTCATGACATGTTTTTACATTCCTAATTCAAGGTATTTATGAATATTGAAAAATGAATTATGAATATCGAAAAATGATATGTGAATATTGGAAAATGAATTATGAATACTAAAAAATGAACTATGAATGTGAAAGGATCATTTATGAATATTGAAAATTCCTATATAGCACAAAATTAGCCACTTTCTGAAACACCCCACTTTTTTCTTTGTCATTTTCGTTAGTTTTATCTATACTTCTATACTATATCTAAAAGTATATAAAACACTCTGGACAAAAATCAAACTGGTGCAAACATCCGTAAGAAATGGATTGCTGCGATGTGGCCTCAATGAAAATCCAAATCCAAATCAAGTTGTTCAAGCACACCAGGTGTTATAGTAGATGAGCAGGACCATTCAGTATAACGATGGTACACAGAGAAACCCCGGTGGGGGCACTTGGGTATTTAGGGGGGGGGGGCATACGTTCGTTATCAAAATTAAAAAATACCCCTAAAGCACTGATTTCTGGCCAAAAAAGCACCCTTATTTTAATAAGAACGCTGACTTTTTCCACTAAATAAACACCCTTCTTTTATCAAAACACTGACATTAGATAAACGGGAACACGTATTTTAACTCAAGATTTTATAATCCTCTGCCTGTTTAGCGGCAGCAAGTGGCGGCAGCAAACTCGGGAGCCCAGATACTTCCGGAGTCACTCGGCGTCAGAGCCGCGTATGTTTCGTGGATTGTAAGGGGATTTTGACCCCCATACTTCGTGTCCGGGTACAAAAAAGTACCCTTCTATTACAAAATCGCGGACATGCGGAGGTCTTAAAAAGACCCCTTCTTCCGCGAAATACGTAACGAAGGTGCGCCCCCCCCCCCCTCTGTACCTGAGTGCCCCCCCCCCCCCCCCCCCCGGGAGAGTAACAAGATCTTTGTCAATTGTAGCGATTGATATTCGACATCGTGGCAAAAATGAGAGCAAAGAAAATCTAACTAGTCCATTACTGGTACTAGCATGTTAGAATATGGGAGTTAATTTAGTAATACATCGCTTTATTGCAACTAAGAGTGTGGCAAGGTACCCAGTTCCCAGTCATAAGGTTACAACTACCATAACGGAACAGATCAAGTACCATATGAGTACAGACATACATGTATATATATTTTGGATCGGATACCTGTCATACGGGTACAACTACCATGCGGGTACAAATCTTGGACCATAAAGGTACAGATCAAGTACCATAAGAGTACAGACATAAAACATATAATGTGTTCTTGATCGGATACCTATCATAGGGGTATATACAACTATCATAAGGGTACAGCTATTGGATTATAAAGGTACAGATCAAGTACCATAAGCGTACAGACATATAGTGTGTTTTGATCGGATACCTATCATAAGGGTATACAACTATCATAAGGGTACAGATATTGGATTATAAAGGTACAGATCAAGTACCATAAGAGTACAGACATATAGTGTGTTTTGATCGAATAGAAGTCAAGGGTACAGTCACCATAAGGGTACACATATATTGTGTTTTTCAGATATACACTGACTGTAAAATAACTTTTCAATGGAAAGGTAACTGACCAATATACTATACGAAATAGATAACTTACGAGGGTACGCACTTGCTGAGTAAGTTTCTGTTGTTTTCTGGTCAAATTGTGGTTCACTGTTAAACTTAATAAATGCAGAAAACAGTTTTAAGCGTACCCCTGAGCATGAATGGGTTAAAAAAAACACAATTATAAGGTGAACACGCTTCCACTTGCTAATGAAGTTGCAGTGCCTGAATTATGGTTGCCGTAATTCATTTGTACTTGAAACCCTCACCTTAGCTGAAAGTGAAAGGTCGTGCTTTATCACTGATGCCTGGTGCACACATACTATAGTAAATCAGGCAACTCTTCGTCGCAATTCATCAAATAGGGTGATATCTGGAAGAAATATGCATCGAACATTTTAAACCCCAATAAAAACAATAATGGGTTTCCATTGACATATTTCTCAAAATATCGCTTTATTATCCGAGTGTCTTCATTAGAGTCCGACCTTGTGTTAGTAAGCTCTAAGTATGAATGGGTTAATGAAATATACTTGACAGG
>OZ012695.1:25170129-25198643 GCA_963942565.1 Maea johnstoni | reverse complement strand
ATATATATATATATATATATATATATATATATATATATATATATATATATATATATATATATATATATATACATATTATATATATATATATCATATATATACATATATATATATATATATATATATATATATATATATATATATATATATATATATATATATATATATATATATATATATATATATATATATATATATATATATACATATATATATATATATATGTAGATGTACATATATAACAAGTCAGCTTGGTCTAAGGATCCACAAGATAATATCAGCCTGAGCAAACATATCGCGGCCCGTCTGTAACAACTGCTCAAATAATAACTACTGCTTAGGTAACCCGACCGCTTGCGTAATAAGAAATTGACTGCTTGTGTAATAACACTACTGCTTGTGTAACGAAAAATCACCTGCGCCAGTTCCACCATTTGCATAATAAAAAATAAACGGTAGGTAACACCGACTGCTTATGTAATAAAGAGAATCTGCTTATGTGAAAATTAACCAAATTTTGAATGAAAAAAAAGTTTTCTCAGGGGCCCGCAACTCTCAAATAAAGGGCCTGTTTTTTTTACTGTCTTCTAGAATTTTTCAGAGTTGCTTTTTTGTGTTCTTTTATTCATTCTCCATTTTTTTTCTCCTACGATTTCAAGTATTTCTTTCCTGCAGTTTTTTCACCCTTTTTTTCTGCAATAACACTTTGTTTTATTTCTTAATTTCAGTTACGCTTTGTCCTTAATTATTAGTCCATGAGCCAAGCCCGGATTTTTTTGGAAAAACGTGCTGAGAGGGGGAGGATGGTTTCTTGGTATCAAATGAAAAAGCAGCATCCCTCATTCCATTTTCTACTTGTTAGCAACCTTATCGCTTGCACGTTAAGTTTGTACAGAGGCCTGAAGTTGTGTGTATCAAAAATGGCAGATTTCCAAAATATAGGAAATTAATGGGGTAGGGGTAACAAAATCCACCATGAAATCTGAACTGAACAACTGACGGTAACCAATGACCCCTTGTTACATTTGCCAAAATTCAGGCTTTTGAATGAAACCAAGCAAGTTTCAGAATTTGACCTTAAACTCAAGTTCAAGGTCAAATCAGGGTCATTTTGAGGTCAAGGTGAAAATTGGTGAGGACAAAACCATTGAAAAAAGGTTATTTTTTCTTGTTCCAGGATAAAAATAGTAAGCACAACCATTATTTTGGTCTTAAAACTTGCGCATAAGGAATATCAAAGGAACAAATTTACATTTAGTGTAAAAAAATATTAAGAATGTGGGTTTTCGGGTCAGAAACAAACAAATATGGAGCTTCATAGAAGCGCTCATTTAGGTGTTTGCCATAAGATGTTCTTTGGTGTGTTACAAAGTCCACTGTGGTAGACGTCCTTGTTACATTGAATAGTTTGATAAATGCTAAGCATGCTATATACCAAAAATGTCAGAGGAAGAAACACTTTTTGTCCAGAAGTATTACATGTAGAGTTGCAGGAATACCATCTCTAGGATGTGGGTCAAAGGTCAAAGGTCATCAAGTGCAATGGGCCTTATAAGTAAGACTTTGCGGTCAATTTCAGTCTCATCCAGCCTCCTATTTCATTGCTTCATCAATGACAATATTTGCACAAGGTGGAGTGACATTCAGTTCCATAATATTAAAGAACCTTATTCCCCATTTCATTTTCTACTTGTTGGCAGCCTTATCGCTTGCACATTAAGTTTGTACAGAGGCCTGAAGTTGTGTATATATAAAAACATTAGAAATCTGTAGTAAATACGAATTATGGGGTGGGGGTAACAAAATCAGCTCTAAAATATGACATATACAACAGACTACAACAAATGACCCCTCGTTAGAATTGTATAGAGACAGGCTTTTGTAGGCATTTGTATTTCAAAAACAATTTGACCTTGAACACAAGTTGAAGGTCAAATCAGGGTCATTTTGAGGTCAAGGTGAAAATTGGTGAGGCCAAAACCATTAAAAAAGTTTATTTCTTCTTGCTCCAGGATAAAAATAGTAAGCACAACCATTATTTTGGTCTTAAAACTTGCGCATAAGGAATATCAAAGGAACAAATTTACATTTAGTGTAAAAAAAGATGAAGAATGTGGGTTTTCGGGTCAGAAACAAACAAATATGGAGCTTCATAGAAGCGCTCATTTAGGTGTTCGCCATTAGATGTTCTTTGCTGTGTTACATAGTACACTGTGGTAGATGTCCTTGTTAGATTGAATAGTTTGATAAATGCTAAGCATGCTATCTACCAAAAATGTCAGAGGAAGAAACACTTTTTATCCAGAAGTATTACATGTAGAGTTGCAGGAATACCAACTCCAGGATGTGGGTCAAAGGTCAAAGGTCATCAAGTGCAATGGGCCTTATAAGTAAGACTTTGCGGTTAATCTCAGTCTCATTCGTCCTTATATTTCTTTGCTTCATCAATGACAATGTTTGCACAAGGTGGAGTGACATTCAATTACATGATATTAAAGAACCTTATTCCCCATTTCATTTTCTACTTGTTGGCAGCCTTATCGCTTGCAAATTAACTTTGTACAGAGACCTAAAGTTGTGTATATATAAAAACATTAGAAATCTGTACTAAATACGAATTATGGGGTGGGGGGTAACTAAATCTGTTCTAAAATATGACATATACGACAGACTACAACAAATGACCCCTCGTTAGAATTGTATAGAGACAGGCTTTTGTATGCATCTGTATTTAAAAAACAATCTGACCTTGAACACAAGTTGAAGGTCAAATCAGGTTCATTTTGAGGTCAAGGTGAAAATTGGTGAGGCAAAAACCAACGAAAAAAGGTTATTTTTTCTTGTTCCAGGATAAAATTAGTAAGCACAACCATTATTTTGGTCTTAAAACTTGCGCATAAGGAATATCAAAGGAACAAATTTACATTTAGTGTAGAAAAAGATGAAGAATGTGTGTCTTCGGGTCAAAAATAAACATATATGGGGCTTCATAGAAATGCTCATTTAGATGTTCGCCATAACATGTTATTAACTGTGTTACATAGTCCACTGTGGTAGACGTCCTTGTTAGATTGAATAGTTTGATAAATGCTAAGCATGCTATCTACCAAAAATGTCAGAGGAAGAAACACTTTTTATCCAGAAGTATTACATGTAGAGTTGCAGGAATACCATCTCTAGGATGTGGGTAAAAAGGTCAAAGGTCATCAAGTGCAATGGGCATTATAAGTAAAGCTGCAGTCAATTTCAGTCTTATCTGTCCTCCTATTTCTTTGCTTCATCAATGACAATATTTGCACAAGGAGGAGTGACATTCGATTCCATGATATTAAAGAACCGTATTCCCTATTTCATTTTCTACTTGTAAGCAGCCTTATCGCTTGCACGTTAAGTTTGTACAATACGAATTATGGGGTGGGGGTAACAAAATCTGTTCTCAAATATGACATATACAACAGGCTGCAACAAATGACCCCTAGTTAGAATTGTATAGAGACAGGCTTTTGTATGCATCTGTATTTCAAAAACAATTTGACCTTGAACACAAGTTGAAGGTCAAATCAGTGCCATCGAAAAAATGTCATTTTTCCATGATCCAGGATAAAAATCGTAAGTACAACAATTCTTTTGGTCATAAAATATGCGCACGAGGTTGAAAATAGGATAAATTCTACTTTGAGTGCATAGAAATAGGAAGAAAATGAATTCTTGGGTCCAAAATAGACATATCTGGTGCTTCATTGAGGCGCCCATGTAGGTGTCTGCCATGAGACTGTGTGGTCTAAGGCACCGCCACTGACTGCACTCTGCCTGGGTTCAAATCCCGGCTTGGGCATGTGGGAAAGTTGCCAGTGACTTGGGGTTAGGCGATGGTTTTCCCCGGGGACTCCAGTTTCCTCCACTACTTACAACTGGCTAGTCACGAATTAGCCATAATTGGCATAAATGTGACGAAAAACAAAATTCGAAGTCCAAAGCCATGAGAAGTCCTTAACAGCATATCCTGGTTTACAATGATAAAAGTCCTTATTAGAATGAAGTTTGATAAATGCAATATACCAAAGGTGTCAGGGGCTCAAACACTTAATATCTGACATAAGTACAAGTAGTGTTCCGGAAATAGTATCTCCTGTGTATGGGTCAAAGTTCAAAGGTCATCAAGTGAGGCCTATAAGTAAGATTTTGTGATTAATTAATGTCTCATCGGGTCTCCTATTCAACTACTTTATCAATGACAATAATTGCATAAGGTGCAGTGGCATTCAATTACATAATATTAAAAAGATTTATCCCCCATTTCATTTTCGCCTTGTTGGCAGCCTTATCTCTTGCACGTTAAGTTAGCATATCATAAATAAAATACACTAATTACAAATGAGTGACAGAAATGACGCCCCATTAGACGCTTTATTAGATAAATGGGTGCAGGGTAATCATACAATCTGAACTATATAAGTGACTGAAACAGATGACCCCTTATTAGAATGGTCAGGCTTTTGCATGAATGCATATAATATTTTGTAATTTGACCTTGACACTAAATTCAAGGTCAAATAATGATCATTTTGAAGTCAAGGTGAAAATCTCTGAGGCGCAAAATCATTGAAAAACGGTTATTTTGACTTATTCCAGGATAAGAATATTGAGCACAACCAGGCTTTAGATCTTAAGATATCCCCAAGAATAATGACATAGGATATTTGATTTCCAATATGGCCGCCAGTTGCCATGAAAGCCAGTATGTAAATTTATTCAGGTTACTAAGTCGGTGTTTAACTGTGTGAAAGCAAAGTAACATGGGCCCAGTTAAGTAAGACATCTTTACCCTTCAAGTGTACAGCATACTTTTGTTTAATTGACAATAGCTTTGAAGGTCAAATTTTGTGTAATAAGCTTTATTTTAAGTACAAAGCTCCAGGCCGCCATCTTGAAATCCAGTTTAGATGCCACCTGATGATAACAGCTATTTAATAATATAATATAATTAAATAATTTAATATTCTTTTCAAAAGTATTAACAGTTAACTCATAAGTGGCTAGGGGTTATTTATTCTTTAAAGGTTTAGGAGGAATCAAATAATCTAGAAGTTTGAGAAGTCAACGACCCCTCCCCCCCCCCCCTCACCTAACAAACTTGAGGTTTTATAAGCTGAAATGTAGTTAGGTATTCTTCAAAGGCTTCGACTAAATCAAATAATCTATAAGTTTGAGAAGTCGACGAACCCCTCCCCCTTAACTAACAAACTTGGTGTTATGGTTAAAGTAGCTCTTTAAAGTGGGCCCTTTTCCTGATCCAACTACTGGCCATTATATTTCCAATATGGCCGCCAGTTTAGATGGCAACCAGTATTAACATTTTTTATCTTGTTATATTGCACTTTCATCATCCCTTAACTGTTCCATTACCAGCTGACTTAACTGTTAATATGGTAGAACGGCATATCATATTAATGCTTATGTTTCATTAACAACAGCTTTGGATGCCAAAATTTGTGCAGTTTAATTTAAATTACTGCAACTTGGTGACCATGTCAAAATCAAGTTGAGATGTCCCCTTGTGATAACAAGTGTTTAATAATTAGATTCTCTATCCCAGAAAACCTACTTGTGGACACCAAGATCATGTTTCTAGCTAATCTGGATGCTTAAATATGCAGAAATATAGTTTTCGGTAGCGGCCACTTTGAATTCCAATATGGCCGCAAGTAGTCATGGCAATCAAGGTGGAAATGTTTTCAGGTTACTAAGTCTGTGTTTGATTGTGTCTCTGCAAAGTAACATGAGCCCAGCTTAATAAAGCATTTTCATCCATCAGTTGTTCCATGTTTTGCATGTCCGAATAAAGGCTGAAAGTGTTGGAAATTTCATTAAAAGGGGTTCTAGGTTCATAATCAAAAAGCGGAACTTTCATTAAACTCAAACCAAGTTTGTGGTAGAATAGACTTCGAGGCAACTGTGTCCATGTTCATTATGTTACTGAATGTTTTTGGTACGTAGCATGCTTAGCATTTATCAAACTATTCAATCTAACCAGGACTTCGGCCACAGCGGACTGTGTAACACAGTAAGGCCACTCCAATTTAATTACTTGTCTTACGAGCTTTTTTTGGAAAAGAAATCCTGTCAGACTCCAAAAAAAAAGAAAAAAAAGTCATCTTTGGTGTCTTACGGACGAAAGTGGTTTTGAAATTTTCTGTCAGTGCAAATTTTAAGAATATTCTTTGTAAGTGTGATTCAATCAACTACAGGAAGCTATCATTGCTTTAGTAGAGCCTCAGACTTGAGGAGGTCTACCTCCCACCCTTCAGGTTACAGGGATTAATAGATTGATTGATTTTATTTAGTTGAGAATAGGCTGATAGAAACATATCGCTACCAGTCCTAGTCGTCAGACTCTAAACAAATAAAATAAATAAAAAAGTCACATTTTTCAACTTTTTTTTTATTCCAAAATGGCTCATTTCCTACCTCCTGAGCACGTAAGACAAGTAAATAAATTGGAGTGGCCTAAAGAACATCTAATGACGGACACCTAAATGAGCGCTCCTATGAATCTCCATCTTCATTTGTTTTTGACCCAAAACACACTTTCTTCATCATTTTTAACACTAAATGAAAAATTTATCCTTTGATATTCCTTATGCGCAAGTTTTAAGACCAGAATAACGGCTGTACTTATTATTTTTATCATGGAACAAGAAAAAATTACCTTTTTCCGATGGATTTGGTCTCACTAATTTTCACCTTGACCTCAAAATGACCCTGATTTGACCTTCAACTTGTGTTCATGGTCAAATTGTTTTTGAAATACAGATGCATACAAAAGCCTGTCTCTATACAATTCTAACGAGGGGTCATTTGTTGCAGTCTGTTGTATATGTCATATTTTAGAGCAGATTTTGTTACCCCCACCCCATAATTCGTATTTACTACAGATTTATAATGTTCTTATATATACACAACTTCAAGCCTCTGTACAAATTTAACGTGCAAGCGATAAGGCTGCCAACAAGTAGAAAATGAAATAGGGAATAGGGTTCTTTAATATTATGTAATTGAATGTCACTCCACGTGCAAATAGTGTCATTGATGAAGCAAAGAAAAAGGAGGACAGATGAGACTGTAATTGACCGCAGTCTTACTTATAAGGCCCATTGCACTTGATGACCTTTGACCTTTGTCCCAAATCCTGGAGATGGTATTCTTGCAACTCTACATGTAATACTTCTGGATAAAAAGTGTTTCTTCCTCTGACATTTTTGGTAGATAGCATGCTTAGCATTTATCAAACTATTCAATCTAACAAGGACGTCTACCACAGTGTACTATGTAACACAGCAAAAAAACATCTAATGGCGAACACCTAAATGAGCGCTTCTATGAAGCTCCATATTTTTTCGTTTCTGACTCGAAAACACACATTTTTGATCTGTTCTTACACTAAATGTAATTTCTCTTCTTTGATATTCCTTATGCACAAGTTTTAAAAACAAAATAATGATTGTGCTTACAATTTTTATCCTGGAACAAGAAAAAATAACCTTTTTCAATGGTTTTGGCCTCACCAATTTTCACCTTGACCTCAAAATGACCCCGAATTGACCTTCAACTTGTGTTTAAGGTCAAATTGTTTTTGGAATACAGATGCGTACAAAAGCCTGTCTCTATACAATTCTAACGAGGGGTCATTTGTTGCAGTCTGTTGTATATGTCATATTTGAGAACAGATTTAGTTACCCCCACCCCATAATTCGTATTTACTACAGATTTATAATGTTTTTATATATACACAACTTCAGGCCTCTGTACAAACTTAACGTGCAAGCGATAAAGCTGCCAACAAGTAGAAAATGAAATGGGGAATAAGATTCTTTAATATAATGGAATTGAATGTCACTCCACCTTGTGCAAACATTGTCATTGATGAAGCAATGAAATATAAGGACGAATGAGACTGAGAATGACCGCAAAGTCTTACTTATAATGCCCATTGCACTTGATGACCTTTGACCTTTGACCCACATCCCGGAGTTGGTATTCCTGCAACTCTACATGTAATACTTCTGGATATAAAGTGTTTCTTTCTCTGACATTTTTGGTATATAGCATGCTTAGCGTTTATCAAACTATTCAATCTAACAAGGACGTCTACCACAGTGGACTATGTAACACAGCAAAGAACATCTAATGGCGAACACCTAAATGAGCGCTTCTATGAAGCTCCATATTTGTTCGTTTCTGACCCGAAAACACACATTCTTCATCTTTTTTTACACTAAATGTATTTTTTTTCCTTTGATATTCCTTATGCGCAAGTTTTAAGACCAAAATAATGGTTGTGCTTACTATTTTTATCCTGGAACAAGAAAAAATTACCTTTTTTCGATGGTTTTGGCCTCACCAATTTTCACCTTGACCTCAAAATGACCCTGATTTGACCTTCAACTTGTGTTCAAGGTCAAATTGTTTTTGAAATACAGATGCATACAAAAGCCTTTCTCTATACAATTCTAACGAGGGGTCATTTGTTGCAGTTTGTTGTATATGTCATATTTTAGAGCAGATTTTGTTACCCCCACCCCATAATTCGTATTTACTACAGATTTCTAATGTTTTTATATATACACAACTTCAGGCCTATGTACAAACTTAATGTGCAAGCGATAAGGCTGCCAACAAGTAGAAAATGAAATGGGGAATAAGGTTCTTTAATATTATTGAATTGAATGCCACTCCACCTTGCGCAAATATTGTCATTGATGAAGCAATAAAATAGGAGGACGGATGAGACTGAAATTGACCGCAAAGTCTTACTTATAAGGCCCATTGCACTTGATGACCTTTGACCTTTTACCCACATCCTGGAGTTGGTATTCCTTCAACTCAACATGTAATACGTCTGGATAAAAAGTGTTTCTTCCTCTGACATTTTTGGTAGATAGCATGCTTAGCATTTATCAAACTATTCAATCTAACAAGGACGTCTACCACAGTGGACGTTGTAACACACCAAAGAACATCTAATGGCGAACACCTAAATGAGCGCTTCTATGAAGCTCCATATTTGTTTGTTTCTGACCCGAAAACCCACATTCTTTATCTTTTTTTACACTAAATATAAATTTGTTCCTTTGATATTCCTTATGCGCAAGTTTAAAGACCAAAATAATGGTTGTGCTTACAATTTTTATCCTGGAACAAGAAAAAATAACCTTTTTTCAATGGTTTTGGCCTCACCAATTTTCACCTTGACCTCAAAATGACCCTGATTTGACCTTGAACTTGAGTTCAAGGTCAAATTCTGAAACTTGCTTGGTTTCATTCAAAAGCCTGATTTTTGGCAAATGCAACAAGGGGTCATTGGTTACCGTCAGGTGTTTAGTTCAGAATTTATGGTGGATTTTGTTACCCCTACCCCATTAATTTCTTATATTTTGGAAATCTGCCATTTTTGATACCTACAACTTCAGGCCTCTGTACAAACTTAACGTGCAAGCGATAAGGTTGCTAACAAGTAGAAAATTGAATGGGGGATGCTGCTCTTTCATTTGGTACCAAGAAACCTTCCTCCACCTCTCGGCACGCAAAACTCCAAAAATAAGGCCTATTTCAGAATTGGCTCATGGACTATAATGGATTGACATACTAGTATTATGTTTATATTGACAGGGATGGTTAGTTGGGATGTCCTCTTGAGATTAGGTTTTGATGACTTTGTGGACAAGTTCAAAAGTTGTGGTCACCGTGAAAATCTGATCCATGATTTGTCAAGATCCATATTGACACGGATAGTTAATTTTGATTGTTATACCTCACCCTATATTAAGAGTCATTTTATAATTCACACTATCTGTCAGAAAAAGTGGAATAATAGCACAAGCAGGTGAATAATTGCCAGTCAATAATCTCCCCTATCCCATGGCACAACAATTCACAACAATGCACAACAATGAACGTCCGTGCGTACACAATGCAACAGTGATGCGTTGTGCCAACAAACGGACACAAACACGCACGTGTCAACAAACACTTAGCAATAACGTGGCGACCGTAACCACGGAGATGAAGCAAAGTCGTGCAAAGAGTCAAGTTGGCAACAAGTTAAAACATTGAGATTAGCTCGTCTTATGATTTTGCCGCTTGCTATAAAATGTTCGGTATAACAAAACAGTATTGATGCGTTGTGCCAACAAACGGACACAAACACGCACGTGTCAACAAACACTTAGCAATGACGTGGCGACCGTAACCACGGAGATGAAGCAAAGTCGTGCAAAGAGTCAAGTTGGCAACAAGTTAAAACATTGAGATTAGCTCGTCTTATGATTTTGCCGCTTGCTATAAAATGTTCGGTATAACAAAACAGTTATTGCCTGGCTTGTTGGTGGATAGTGCAGATTATCACCCCTCGAAGGAATTATTTCCCTCGGGCGTTGCCCTCGGGAAATAATTCCTCCTCGGGGTGATAATCTGCACTATGCACCAACAAGCCAGGCAATAACTGTTTATTCTTCTATGCTTAGATTTTGGCGACCTTTGGGTTGAGTCAAGAGTTGTTGCTTTGGGATTTCTTCAGCTGCTTACATCTGAATGACCTTGGGGTAGCGATAAAGGTTAAAGGTAAAGGTCATAAAGTAAATCTCATAACCACAATTTAACAAGTGTCAGGGAAATATTTTTCATATTGACTGAGATGTTTTCTTTGGATGTCCGTTTAAGCTGATTAGATTGTGGTGACCTTGCAGTCAAGATCAAGGTCATATGTAAAGGTCATATATATTGTGTATCCACAAATTCTCTTCAACCCTTTGGCAGCTTTTGTTCATATTGATAGCCATAGTCACTAGGGACATCTTCTTGAGTTAATTAGATATTGGTGACCTTGTGATCAAGGTCAGAGTAAATTCCTACGGAAAAAAAACTTGTATTCATGATTTCCCTGCAACTGTTTGGCATATTTTTTCATCTTGACTTGGATGATTAACTGGAATGTTCTCTTAAGCTTATAAGATTTTCATGACCTGGGCTCAAGTTCAAGGTCAAAGAGGAGAGGCATTCCTATTTTTGTGAATACTGCTGTTATATTTTATCTGTAACATTAGCATCATGAGAACTTTATCTAATTCTTTTGTCTGCCTATTGATTTGTGATTATATGTTTTGTCAGTTGGTGATGAATTTTGAAATCTTTTATTTTACTTTATATATTTCTGAATAAGTAAATGTGATCAGCGGCAGCCACTTAGCGAAGCCACTTTTACTGTTGTGTAGCACTTTATTGACATATCTAGTAGAATTGACAAAACTGAAACACAGAATATCTACAGTTAGCATTATCTAAGAATAGCATGAAAGAGTCTGTCACCCACAATTTGTGCGTGGGTGCTGCAATAGACAAACATTAGTGATGTAATAGGATCAAATTTCTTGAACCTTCTTCTCCCTACATTTCCCATCACTTCACAGAATATCAATACACAGAATATCTTTATGTATGTATATATATATATATACATATATATATATATATATATATATATATATATATATATATATATATATATATATATATATATATATATATATATATATATATATATATAAATATGTATATATAAATATATATATATATTTACATGTATATTCAAATTTATTTTATTTTGTATGATAAAGAGATAAACACGATAAATGTTTTGACAATTTTATTTAAAATTTGCATCTTCAATACAATATAAAACACTCTTTTCACTTGTTCATAATCCACTTTCTCGGGATAAATGCTTTAACCAAAGCTCCCTTTGACCTATAGACAATTTAAGTGAGATCGACTCAACAAAACTACATGGTGACAGATATGCACTACTTACCACGAGGCTCCGACGAATCGAAGTGGAATTGGGTAGCCAACTGGATAATGGTTTTGTATATGGCACATTTAGTGCTAGATATCGGGTTTTGCGATCAAACATTAGGGTAGCCCGTCAGTGAATTCAATCACCCTTCTTAATAGCATGTAGAGCTATACTATTGCTATTTCCTGTATTTTTCCTGCTATTTAGTTAAAAGGTTATTTTCGTGATTTCCAATGCAATGGGATCTTTCATGTCGAAACACACATTCAATAAATATACTACTACTACTACTACTACTACTACTACTACTAAAGGTAAAGGTATTCGGTTTATAGTCTTGTATCCACCGAAGTGCTCACACGACCTTCCTCCCCTAGCAGGCACTGTACATACAGAAACCATTTCAATCCCCCGAGGGATATTCCAGAGCAACTGGCAGCATATAGCGCACACACTCTAAGCACTGCCTTATTTATGCTAGGTACCCATTATACAGCTGGGTAGACTGAAGCAATATGGGATAAACTATGTTGCCCAAGAACAGACCAAAGTGCCCGAGGCGGCCGGGAATCGAACCAGCGACCCTCTGATTACCAATCCGACACCTAACCAACTGAGCTACTTTGTCCCCACTTTGTACTACTACTACTTTTTCTTTCTGTACAGGGCTTCTTTAAGTACATAAAGGTAAGTAAAGGACACACTTCTTTAGACGTCTGTTTTGTTAAGTTGTTCATCTCCCTGCTTGCTCTGGTCAGTTATGTGTTCCAGCAACAACTAAATACAAGGTATGTTGGTTTCACCATTATAATACAATAGACGGATTCTCATGAAGGGCCAGACAAACATACAGTCAAAATACGTTATTCCTGTACCAGTCGACTGCCCTCCTGCCAGTAACTAGTAGAAAAAAATCCCCTCGCATACCCAGCTGCACAGTCGAGAAAATAAAACACGCTTGTTCAGGGCTTACATAGCTGCACGAAAAGAAATTGTTTGTTTCCTCTAACGGTCCGGAAAAAATAGGGTAGGTAGGTCGGTAGAAAAAAATTGTTGCATTATTTTCTTGGTCAAAAATGTGTGTTTTATGCATGTTTTACGTTGATTGGGAGTTGGGAAGGCGGAAAAAACTTTAGGGAAGGGATTTTTGGGAATAAAACTTGTTAGGGTAGGGTTACAGGAAACAAACAACTTTTTTTAAGCCTTATCCAATTAGTAATCGAACATGCCAACGTCCAGAATACCCGGTCTTCACGCACATTTAGTGCATGGATAAAATGTCTTTACTGCATATGACGGAATGGCTGACGATCATAGCTTAGCTTTTGGATTTCGTTCGATGACTGCCATGATGTTTCCAGAAGGTTTATCCACAGGCTGGAATACCTAGAAATCACAAAGACATAGAATGAATGAGTGTTTAAAGGTACATCGTCATACACAGGTCATTTAGTGGCATAAGATATTAGCAAACAGTGGTCCTTTGTTATTGTTGAAGAACAATGGCAAAGCATAACTATTCTATGCGAAAGAAGAAAAAGAGGATGAGTAAGAGCATAACCTTCAGATCCAAAGAGGACCAAGGAATATTTTAGATGGAGCACTCGTGTTGATCGTTGAAATCCATGTAGTCCGTGGGCTAGGAGGGGTTTACGTGCACCCCCCCCCCCCCCCCCAGGATCCTACCAGACCAGCGCTATTTTATGTAGTTTGAGGTGCTCTTTAAGATTAAGCATGTTAACATCGAATCTTTTGGGATCAACACCCCGTTTTGGGGCATTTTCACTCAAAAATGACTAAAAACGTGTGATTTTTGGGATTCCGTCATAAAAAAATCATGTTAGACAGCAGAGGCACCAAACTTTTCACAAATATACTTCATACATTGCTTGTGGATGCTACATCAAAAACAGTACAGATAGTGACCCCTAGTGGCCATAAATTGAACTGAAATCTTTAAAAATGGCGAAAATTGCAGTTTTTTTCTCATTTTCCTGACACTTAAGGCACCCCTGTACACCCAGCATAACCTGCAACCCCATTTTCTTTTATCAGAAAACTGCCTTAGTATGTTTAGAGCATGATAGAATCTGTTAACAGTTAAACTTTAGAATGCTTCCCATTTTGGGGCAATTTCACTCAAAAATGAAGCAAAACGTGTGATTTTAGGGATTCCTTCATAAAATCTTTATGTAAGACAGCAGATGCACCAAACCTTACACAAATATACCTCATACATTGCTTGTCAATTTAAAATCAGATACAGCACTGATAGTGATCCCCAGTGGCCATTAAATGAGCTGAAATCTTTCAAAGTGGCAAAAATCACAGTTTTTCTCATTTTTCTGACACTTGAGGCACCCTTGTACACCCAGCATACCCTGCATCCCCATTATTTCTCATCCGAAAACTGCTTTAGTAGTGGGGAGGCTAAGGGCGAAAATCGTTCACTTTTTTGACAAAAGCGTGAAAATTGGCACAGGTGTAGTTTGACGGATGGGGAATTTTTTAAAGCCAGGTACCCATCTCGGTTGCCATGGTAACCGGCGGCCATCTTGAATTTCAAAATGGCCGCCTTCAAACTCTCATTCTCGCCATATTTCCGCCTTAAAATGTAACAGAAATACAGTCTCAGTGTCTAAAACCATGTTTTATGGGGTAAGGATTCTATTTCTGATATGGAAAATAGCATCAAGAAGGCGGCCATCTTGGATTTCAAGATGGCCGCCATGTGAAATTATGTTTTTCCGCATAACTTTAGTTCTAAATAACCTAGCAAAACAATGTTGGTTTCTATACCAACATTTTCAGGGACCAGGAATTCATTTATGACATCTTCAGTTTCACTAGAGGTTTTATTTCACCATATTTGACCACAAAATGGCTTTTTTCACATATGGAGGCCGTAGGACAGGGGAAGAAGCTGTTCAGCTTCAAACAACTGTATATTTGACTCCAGATAACTATAAGAAAAAGGTGGTTAGAAACAGTTGCACTGAGCAACCTACAGTACGTACAGAAATAGTCTTAGTGTCTTAAACCATGTTTTCTATTTCTGATATGGAAAATAGCATCAAGAAGGCGGCCATTTTGGATTTCAAGATGGCCGCCATGTGAAATTATGTTTTTTCGCATAACTTTAGTTCTAAATAACCTAGCAAAACAATGTTGGTTTCTATACCAACATTTTCAGGGACCAGGAATTCATTTATGACATCTTCAGTTTCACTAGAGGTTTTATTTCACCATATTTGACCACAAAATGGCTTTTTTCACATATGGAGGCCGTAGGACAGGGGAAGAAGCTGTTCACCTTCAAACAACTGTATATTTGACTCCAGATAACTAAAATGAAAAGGTGGTTAGAAACAGTTGCACTGAGCAACCTACAGTATGTACAGAAATAGTCTTAGTATCTTAAACCATGTTTTCTATTTCTGATATGGAAAATAGCATCAAGAAGGTGGCCATTTTGGATTTCAAGATGGCCGCCATGTGAAATTATGTTTTTCCGCATAACTTTAGTTCTAAATAACCTAGCAAAACAATGTTGGTGTCTATACCAACATTATCAGGGGCCAGGAATTCATCTATGACATTTTCAGTATCACTAGAGGTTTTATTCTACCATTTTTGACCACAAAATGGCTTTTCACACATGGCGGCTGTTGGACAGATAAAGAAGTTGTTCAGCTTCAAGCAACTGTATTTGACTCCAGACGACTATAATGAAAAGAGGTGGTTAGAAACAGTAGCACTGAGCTACATTCAGTGCGTACTAAACAGATAAATACTCAAATGATCATCATATGACCTTCAGGTCACCTTCAAATGACCTTGAAAGAAAAAGAGTGGATAGATGCAATTGACAATTTCCTATAAATTGGTACCTGTATGTTACAATGTGTAAAGCAATGAGTGAGTTATGTCAATTTTATTACAACAGATATAGTTGGAGTTGATCAGATCTAGATGATTGAATTCCAATGATATCTTTACCCATAAAAGAATGTCCTCTTGCCCATAGTGCATTTCTCCTTAGCAACACTTACAGCAATATATTTGGGAACAGTCATATTGGAATCCAGAGTTGGGAGTTATGGTAAGTTTGTGTTTCCAATTAGCAAAATATGTTACCTACATTGTGTGTAGGTATTACATATGAACTGTTAAGCATCCCAGTGAAATAAAAAGTGTTAAAGAGAGAATATAATTCACAGATTAAATTTGATGTAGTTTACTTATGAGAAATGCATTTTACCTATTTTTCAAGACAGATGAAAATGGTTGAAATATCCTCATTTTTCTTAATCTGCGATATCAATGTCGAGGCTAAATGTGGGACATTGAGAGACCAACATTGGGTAAATAGGAAAGTAGACTTTGTGGTGGTACATGTGGAAACGAGCTAAATACAATGGGGGACAGGGAAATTAGATATGTGAGAGTTTGGAAAGTAGGCCATAAGGCTAATGGGCCAAATAGACAGTTCAGGTAAGGGTTATTGATGTGGTTGAATTTAATACCAAGGGAGGACCAAGGGGAGATGGGGATAAGGAGTATAAGACCAGCTAACAACGAGTGATTAGGGTAATAGAAAGGAAGGGGTGGGGATATATATATATATATATATATATATATATATATATATATATATATATATATATATATATATATATATATATATATATATATATATATATATACATCACACTGGAGGATGATTATGCCAGAGGGGAATAGAGCGAGGGAAAAATGATTACGGAATAGCTTAAACTGCAAGAAGGGGAGGGTAGAGAAGAAAGAGGAAAAGATGTGGGGCAAGAAGGATATGACAAGAAAAGGAAGCCAGAATAGAACTAATCAATGTAAGATGAGAGAGGGGCAAAGGAGAAATACAGAAGATGAAGGGATCAGAAGTAGATGTGGGGCTAGTCATGGACACATAAAATTGAGGGAGTATGGGCAAAGGGAATCCAGGATTTGAGAGGTTAGGAAAGAAAAGGGGGGAAAAGTGCGGAGGGATAGCTATATATATTAGGAAAGGGATAGCGGGGACAGAGATAAATTAGGAAAAAGGACATAACAGCAAAATAAGAGAGGTCAGAGGTCTTCAATGAGAGAGGGTAAAATTGATGTTAGGTTGAGAGAGGTCTTCAGTGGGAGTAGTCTACATGGGGAGGGAGAGGGTTGATAGAACGCGGTATGATACAATACTGGATTGGCTTAAAGGACGAATTCAGGATGTACATCAAAGGTTGTAGGATAATCTTGGGGGGGGGGGGGGGGGGGGAGAGACTGTAACAGACACATAAGGAATGATGAACAAGGTATAAAGGGAAATAAAGAAGAAATAAATGTAAATGGTAGAAGGGTATTGGAGTTAGCAAATGACACAGAGTTGGAGATAGTAAATAGATGGGAGGGAAGTTTGGGAAAGTGGACAAGGATATAAGGAATGAAGGCTATTAAAGGCCATAAATATTTCCCAAAAAGTGGTCTTTTCTCAATGTTGAAGTACAATGACAAAGCATACTAATGATAGGTGAAAGAAGAAAAAGAGAAAGAAAAAGAGTTGAGCCTTCAAATCCAAAGTGGACCATGGGATTTTTTAGATACATGGTATCCACAGACAGATCCACACATCCCCTTTCTTTTATAAGGCGAGCAGGGTGCCACACCAGCACAGGGTTCCCCGGGAGGTGCCAGCTTCTATTGCAGATCATTGAGCAAGCCAAGAGGGTGTGCTCCTATATTAATTAGTGTGGGAAACATGAAAGAGGTGATAAGTTTCAGAGTTGGTTAGAAAAGGGAGGCTGAGTATACCAGCAGAACTGAGGCAGGCAATAAAAGAAAGAAGAGAGGCCTTAAAAAACAAAAAGAGGACACAAGAAGACCTTTCGGGGAAATTACAGGAACAAAAGAGGAAGGTATTGAAAGTCATAACTGGGATGAAAATATTGAACAGGAGGAAGGTGAAACGGTTCATGAGGATTAACGGCAAACAGAGACAAGGGCGAAAAAGGGAAGTAGTGTTAGAAGACGGAGGTAGAGATATAGTTGACAGATAGGAATGAGCAAGCCTCTTAGAAGAGCATTGGAAAGCTTTATATGTGGCTCATATATATATATATATATATATATATATATATATATATATATATATATATATATATATATATATATATATATATATATATATATATAAAAATATATATATATATACATATATATATATACATATATATATATACATATATATATATATATATATATATATATATATATATATATATATATATATATATATATATATATATATATATATATATATATATGTATATATATAAATATATATATATATATATATATATATATATATATATATATATATATATATATATATATATATATATATATATATATATATATATATATATATATATATAGACGGATCTTTGACCAAGCAAAAAGAAGGAACAAGTTAGTTTTCTTAGACAAGTAAAGCATATGATAATGTTTGGAGAGATGGCCTATGAAGTACAATTTTTGCAAGTCTTAAAAGAGCTATATAAAGAGGGTACATGGAGGGTGAGGTTTGGGGAGATAGAGACAGACAGGTTTGAGGTTGAGGGACTACAACAGGGATGTTCTCTGTCCCTGGTGCTCCTCACGTTATACAAGCCAGAATAAGATGATAGATTAATTACAAGTGGACTAGGGATCAAAGTTGGTAATTTAGTGATACCATGATTGATCTTTGCGGATGATATGGTTGTCAAGGGACAACGAGAGGGAGATTTAAAGGAGTAGTTGAGAATGGGAGGGAAGTAAAGTAGAGATTGGAAAATGCAGTTTAACTCGTCAAAGACCAGGGTGGTGAACATACAAAAGAAAAGTAACAAAGACAGCAAATGCAAATGGAGAGGGACAGGTAGGGAAAGGGAATGTCTACTGTTTTAGATAAAAGAAGAGAAAGAAAACAAATACCTAGGAATCTGGTTCTCAGGAGCAAAGGGTATGTTCAAAACAAATGTGGAGAATGCAATCAAAAAAGCAAAGAGATAAGAAACTCCAGACCCATACCAAACGGCAGGAGTAGCAACAAAACTTGGATAATAGTTATCCCTAGCATCCTGTATGGAGCAGAGGTCTTTGATATGGCAGATAAGAACAAGCATAAGCTTAAGATTATAGAAAGACAAGTAGGAAGGTGGGTAATTGGGGAGACAGGGTAGCATCCATTGAACCAAAAAGTTGGGCTAGGCAGGCATGGAATATGGCAGAGGAAAAAAGACTACCATGTGCAAACAAAATAAAGCATCAACAGAAGAGGTGGGACTAGATGGAGGAAAGGTCCTTATAGGTCCAGGGACTTTGCAAATGAAAGTAAAGACAGCAGTAGCTGAAAGGGATAGGCGAAAGTCGCGAGAGTTGATTAAACATAAGAAATAAGACTACACTAGAAAAATACAGCAGTAAGTAAGAAAATACCTTTTGAGTTGTGGTTAGATAGAAAAGACAATGTTTTTTTAACAGCCAAGAGGATCACTGGGATTGAGGAACAGAGCAGGAGAAAGAGCACATAATAAAACATGCGAAAACATGTATTGAGGGGGAGATGCAGTGTGAACAACATATGGTGCTAAAGTGTGTAACATACAGAGTAGAAAGGAACAGAATGTTGGGGAAGGTAAGGAGAATATGAAGGGAACAGAGATATAGGTGGGGTCTGAATGGGCAAAGGGGGGGGGGAGCAGCTCAAAGAAAAAGTAGGTTTGGCTGGGGAATCATACTAGCCAGAACAGTTGGAGAAGGGGTTTAAAAAATGATGAAGAAGAAAGGGAAAGGGGTGTAAAAGGAGGCATTTCTAGAAACAAACACTGAAATAAAATCATACCTGGCATGGATCAAATAAAAAGTATGAAGAAAAATAAAGATTTCTGATGTCTGCCATCTTGGAATCCAATACAGCTGACATCCTAGGATCAGGAATGTGTCATAAATTGATTCTATAACCCATAAAACATAGTTTTAGACACTAAAAAACACATTTTAGTGGTGGCCATTTTGAAATCCAATATGGTGCTGTTTACCATGGCAACCTAGGTGGGTACCTGACTTTAAATGACACTAAAAAACAAATTTTAGTGGCGGCCATTTTAAAATTCAATATGGTGCTGTTTACCATGGCAACCTAGGTGGGTACCTGACCCTAAATGACAATAAAAAACACATTTTAGTAGCGGCCATTTTGATATCCAATATGGTGCTGGTTACCATGGCAACCTAGGTAGGTACCTGACTTTAAATGATTCTACATGGTCTAAAGTACAACTGTCCCAACTTTAGTAACTTTCTTTTTAGTATAAAAAAAATGGCAATGCTTGGTAAATCTTCAGCTGTTGTTGGTCAAGTTCACGGCAGTGGAGAACATTTTTATGCAAGTTTTTGCATCAGAGCATTTTCCAAAGCTCAACACAATAGTCTTATCAATCTCATTACTTTGATGAACAAAGTCAGGATTGACATCCTCAGAAAACACTGACTCTCCCCAAAAATAAATATGATATGAAAATAGCATTTGTTAGAAGAATCAGAGAAAATAAAGTCATATTCAGCATGAATCAAATAAAAACAGTGAAGAAAATAAAGATTTCTGCTGCCGGCCATCTTGGAATCCAATATGGCTGACTTCTAAGGGTCCTATAGATGTCATGAATGGATTCTATAACCCATAAAACATGGTTTTAGACACTTAGATCTTGTTTCTACCATACTTTAAGGCTGAGATATGAAGAAAAACATATTTAAGTGGTGGCCATTTTGAAATCCAATATGGCGCTGGTTACCATGGCAACCTGGGTGGGTACCTGACTTCAAATGATTCTACATGGTCCAGAGTACAACCGTGCCAATTTTTATATATATTTTTAAATTAAAGATAGCAATGCCAGTAAATCTTCAAATGTTGCTGGTCAAGCTTTCTGCAGTGGTGATCGAGTTAGGACATTTTTATGCCATTTTTTGCATCAGAGCAATTTCCAAAGCACAACACAATAACCTCCTAAATCTCATTACTTTGATGAACAAAGTCAGGATTGACATCCTCAGAAGACACTCATCTTCCCAAATAATAAATTCTGAAATAAAGATAGCTTTTCTAAGAACATAACAGAGAAATAAGATCATATTTGGGATGAATTAAATCAAGTGTATAAGGACAAAATAAAGATTTCTGCTGTCGGCCATCTTGGAATTCAAGATGGCTGACATCTAAGGGTCCTAAATATGTCATAAATGGATTCTACAACCCATAAAACATGGTTTCAGACACTTAGATCTTGTTTCTATCATACTTAAAGGCTGAGATATGAAGAAAAACAGATTTTTGTGGCGGCCATTTTGAAATCCAATATGGCGCTGGTTACCATGGCAACCTGGGTGGGTATCTGGCTTTAAATGATTCTACATCGTCCAAAGTACAACTGTGCCAACTTTTACATTTTTTTTTATTTATTAAGAACTAGCAATGCCAGTAAATCTTTACATGTTGCTGGTCAAGCTTACAGCAGTGGTGAGTTAGGTCATTTTTATGCCTTTTTTTGCATCAGAGCATTATCAAAACACAACACATTATAACCTCATAAAACTCATTACTCTGTCGAACAAAGTCAGGATTGACATCCTCAGAAGACACTTATTTCCCAAATAATAAATATTGAAATAAAAATAGCATTTCTAAGAATAAACAGAGAAATAAAATCATATTTGGCAAGAATTAAATAAAAATTGTTAGGAAAAAAATAAGTTTTATCCTGTCGGCCATCTTGGAATTCAAGATGGCCGACATCTTAGGGTCCTAAATATGTCATAAATTGATTGTACAACCCATAAAACATGGTTTTAAACACTTAGATCTTGTTTCTACCATACTTTAAGGCTGAGATATGAAGAAAAACAGATTTTTGTGGCGGCCATTTTGAAATCCAATATGGCGCTGGTTACCATGGCAACCTGGGTGGGTACCCGGCTTTAAATGATTCTCCATTGTCCAAAGTACAACTATGCCAATTTTCACACTTTTGTCAAAAAAGTGAACAATTCACCCAAATTTTGGCTCTTAGCCTCCCCACTATAGTATGTATAGAGGATAATAGAACCTGTTAACAGTTAAATTTCAGAAAGCTTCAGGTTTTGGGGCAATTTCGCTCAAAAATGACTCAAAACGTGCGATTTTAGGGATTCCTTCATAAAATCTTTATGTTAGACAGCAGATGCACCAAACTTTACACAGATATACTTCTTACATTACTTGTCAGTGTTACATCAGATACAGTACTGATAATGACCCCTAGTGTCCGGAATATGAACTGAAATCTTTAAAAATGGCGATAATCATAGTTTTTCTCATTTTCCTGACACTTAAGGCACCCCTGTACACCCAGCATACCCTGCAACCCCAGGTTGCCTTTGTATGTTTTGAGTATAAGAGAACCTGTTAACAGTTTTATTTAGGAAAGCTTTCCATGCTACCTGGCTAATAAGACCAAAACATGCAAAAACAGTCAGACTAGGCACTCACAGAGTGGCTTGATGCAATTTGATACCATTCACATATGAGATTGAAACTTCACACAAATATGCTACTGGCAATAACAGCAATGTTAAAACTAAAACCACAATGAAATTGGCCCCCAGGTGGTCATTTAAGGAAATTATACATTAAAAAGAAGCAACAAAACTGGTTACATTTATGGTGTTGTTCATGAGAATTGGGCATATACTATCTATATTGTCACGACTGAAATCTGTTTGGTATCTTTAGTGTCTGCATTTCATTCAGATGGCAGCACCTCAACTGCTGTCTCAGGTTTAGTGTGAATGTATATATCCAGAGGAAGCCACTGGCTTTGTTTTGGAGAATTACATTCAGAATAATATAATATTCAGGACTTCATCATCCTGAGACAGCGGGAAGAAACGGGCAAGCACCGAATCACAAAAGGAGGAAGCCTCTTTAACCACCCCCCTATCATCTAACTCAGCGACCGCTTTTGTAACTAGCCTAGGGAGCCGGTGCTACCATGCTCTGCAAAACCCAGGTAGCAAAAATGAAGAATTCTGACTCCTCAACGTGGGGGGATTCTGGCTCTGGAGCCAAGAACTGCCTGGATGATTGGCAAAAATTCCAGGGACAGCAAGAACCTGAAATCCAGAGCCTCACAGGGCTCCCTCAATGATCTTATGAGATCTGTATGGGGTAGGAGCACTGGGTCACCACTCCGATCCTGCGGTTGGCCCAAGCCCGTGTAGATCAACTTGGGCGCAGGATGCATTGCAAGGGAAGTCCCATGGTTCACCGGGGTTAGTGCGGCCCCAGTATTGGCCACTGCTGGGACAGGCGTTACGCTTCCAAGGAGCTTGTAGTCCAGGGCTGACCTGGCCTAGAGAGGGTGGATTCCAAGAGTGTCAAGCCTCTCCACATTCTCCATCTCCCCCTCAGACTTGACTGAGAACCCATCCTGGGAGAATGCTGGGAAGATTGACCCAACTGAGATCTTGATAGAGACCTGGACTAGGATTAGGACCTAGCTCTCTTACCAGAAGGGATGGGGGGAGGGGATGGTGGAAGGAAAGGGGGTAATGCCGCCTCTTGCTTGCCCTTCTCGTGGACCTCAATTCCTCCTCTGCCAATTTCTGTTAGTTCTCTGATAGGGTCATCAGGAGATAGCCAGTAGATTTTAAGCCAACTCTGTCGGGGCCTCTTTAGTTTGGGGAGGTTGGGGAGACCACTTCCCCCAGAGTTGCGATCAGTGACTACATGTCAAAGGTTCGTCCTGAGGCCACCTGAGGAGCAGGCTGTGTGGCCCTATGCTACGGGCCACCCTATGCCTCTTTCTATGCTTGGGTGTTGAGTTCTAAACGCTTCCTCAGAAGAGGGGGAAGGCAACCTCGCCCTCCTGCTTGGATGGCTCCCAAGGGGCTTGGCAAGCTCTGACAGCCTCTCCATGTTTTCCTGCACGGGATGTCCTCGTCCATATCTTCCATCAGGTCAAACCCCCCCAAACAGATATTTGAGTATCTACCCTGAAAGGGTCCACAGACAGGAGAGAAGTGGTGGGGCCAGTCCCTAATGTGGTGGGCTGTCCCAAAGGGTTATTGAAGGATTTTAGGGCTGCTTTTGTAGGCGTCCTTGCCCTGGGTGTAGAAGTGCCCACAGCCCGTTGGGTCAACCACAGTGACTGCACTTGGATCAAGGGTGGGCTCGCTAACGACCTCAGTCGTTGTAGAGACCGCATCAGGTGTAATGCCTGCACTTTTCAGCCATCATCATCACACAGCTCCTTGCAGTGGGCCTGATGCCTTCTACAGATACCAAGGGGGTACTGCGAATTGCAGCCACCTCATCTTACCTGCTAGGAGCAGTGCAAGTAGCTTACTACTCTTTTTGATTAGTAGCTTTGACTGCTAATTTTGCTGTTAGCGCAGAGCTGTATGTGGTCTATTAGTTTTTATTAATGTTACTTACTGACATCCACTTTTTCAAAACATTTGTATAGATATCCCTGAATGTCAAAGTTACCTAAGTCTTTGAGCCAATATTCTGAGCCAATATTCGGTGCAAAAAAGTTATGAAGCATGCTGAATGTACACAATACACAGTTCTAAAACTCTTCATTGCAGCAATTTTTTAATGTGTAAGTTCCTAAAAAGACCACATGGGGGCCAATTTCATCAAGTTTTTAGTTTCAGCATTGATGTTATCAATGCCAGTAGTTTATTTGTGTGAAGTTTCACTCTCATATTTGAATGGTATCAAATTGCAACAAGCTATGAGATTTTCCCTATCTGGCCATTTTTGCATGTTTTTGTCTTGTGAGCCAGGTAGCATGGGAAGCTTTAATAAAATAATACTGTTAACAGGTTATATTATCTTCTATACATACTAAGGCAGTTTTCAGATAAAAGATAATGGGGTTGCAGGGTTTCTGGGTGTACAGGGCTGCCTTAGGTGTCAGGAAAATGAGAAAAACTATGATTATCGCCATTTTTAAAGATTTCAGTTCATATTCCGGACACTAGGGGTCATTATCAGTACTGTATCTGATGTAACATTGACAAGTAATGTAAGAAGTATATCTGTGTAAAGTTTGGTGCATCTGCTGTCTAACATAAAGATTTTATGAAGGAATCCCTAAAATCGCACGTTTTGAGTCATTTTTGAGTGAAATTGCCCCAAAACCTGAATCTTTCTGAAATTTAACTGTTAACAGGTTCTATTATCCTCTATACATACTAAAGCAGTTTTCTGATGAAAAATAATGGGGTTGCAGGGTATGCTGGGTGTACAAGGGTGCCTCAAGTGTCAGAAAAATGGGAAAAACTGTGATTTTTGCCATTTTGAAAGATCTCAGCTCCTGGGGATCACTATCAGTGCTGTATCTGATTTTAAATTGACAAGCAATGTATGAGGTATATTTGTGTAAGGTTTGGCGCATCTGCTGTCTTACATAAAGATTTTATGAAGGAATCCCTAAAATCACACGTTTTGCGTCATTTTTGAGTGAAATTGCCCCAAAATGGGAAGCATTCTAAAGTTTAACTGTTAACAGGTTCTATCATGCTCTAAACATACTAAGGCAGTTTTCTGATAAAAGAAAATGGGGTTGCAGGTTATGCTGGGTGTACAGGGGTGCCTTAAGTGTCAGGAAAATGAGAAAAAACTGCAATTTTCGCCATTTTTAAAGATTTCAGTTCAATTTATGGCCACTAGGGGTCACTATCTGTACTGTTTTTGATGTAGCATCCTTAAACAATGTATGAAGTATATCTGTGTAAAGTTTGGTGCCTCTGCTGTCTAACATGAATTTTTTATGACGGAATCCCAAAAATCACACGTTTTTAGTCATTTTTGAGTGAAAATGCCCCAAAACGGGGTGTTGATCCCAAAAGATTCGATGTTAACATGCTTAATCCTAAAGAGCACCTCAGACTACATAAAATAGCGCTGGTCTGGTAGGATCCTGGGGGGGGGGGGTGCACGGAAACCCCCCTAGCCCACGGACTAATGTAGACTGCAGGACAGAATTCCCTGTGATGGACCTGGCGACGGTGGTGTACAACTCATGTACATCCTATCAAAACTTGGGCCTTTTAGTCAAATGGAAGACCACACACATTGGTGTTCAGGGAATATAATCATCATAAGAGACACCCTGTCAGTATATACATGTATGACTAAAGCGAGACATAGTCAGTACATGCAGGTCACCCGTATACAGGCATGGTGATTGCTTCATTTGTCTTTGGTTAAATCATAAACATTATTTAGAATTATCACAATTAACTGCTTTCCAATTGGACATTGGCATGGATCTCATGATTTCCATTTGCACATTGACACATCAAATAAAACACACCAGCTTGTTTATTATTGTTTATGTGCCTTATCGTACGGTCAATAAAACTATGATGAATTGTCACTTTTTTCTACCATTCCAGGCCCAATCCACCACCAGGAATTATTGGGGAGGGGGATGGAATAAAAAGGGTAAGTCTTCACTCTATACAGACTATCCCGGTACACAGTCACTAGCAACATTCTCACATGCCTTGAACTGGAAATAATGACAAGCCACTAATTTTCGGTGAAGGAAACTAGGGAAATTATAACTAACCCCTCACACGGCTACCTTTCTCTTATTCGTCATGGGGAGTATATATGAAATGAGCCCTGGGCATATTGCAGCAATGAGCCAAAGTGTGCAGTTGGTATGCATTAGACCGCCCAAAAATGGGGGCAGCCCCATAACGTTAACGTTATTATGAAGTACAATCGATATGCATGTATAAAGAAATCATTGTATGCGTTAATTGATATCGACAACAGGCTGGCTAACATTAATCTCAGATGACAAAGACAATAACGATAAACAAAAGATGATAAAACACTCACCTGTTTATTCTCATCGAAGGAAAATGCTGGAAATTTCTTGAAATCAAACTCGTAACAATGAACATTCGGTAAGACCATTTCGATACGGCTTATCTACAAAATGAAATTTGTATAAGAACTTTAACATATCTATATCTCTGTCTATATATATATATATATATATATATATATATATATATATATATATATATATATATATATATATATATATATATATATATATATATATATATATATGTATATATATATATATATATATATATATATATATATATATATATATATATATATATATATATATATATATATATATATATATATACATATATATATATATATATATATATATATATATAATATATATATATATATATATATATATATATATATATATATATATATATATATATATATATATATAAATATATATATATATATATATATATATATATATATATATATATATATATATATATATATATATACATATATATATACATACTGTATATATATATATATATATATATATATATATATATATATATATATATATATATATATATATATATATATATATATATATATATACATATATATATGTGTGTGTGTGTGTGTGTATGTGTGTGTGCACAAATTGACTTTCATTTGCAAAGGTACCAAAAGTAGTTTTTTTAGAAATGATTCACATTATGATAGCGACCGGACAAACACACTTATTAGAAAATGAATCGAACCCAAGATCTCAGACCTGATAGCCAGGCATCCCACCACTAGGCCAGAAAGGACAGACTTACCTGAGGTACCCTTGAGAGTGCTAGTTTTTCTGACAGGTAGACTGTGTGCTGAACAGATGCGGAGAAGATTCCTTCCTCGGGAGGCCCAGCGAACATGTCAATTATGCTATTCTTCACAGATTCCCTGCAAATATGAAACAAGGAAAAGGTCTGAATATCAAAATATGTCGTTGCCGGATTGAACATGCACTCAACTAGTTCTCAAGGTTAATTACTAGTCGTTTCCAATAAACGCATTCACACATGGATTGTACAGATGTATTTACATCTTAGATATGCTGAAATGAATTATTATTTCTTTATTTGTTATTGCATATTGAGTTATTTAATGAAACATGAATATTAAGGATTATAAAATGATAAGAATAATAAATGTTAGATAATATATTTTGGTAGTGATTCATTTCACTACCATATATACATGTGGCAAACGCCGTTGCGACTACAGTGTCAACGTTTAATTCCTGCACCTAATGCGTGCGCAGCCTGGCACTGGGCATGATACACAACCGGACACCTGATTGCCACCCAGTTTCCCTGGACATGGATGCATGACTGGCCTCACAACTGACGTAGCTTTGATTCGTAAGCTACGTGGGTCATTGATGTGCTTGGCTTATTTATTTCCATGGGTGTGTGTACAGCCATGAAATAGCAGACGTCCGGTCGACTGATGCAGGAATTAAATGTCTGTACTGTGCCTTGTCTTAACTCTCATCACCCTGGAATTCTTTAGAGGATACAGATTACCTGTTTAGAATGTTGGTGTCACGTAGTCATATCCTTTTCAATAAAGGTAGGGCTCTTTTCAGGGTTTAATCGTTACTGAAAGGCTTTGTTAGATTGTTCTAAAATGTGCGCACTGCCACGACCTTATCATCAACAATCCTCTATGCATTAGAGTTGTTTT